>CM026199.1:736320-760080 GCA_014839995.1 Xenentodon cancila | reverse complement strand
CACTCACTCACCTCACCTCAACTCACCCCACCTCACCTCACCTCACCTCACCTCACCTCACCTCACCTCACCTCACCTCACCTCACCTCACCTCACCTCACTTCAGCTCACCTCACTTCAGCTCACCTCACCTCACCTCACCTCACCTCACCTCACCTCACCTCACCTCACCTCACCTCACCTCACCTCACCTCACCTAACCCTGCCCCACCTCAGCTCACCTCATCAAATATCGTAGCATAGCCTAAAAAAATCCTTTTATACATTTAGTGACATTTAGCCATAATAGCATTAACAGTTCATGTCAAAGATACAAGTCTGCTCAAATATTTGCAAAGTGCATCTGTTATTCTTAAGATTGTGTGGGGGCATGTTTAGGGAGAAACAAGCAATTCCAAGAGCATGGAGTAGGGCAGGAGGTGTGCTCATTCCAAAGGAGAAGGAGACTTCAGCCGGTTCCAGATGATTTCACTTTTGGGTGCAGAAGGGAAGGAGATATTAACCTCCTAAGAGCCGGTGCAAATTTTTTTTTTCTTGTTGCTTTGGGCCCCCATTAAGAAATTAAACATTATGATATAGGCAACACAACGTGTGATGTCCATGTATGTGTAGGCCAGGTCTTAGGAGGTTAAAGGGTTCCTGTCAGGGGCTACAAGCAATATGCTACCAACCCCCAGAACCTAGATCTCTGGGTAAATGTGGGCCCATCATGCTCACTGTGTTCAGGTACTGCAACGTTAGGTCCCCCTCTGCACTACTCTCTGCTGGCAGTAGTGTTGATGGAGGTTGTTGTGTTGGTGACGAGCAGTGAGCGCTGGCACCAGAGGGGTGACTCTGGAATGCCAGAAATCAGAGTTCAGCTTTCTGGAGGTGTTGCGGACTAACTAAATGGAACCATGATGAAAGCAGGTTTGTGCCCGAAGACCCCACAGACATGTCGTTATTGATGCTGACAGGCCTTTACTGAGTGTTAAATCCTCTTTGGAGCAAATGTTTCTTTGTGTTTATTTCAACCTAGAAAATACACATAAACTGTATTTCTTTATGTCACACTGTAAAGTTGAGGAAATGTCTGTTTTAATTCAGTTTGGATTCCTGATTGTTTTTCTTTGTTTGTTTCTTTAGTAAAATGTCAGAGTAACAAAATATAATTTTTTATTTTTTGTTCAAAGAAAAAAGTATACCTCAGTTGTCCTCAGAAGTATTTAGTGGAATTGTTTTTTGAAACATAGCCCTCCAAAAACATCTCCCCGGTGAGTTTGGCCCTCTCTGGCAGAATTTAGTTACTTATGTATTTATTTATTTATTTACTTCTACTTTTTTTTCTTTTATTGTCTTCTCTTTCTTTTCTTTTTTTCTTTGTTTTGTTTTGTTCTTCGTCCTACTTAGGGATTAATAAAAGAAATAATTAGACTGTCATTAGGGCCGGTGAAGGGTACACATTTAAACACACACTGCGCACACACACAAAAAAAAAACCTTGATTACAGATTAAAATGCATATATATATATTTTGGGTCCTCATCAACCAATAATATGTGTGCAAACAAGGGAAAAAAGAAAAAAAATTTGTTGGCTGTTGCCCTGAGCTGTTCCTTCACTACATTCACAGAATCTGATTTTTTATGATGTCGTTTATCTGGAAAAGTCCCACATTTCCTCCTGCAGTAATGATCCAGATACCCAAAGATAAACCAGACAATCCAGAAAATATACAATACCCAAGGATAAAACACATAATTTTGTTTACGCAAGGATAAACCACATAATCCAGATAATCTAGTTTAGCAAAGGATAAACCAGATTATCCAATAAAGTCTCGATTGCTCAATGATAAACAGATGATCATGTTTACGCTAGTATAATCCAGATAATGTAGATTACTCAAAGATAAATCAGAATATCCAGAAAATCTACAATACATAAGGATAAACTAGAAAATATAGTTTACCCAAGAATAAAACACATAATCTTGTTTACGCAAGAATAAACCACATAATCCAGATAATCTAGTTTACCAAAGGATAAACATATAATCTAGATAATCCAAGGATAAACATATAATCTAGATAATCCAAGGATAAACATATAATCTAGATAACCCAAGAATAAACATATAATCTAGATTACCCAAGAATAAACATATAATCTAGATTACCCAAGGATAAACATATAACATAGAACACCCAAGGATAAACATATACTCTAGAACACCCAAGGATAAACATATAATCTAGATTACCCAAGGATAAACATATAATCTAGATTACCCAAGAATAAACATATAATATAGAACACCCAAGGATAAACATATAATATAGAACACCCAAGGATAAACATATAATCTAGATTACCCAAGGATAAACATATAATCTAGATTACCCAAGGATAAACATATACTCTAGAACACCCAAGGATAAACATATAATCTAGATTACCCAAGGATAAACATATAATCTAGATTACCCAAGAATAAAGATATAATATAGACCACCCAAGGATAAACATATACTCTAGAACACCCAAGGATAAACATATAATCTAGATTATCCAAGTTTAAATTTATAATCTAGAACACCCAAGGATAAACATATAATCTAGATTACCCAAGAATAAACATATAATATAGATTATCAAAGGATTAACATATAATCTAGAACACCCAAGGATAAACATATTGTTTAGATTAACCAAGGATAAACATATAATCTAGAAGACCCAAGGATAAACATAAAATCTATACTACCCAAGGATAAACTTAAAAACTAGATTACCCAAAGATAAACATATAATCTAGAACACCCAACGATAAACATATAATCTAGATTACCCAAGAATAAACATATAATATAGAACACCCAAGGATAAACATATAATATAGATTACCCAAGAATAAACATATAATCTAGAACACCCAAGGATATAAACATAATTTAGAACACCCAAGGATAAACATATAATCTAGATTACCCAAGGATAAACATATAATCTAGAACACCCAAGGATAAACATATAATCTAGATTACCCAAGGATAAACATATAATCTAGATTATCCAAGGATAAACATATAATCTAGATTACCCAAGGATAAACATATAATCTAGATTATCCAAGGATAAATTTATAATCTAGAACACCCAAGGATAAACATATAATATAGAACACCCAAGGATAAACATATAATCTAGATTACCCAAGGATAAACATATAATCTAGATTACCCAAGGATAAACATATAATCTAGATTACCCAAGAATAAACATATAATCTAGATTACCCAAGAATAAACATATAATCTAGATTACCCAAGGATAAACATATAACATAGAACACCCAAGGATAAACATATACTCTAGAACACCCAAGGATAAACATATAATCTAGATTACCCAAGGATAAACATATAATCTAGATTACCCAAGGATAAACATATAATCTAGATTACCCAAGAATAAACATATAATATAGAACACCCAAGGATAAACATATAATATAGAACACCCAAGGATAAACATATAATCTAGATTACCCAAGGATAAACATATACTCTAGAACACCCAAGGATAAACATATAATCTAGATTACCCAAGGATAAACATATAATCTAGATTACCCAAGAATAAAGATATAATATAGACCACCCAAGGATAAACATATACTCTAGAACACCCAAGGATAAACATATAATCTAGATTATCCAAGTTTAAATTTATAATCTAGAACACCCAAGGATAAACATATAATCTAGATTACCGAAGAATAAACATATAATATAGATTATCAAAGGATTAACATATAATCTAGAACACCCAAGGATAAACATATTGTTTAGATTAACCAAGGATAAACATATAATCTAGAAGACCCAAGGATAAACATAAAATCTATACTACCCAAGGATAAACTTAAAAACTAGATTACCCAAAGATAAACATATAATCTAGAACACCCAACGATAAACATATAATCTAGATTACCCAAGAATAAACATATAATATAGAACACCCAAGGATAAACATATAATATAGATTACCCAAGAATAAACATATAATCTAGAACACCCAAGGATAAACATAATTTAGAACACCCAAGGATAAACATATAATCTAGATTACCCAAGGATAAACATATAATCTAGAACACCCAAGGATAAACATATAATCTAGATTACCCAAGGATAAACATATAATCTAGATTATCCAAGGATAAACATATAATCTAGATTACCCAAGGATAAACATATAATCTAGATTATCCAAGGATAAATTTATAATCTAGAACACCCAAGGATAAACATATAATATAGAACACCCAAGGATAAACATATAATCTAGATTACCCAAGGATAAACAAATAATCTAGAACACCCAAGGATAAACATATAATCTAGATTACCCAAAGAAAAACATATAATCTAGATTACCCAAGGATAAACATATAATCTAGATTATCCAAGGATAAATTTATAATCTAGAACACCCAAGGATAAACATATCATTTAGATTAACCAAAGATAAACATATAATCTTGAACACCCAAGGATAAACATATAATCTAGATTACCCAAGAATAAACATATTATCTAGAACACCTAAGGATAAACATAAAATCTGTATTACCCAAGGATAAACATATAATCTAGAACGCCCAAGGATAAACATATAATCTAGATTACCCAAGAATAAACATATAATCTAGATTACCCAAGAATAAACATAAAATCTATATTACCCAAGGATAAACGTATAATCCAGAACACCCAAGGATAAACATATAATTTAGACCACCCAAGGATAAACATATAATCTAGAACGCCCAAGGATAAACATATAATCTAGATTACCCAAGAATAAACATATAATCTATAACACCCAAGGATAAACATATAATTTAGACCACCCAAGGATAAACATATAATCTAGATTACCCAAGGATAAACATATAATATAGATTACCCAAGGATAAACATATAATCTAGATTACCCAAGGATAAATATATAATTTAGACCATCCAAGGATAAACATATAATCCAGATTACCCAAGGATAAACATATAATCTAGATTACCCAAGGATAAACATATAATCTAGATTACCCAAGGATAAACATAATCTAGAACACCCAAGGATAAACATATAATCTAGATTACCCAAGGATAAACATATAATCTAGATTATCCAAGGATAAACATATAATCTAGATTACCCAAGGATAAACATATAATCTAGATTATCCAAGGATAAATTTATAATCTAGAACACCCAAGGATAAACATATAATATAGAACACCCAAGGATAAACATATAATCTAGATTACCCAAGGATAAACAAATAATCTAGAACACCCAAGGATAAACATATAATCTAGATTACCCAAAGAAAAACATATAATCTAGATTATCCAAGGATAAACATATAATCTAGAACACCCAAGGATAAACATATCATTTAGATTAACCAAAGATAAACATATAATCTAGAACACCCAAGGATAAACATATAATCTAGATTACCCAAGAATAAACATATTATCTAGAACACCTAAGGATAAACATAAAATCTGTATTACCCAAGGATAAACATATAATCTAGAACGCCCAAGGATAAACATATAATCTAGATTACCCAAGAATAAACATATAATCTAGATTACCCAAGAATAAACATAAAATCTATATTACCCAAGGATAAACGTATAATCCAGAACACCCAAGGATAAACATATAATTTAGACCACCCAAGGATAAACATATAATCTAGAACGCCCAAGGATAAACATATAATCTAGATTACCCAAGAATAAACATATAATCTATAACACCCAAGGATAAACATATAATTTAGACCACCCAAGGATAAACATATAATCTAGATTACCCAAGGATAAACATATAATATAGATTACCCAAGGATAAACATATAATCTAGATTACCCAAGGATAAACATATAATTTAGACCACCCAAGGATAAACATATAATCCAGATTACCCAAGGATAAACATATAATCTAGATTACCCAAGGATAAACATATAATCTAGATTACCCAAGGATAAACATAATCTAGAACACCCAAGGATAAACATATAATTTAGACCACCCAAGGATAAACATATAATCCAGATTACCCAAGGATAAACATATAATCTAGATTACCCAAGGATAAACATATAATCTAGATTACCCAAGGATAAACATATAATTTAGACCACCCAAGGATAAACATATAATCCAGATTACCCAAGGATAAACATATAATCTAGATTACCCAAGGATAAACATATAATCTAGTACACCCAAGGATAAACATATAATCTAGATTACCCAAGGATAAACATATAATCTAGTACACCCAAGGATAAACATATAATCTAGATTACCCAAGGATAAACATATATTCTAGAACACCCAAGAATAAACATATAGTCTAGATTATCCAAGGATAAACATATATTCTTGATTACCCAAGGATAAACACATAATCTAGATTATCCAAGGATGAGCCAGATAATCTTGTTTACGCAAGAATAAACCAGATAATCTAGATTACCCAAAAATAAACCAGATAAACCAGAAAATATAGTTTACCCAAGGATAATCCAGAAAAAAAAATTATATATATATATATATATATATATATATATATATATATATATATATATATATATATATATATATATATTTAAAGGGCCTGTTAAAGATGTGTTTTAAAATATTTCCACACATATCAGAAACTTCCAAAGCCAAACATCAATCCATTATTTATACCCGCTTATTTCATTGCAGGGTCCCAGGGATCTGCTGAATCTTTTCCTCGCTCTCTCCAGGAGGAAGGTAAGGCTACACCTGAGCAGGTTTCCTGGCCATCTAAGGGCCACATGCAGACAAACAAACACTCGCTTCTATAGGTCATTTAAAACCACTAGTCAACCTATCCTGCATGTTTTTGGACTGTGGTAGGAAGCCGGATACCTGAAGGGGAACCCATGCAAGCACAGGGAGAACATGCAAACTTCATAGAGAAAGACTCCTGCTGGGAGTAGAAGCAGGATCCTTCTTGTTGTGAAGCAAAAGTGCTGACCAATCAAACCATCATCATGTGGAATTTTTGTCCAAGCTGTTTACAACTTAAGTCAGCTAAGTGGAGGTAAACTTCTGACTTTATGAAAATCACAAAATCCTACCTCAACTAAAAACAAACATTCCCCAACTTTACTGTCAGACATTAAGGAAATAACGAGTTCTTTTGGAAGGGGTATGCAAATATTTAAGTGTTTCCATTTTCCTGTCTTCAGGGTGAAATAGGGGCCTACCACAGGGGCCCGGCTGCCCGTCCAGCTGCTCCTCAACCATGGTCGTCAGTGTGTGGAGTCTCTCCTGCAGATCTGGAGGAACCGTCTTTAGAAGCTTTCTGAGGATGGAAGAGACACAAATGTACAACAAAAAGTTCCTACTGAGTCATCATGGATCGTGGATCGTGGATCGTGGATCGTGGATCGTGGATCGTGGATCGTGGATCGTGGATCGTGGAGCGTGGATCGTGGAGCGTGGATCGTGGAGCGTGGAGCGTGGATCGTGGAGCGTGGAGCGTGGATCGTGGATCGTGGATCGTGGATCGTGGATCGTGGATCGTGGAGCGTGGATCGTGGATCGTGGATCGTGGAGCGTGGATCGTGGATCGTGGATCGTGGATCGTGGAGCGTGGATCGTGGATCGTGGATCGTGGAGTGTGGATCGTGGAGCGTGGAGCGTGGAGCGTGGATCGTGGATCGTGGATCGTGGATCGTGGAGCGTGGATCGTGGATCGTGGATCGTGGAGCATGGCTTCAAACTGAACTTTCGCTCTCAGTTAAAGTCACTCCCTCAATCACACAGATGTGGTGTAAAATCACAAGGGAGAATCTACATTAACCGTAAATATCAGAGTGTATCGAACACTAAACTGAGAGTCCCTGTGTAACGATGTTACATGTATGTAGCCTTGTCAGTTAATGGTGGTCTGTTGATCTATGTAGATGTCACCATGTTGTGTTTGTGTTTCACTGGTGAATGGGCATAAAAAGGAAGATATCACTTTAAATCTGTCCACATGTGACTATGGGGGAGGCACTCCTGCAATTAAGGAGATGGGAGACAGGTGTGGACTCCAAAGGAGGGATAAAAGGTGTGGCACAAGCAGTATCAGGAGGCCCATTGAACACCGGACCTCCACATCATGACACAGTATCATTTCCATTCCCGAGGAGGGGAATTGTGGATACTGTGGTCAGAGACCCCCACCTCATCTGGATCCTGGACATAGCACGCCGGCAGGAGTGAAGGAAACATACCTTTGGCCAGACCAGCGCAAAGGGGGATCATAGGCTCCTCAGATCCGGTGAGAGCGTCGCAGTTTTGTTTAGTTAGCAAGTGGACAGAATGTGACAAGAACTGGGATTTAGGGACGATCACAACTGTTGCACATCAATAAGGGATTCGTTGTGGGGTGATTTGTCAGTTTCATAGTTGGATGTCTGAGTACCATATTAGAATTAAAGAGTGTGACTATCTCTGTTTGACGTCAGTATTCTTTATCAAGCCTTCTTGGAGCCTTTTTTAAAAACGTGGTCCTTTAAGGAAGTTATTGGGCCACCTGATACAACTGATGGTTGAAATGAAGCACCACCACTCAGGAAAAGTCAACCGGATGTTTCTAGCTTTTGGAGACCATGTCCCAGTTTCTGATTGGGGTCCCTATGTAATAAACCTCCAGTGTGATGGGGAGGTCAGAACGGGTCTCTGGGGAGGATGTGGTGGCCACTGCGTTCTGCTCTGAAAAACTGAACCTGTGACTGTTGTTCATCTGAGATTTGGGGTTATTTTACTGAAAATATACAAGTTTATAAAGTTAGATTGGTGGATTTTTAGCACAGCTAAATGTATGATAGATTTTGCTGACTGCTTCTTGTCTAACAGTGGAACTGATGCGAGGCAGCAGCGCATCCAGAACCTGCTGGTTCTGTTTTCCAGACAAACAGCCTAAGGTGTGGAGGCATACCCACCCTGGAGAGGAATCTGGGAAAATCCTCTTCAGTGAAGCAGTCATGTGACTAATCATGGCTTCCATATCTGTGACGTGGAGGACGTTGAAGGACAGACTCTGTTGGTCCACCTCCAACACCACCTGGAACCACATTACACATGATGGACTCGTATGAACCAGAGAATGTTGTCTATGCAGATCTGACAGTTTTTCAAAGGTTTTCGTCAACGTCAGGGGGGTTGAAAGAACTGAAATTGTCCTCAAATAAACTTGCCACAAAGTAGCTGCGATGACTGAGGCCCCCAGGATAGGGCCCTGGGGAAGCCCAGTAGTGGGTCGCCACAGCAAATCATCATCTTCCGCTTGACCCTGTCCTCTGTCTGCTCCACCTGCAAACCAACTGGCTGCATGTCCTCTTTCGCCATATCCATAATCCTCCTCTTCGGTCTGTTTCTCTGTTGTGCTTGTTCCTAATCCTACCCATCCTCATCACTCCTAAAGAGCAGTTATTTTAATTAAACTGAAACTAAGAGTGAAAAAATAATAAAAACTAAAATTAACCACGCCAAACTAAAAAAACTAGATCCCATCCTAGAATTTTTTTTTTTTTATTTTTTTTATATAAATTAAAACTACTGATGTGCTTGTTAAACTAACAAAACTAAACTGAAATAAAAAAACTACACAAAAATTAAGATCTATTATAACTGTGGTAAAGAAAACCTCTGTCTTTTCATCAATGTCCCCATGTTTAGACCATATGACCTTTTAACTCGTGCTGCTCCACCCACTCCTCTCGTCACACATCACTCCAGACACTTTGCTCCACCCACTCCTCTCTTGTCACACATCACTCCAGACACTTTGCTCCACCCACTCCTCTCTTGTCACACATCACTCCAGACACTTTGCTCCACCCACTCCACTCTTGTCACACATCACTCCAGACACTTTGCTCCACCCACTCCACTCTTGTCACACATCACTCCAGACACTTTGCTCCACCCACTCCACTCTTGTCACAGATCACTCCGGACACTTTGCTCCACCCACTCCACTCTTGTCACACATCACTCCAGACACTTTGCTCCACCCACTCCTCTCTTGTCACACATCACTCCAGACACTTTGCTCCACCCACTCCACTCTTGTCACAGATCACTCCGGACACTTTGCTCCACCCACTCCACCCTGCCTGGACTCTCCTATTCACCTTTTTGACCCCAAGTACTTAAACTCCTGGGGCTCCTCCACCTCCACTCCCTGTAACCTTAAAGTTTGATTCATTAACACAAATACTCTGCCTTACTATGACTAAACTTCACTCCTCTCCTTTTTAGTGCATATGCCCACCTCTTCGGGTTTCCCCCACCCTTTCCCTGTTCTCAGCACAGATCATTATGTCATCTGCAACATGATAGTCCAGGGGGATTTTTGCCCGACTCATCTGTGAGCCCATCCATCACCATGGCAAACAAAAAAGGGTTCAAAGCTGTACCTTAATGCAGTCCTACCTCTACTGTGAATCCTTGTGTCACACCTACCACACATCTCACCTGTGGTGGCAGCCTGTCATGGTCCTTCTCTGAATCCACAAACACACGATGCAGCTTCTGACTTTCTCTATACTTCTCCATCTTAAAGCAACTATTGCATTTGTAGTGCTCTTTCTGATCCTGACACCATGCTGCTGCTCACAAATAGGGACGCTCTTTCTAAAACTACCTTCCACTACTCTTTCCTAGATTTTCAGTATGTGGCTCATCAGCTTTATACCAGCACATCATCAACACTTTGCCACCATTCCTCTGGCATCTTTTCACTTTCTAAGATCATGTCAAACAATCTATTTATAAATTTGACTGCTCTCTGTCCTAAACATCTCCACACCTCCACTGGTTTGTCATCTGGTTCAACTGCCTTCCACTCTTCATCCTCTTCAAAGCTTTCACTTCATTCCAACTAACCTTTTCTAATTCCTTCTTCCCTTTTGTCATGTCTTCCATTCATCTTTCCATCTCCTTTTCTTCTTTCATCAATTCCAAGGTATTCCTTCTACATTTTCATCACACTCTTCTATTTAGTTTGTACATCTCCAGTTCTGAACAATGAATGGATGAGTTCTGATCCTCTGAAGGGCACTGATGAAGTTCTACACTGATGACCTACCTGTGTGAGGCTGTGGATGCTGATGGAGGAAATCTCCAGGTAGCTGAATGTGCTCTCCAGCTGAAAAAACACATGCAGAAGTCAGAAACTGGGACAATGAAATGATGTCCTCACTGATATTTTCAGTCCCTGACATGTTGAAAGGTTACTACAACTATATCGCTGGACTTGGATTTATCAGAACAGTTTTTGGGATGTCTGTCTCTGAGGTTACACCACATGGTTCTAAAAAGAACTGTAATTGGAAGTGTCATTGCTGCTGCTTGGCTGCAGGTTTTTCAGTGTTCAACCGGTGCTTTACCCTGAGTGGCGTCTTGCTGGTGACCAGGTAACCTCTCCACCGACTCAGCACCTGCACACACACACAGCTTAGAAACGGCACGTCCAGTTTAGCCCTGCGTGTCAGACAATGTCTATGTGAGGTGTCACTTCCACAAACCAGCTGAACACCTGCAGGACCGTCACACACCTTTAAAACCTGTTGTACATTTCACCGTCATTATTACAACACAGTTCATCATAACAATAATGTTTATCATCATAAAAACATAATTGTTTTTACTGTAATTTTATTGCCTTTGGCTCTTAAACCCAACATCATGCTATAACTTGTCTCTTTTTAATTTGCACTTTGTGTTTAAAATGTATTTATTGTGCAGCACCGAGGGTTTGAGGGTAATTTAATTTAGATTCTCTGTATGTACTTTACATGTGGTACAATTGACAATAAACTTGACTCTGACTCTGACTTTGAAACAGTTTCACACAAACAAAGAAAACTCAACTTTCAAGATTATAAAGGAACATTTCAGGGCTGGTTAATAATTATTCAACCGCAGGTCCATTATTAGATGGTAAGGAGCATAAACTTTCATTAGCGAGCCCATTGACTACTGATGTCACACAGACTACTGGGCACAAAGGGAGGTGGGTTTATGACCTCCGCTTGTATTGAACTGGATCAATAAAACAGGAAATGAAGCCAAACACAAACACAGGAGTCCAAGCAACAGAGAAGCACCAGAAACCAAGATTAAGACTTAAAGAGAACTGAAGCAAACCCAGATAAACCCACAACCATGACCCGAACCGCAGTTTTCAGGTCTAACTGCATGACAGAAGACTCAAGCGGTGTACTTGTAAGAACTTATAATCAGACAGATTCCTGTGAAAACTGTCCTTTTTATCGACACTTACGAAGTTAAAATGAGCCTGGTTTTCTGGAGGGACCCTATCCACAATATCATGGATGACAACAACAGAGAGTACAGAGAACTGATCCAGGACAATGTGGACTCCAGATCAATGCGAGGAAAACCAAAGAGCCGGCGTGGGATTCTGCAGGCTGTGGGTCTGCAACTACACCGGTGGACCTTCAGGGACGGGACACTGAAGGAGTGGAGTCTCACAAACACCGGGGTGTTCACCTCGACAATAAACTGGACTGGTCACACCACACAGCTGCTCTCTGCAAGAAAGGATAGAGCAGACCCCTTCTGCTAAGGAGACTACGGTCTTTTGGAGTGGGGGAGCAATAGTAAAGACCTTTTATGACTCTGTGGTGGCCTCAGACATTTTTCGTGGAGTGGTTTCAGTTCTGGGGATGCCCCTGGACCCAGCTCAGTTCTGGGGATGCTCCTGGATCTAGCTCAGTTCTGGGGACACTCCTGGATCTAGCTCAGTTCTGGGGACGCTCCTGGATCTAGCTCAGTTCTGGGGACGCCCCTCTATTCAGCTCAGTTCTGGGGACGCCCCTGAATCCAGCTCAGTTCTAGGGACAGCCCTGGAGCCAGCTCAGTTCTAGGGACAGCCCTGGAGCCAGCTCAGTTCTGGGGACGCCCCTGGAGCCAGCTCAGTTCTGGGGACACTCCTGGATCTAGCTCAGTTCTGGGGACGCCCCTGGATCCAGCTCAGTTCTAGGGACGCCCCTGGATCCAGCTCAGTTCTGGGCACGCCCCTGGATCCAGCTCAGGTCTGGGGACGCCCCTGGATCCAGCTCAGGTCTGGGGACGCCCCTGGAGCCAGCTCAGTTCTGTGGATGCCCCTGGAGCCAGGTCAGTTCTAGGGACAGCCCTGGAGCCAGGTCAGTTCTAGGGACAGCCCTGGAGCCTGGTCAGTTCTGGGGACGCCCCAGGACCCAGCTCAGTTCTAGGGACAGCCCAGGAGCCAGCTCAGTTCTGGGGACGCTCCTGGACCCAGCTCAGTTCTGGGGACATCTCATTTAACTAGCTCAGTTCTGGAGACACCCCTGGATCCAGCTCAGCTCTGGGGACGCCCCTGGATCCAGCTCAGCTCTGGGGATGCCCCTGGATCCAGCTCAGCTCTGGGGATGCCTCTGGAGCCAGCTCAGCTCTGGGGACGCCTCTGGAGCCAGCTCAGATCTGGGGACGCCCCTGGAGCCAGCTCAGATCTGGGGACGCCCCTGGATCCAGCTCAGTTCTGGGGACGCCCCTGGATCCAGCTCAGTTCTAGGGACGCCCCTGGATCCAGCTCAGTTCTGGGGACGCCCCTGGACTCAGCTCAGTTCTGGGGACGCCCCTGGATCCAGCTCAGCTCTGGGGACGCCCCTGGATCCAGCTCAGCTCTGGGGACGCTCCTGGATCTAGCTCAGTTCTGGGGACGCCCCTGGATCCAGCTCAGTTCTAGGGACGCCCCTGGACTCAGCTCAGTTCTGGGGACGCCCCTGGATCTAGCTCAGCTCTGGGGACGCCCCTGGAGCCAGCTCAGCTCTGGGGACACCCCTGGAGCCAGCTCAGATCTGGGGACGCCCCTGGACTCAGCTCAGTTCTGGGGACGCCCCTGGATCCAGCTCAGTTCTGGGGACGCCCCTGGATCTAGCTCAGTTCTGGGGACCCCCTGGGAGAAAGGAGGATGGCAACCAAAGTATCATCCTTGTTGGAGAACGACTGCCACCCTCCGTATGACGCGGCGGCGTCCTTGAGCAGCTCCTTCAGTGACTGTTACATCCTCAGAGAAGGAACCGTAACGAAGGGCTTTTCTGCAGTCACACTTTACAATCAGCTGCTCCCAATGAACCTCATCATTCCAAGGGGGGCTGCCTGTTTTCTTTGGTGGGATGTGGTTTTTTTCTCCTGGGAGTTAGGCTGACCCGCTCTATGTTTCCTTCGTTGCTTTGGACCGCTGAACTGAGTTGAAAGGCAGGACATCTGATAAAAGGTTTCTTTTGCTTCACTCCCATTTTTGTTATCTTGTAAATAAACCCCTTTCTCTGCCTGCTGACAGACTTCTGTGCAGGTTTGGGGATCAGAGGAGCTGTGTTGTGTTTATGTAGTGTCCCACTGATGCTAGACTGGGATCCTAACACCGCTGAGCTGCTGGACAGTCTTTCAGTCCTCAAACCCACACACAACCAAACAGAACCTAAAACACTAGAAACAGGATTGCCATCGTGTGTATGGACGCCCGCTGAGAGGCGTGTTTTGGTCTTTACTCACCACAAAGCGGTCTGCAGATCTACTACACGGCTGGCTGGGGGGCTTCAGGATGACAGGGGCCACCACACACACTCTGTGAGGCTTCAGCAGCTCTGAGATCTGATCTGTTCACGGATCAGGAACAGGAACAGGACAGACGGATCAGTCGGGGTCAGACAGACACAGTTTCAGTTGCATTCGTGTCACATTTTCCCAGAACAGCTTCTCCTCAGAGTGGCCTCCTCCTCTTATGGAAGAACAACTGCGTCACATATCCAGCTAGATGTTCTGCAGAAGCGTTTTTACCAAACCCAGGTTGGATGGACAGATCTGATCAGAAAGGATGGACGCTAACATCAGCTCCAAATCTCTTTTCTCCCTTCTCCTGCAGTTTAGGGATATCCTTCTTTGACAACAAAATTAATAAAATTCACCAGCACCTCCACGTGAAGTCTACTCCCAGCACCTCATTCCAGCCCTTTTACACATTCCGCCCTCACTGTTTTCTGGCTTCCCACTTCATCAGATATTTCCAACCTCATTCACAAAGCCAAACCCTCTACCTAGCAGCTAGACCCCTTTCCCAGTCCTGGTCAAAGTCTGCCTTCTGCCTCTCACACAGCACCTTCCTCAATCAACTCATTTCCATTGACATAACTCACACCCCCTGGCTTGGTTTAATTCTTCCCTCAGTTCATCCAAGTCCATTCCCACAGATCCACGCCATCTCCTGTCACTTCTGGCGTGCCCCAGGGCTCAGTCCTGGGCCCTCTTCATTATTTATCTTCTTCCTTTTGGCAATATTTTCTATCAGCATAACATTATTTTTCACTGTTAGGCAGATGACACCCAGCTCTATATCTCCTGTAAACCTAACTCCACTCTCCCACCTTCCTCCCTCACCACCTGTCTTAACGAAAACCTTCCTGGTTTTCATCCAACTTCCTTAATCTAAACAGTAACGAGACCGAACTTCTTTTCATTGGTTCCAAATCAAATTATCCAAAATAGATAGCTTTACCATCCTTTTTTACAACTCCCCTCAGGTTCAGATTCTGCTTGTCATCCTGGACAGCACATATCAGTGACATCACTCGGTCTGCCTACTTCCACCTTAGAGACATAAATCTCCTTTGTGCATCCCTAACCCCCCATGCCACTCACATCTTAGTCCACAGCCTCGTCACCTTCCGCATTGACTACTGTAACTCGCTTGTTTTTGGCCTCGCTCATAAATCCCTCCATAAGTTACAACTGGTCCATAACTCTGCTGCCCTGCTGTTGTTATTTCTATTTTGTCTGCATTTGTCTGAAGAAAAAATGTCTGGCATGTCATCTCTTTAATTTGATCAATGCATCTGATCAATGTTTGAATTTGAATTAGATTATAGTCTCCTGGTGAGGTGGTTATATAGATTTTTGTGTCTGTGTAGTTATGATAACACATTTTGTTCTTGTCATAATTTGACCAAGTGGGAGCATGTAGATGTTAAACCTCAGAGGCCCCAGAATTGAACCTTGAGGAACTCAATATTATTTTTGTTAGCTCTGATCTGTAGTTACATAAAGACTGTAAAGAGACCTAAAGACCTGAAGCTGTTCATAAGTGACCTGTTTAGACTATTTTTTTTTAAAGGTGGATTGATGACGACTGTTTTTATGGAAACTGAGGAAAGACGCCTGAAAACAGACGTATTTACAACGTCTAGAAGATCTGAGGACATTCAATGTTCAACAAGAACCCTGTTGGCAGAGAATCAAGCAGCAGGTGGTGGAGTTCAGGTGATGTGTGATGTCATCCAGGTTCTTGTGACTGATTGGACAAAACTGTGTCCTGGTTCCTCTCAGTGGACTCAGAGACGGCACGTATCCTGCATCTAACAGAAACACTGACAGACACGGTTGGACAGAAGTTCAGGTCCACTGACTCCGGGGGGTTTGTTAGTCCGTCCACAGTAGTGAACCAAGTACATTAATGTTGACCTTTGGACATTATTAAGTCCAGACGATGTCCTTAGTTTTTTCCATCACATGTTGTGTACCATCACAAGACACAATTTCTTTGTCCAAATGTCCTGAGGGTTGTCAACGTGGACGTTAAAGTCCCCAACAACAATCACACAATCAAAGACAACACAGATGACAGACAGCAGTCCAGTAACATCATCAGAGAAGGTTCATGGTACGCAGGAGGTCTGTAGACGAGGATGTCCACTGAAGACACAAATTCAAATGAAGCATCGCTGTCATGAGACATCATCGTCCATTGAAGGGAGTCATCAAACAGAGCAGCTGCTCCTGTCTGGTTCTGTCCATGTTCACTGATGAAGATGGAGGTGGGAGGTTGTTTCTAGAAGAACTGCTGCAAGATCATCCTGATTGAACCAAGGTTCTGTACCCACAAGTACATGCAGTACTCACCAGTACACGCGGTACTCACTAGTACATGCAGTAATGACTAGGACACGCAGTAATGACTAGGACACGCAGTAATGACTAGGACACGCAGTAATGACTAGGACACGCAGTACTCACTAGTACACGCAGTAATGACTAGGAAACGCAGTAATGACTAGGACACGCAGTAATGACTAGGACACGCAGTACTCACTAGTACATGCAGTACTCACCAGTACATGCGGTACTCACTAGTACATGCAGTAATGACTAGGACACGCAGTAATGACTAGGACACGCAGTAATGACTAGGACACGCAGTAATGACTAGGACACGCGGAAATGACTAGGACATGCAGTACAAACTGGTACACGCAGTAATGACTAGGACACGCAGTAATGACTAGGACACGCAGTAATGACTAGGACACGCGGAAATGACTAGGACATGCAGTACAAACTAGTACACGCAGTAATGACTAGGACACGCAGTAATGACTAGGACACGCAGTAATGACTAGGACACGCAGTAATGACTAGGACACGCAGTACAAACTGGTACACGCAGTAATGACTAGGACACGCAGTACTCACTAGTACATGCAGTAATGACTAGGACACGCAGTAATGACTAGGACATGCAGTACAAACTAGTACACGCAGTAATGACTAGGACACGCAGTAATGACTAGGACACGCAGTACAAACTGGTACACGCAGTAATGACTAGGACACGCAGTACTCACTAGTACACGCAGTAATGACTAGAACACGCAGTAATGACTAGGACACGCAGTAATGACTAGGACACGCAGTACAAACTGGTACACGCAGTAATGACTAGGACACGCAGTACTCACTAGTACATGCAGTAATGACTAGGACACGCAGTAATGACTAGAACACGCAGTAATGACTAGGACACGCAGTAATGACTAGGACACGCAGTACAAACTGGTACACGCAGTAATGACTAGGACACGCAGTACTCACTAGTACACGCAGTAATGACTAGAACACGCAGTAATGACTAGGACACGCAGTAATGACTAGGACACGCAGTACAAACTGGTACACGCAGTAATGACTAGGACACGCAGTACTCACTAGTACATGCAGTAATGACTAGGACACGCAGTAATGACTAGAACACGCAGTAATGACTAGGACACGCAGTAATGACTAGGACACGCAGTACAAACTGGTACACGCAGTAATGACTAGGACACGCAGTACTCACTAGTACATGCAGTAATGACTAGGACACGCAGTAATGACTAGTACACGCAGTAATGACTAGGACACGCAGTAATGACTAGTACACGCAGTACTGACTAAGACACGCAGTACTGACTGGTACACGCAGTACTGACTGGTACACGCAGTAATGACTAGGACACGCAGTACTCACTAGTACACGCAGTACTCACTAGTACACGCAGTAATGACTAGGACACGCGGAAATGACTAGGACATGCAGTACAAACTGGTACACGCAGTAATGACTAGGACACGCAGTAATGACTAGGACACGCAGTAATGACTAGGACACGCAGTAATGACTAGTACACGCAGTAATGACTAGGACATGCAGTACAAACTAGTACACGCAGTAATGACTAGGACACGCAGTAATGACTAGGACACGCAGTACAAACTGGTACACGCAGTAATGACTAGGACACGCAGTACTCACTAGTACACGCAGTAATGACTAGGTCACGCAGTAATGACTAGAACACGCAGTACTCACTAGTACACGCAGTAATGACTAGGACACGCAGTACTCACTAGTACACGCAGTAATGACTAGGACACGCAGTACTCACTAGTACACGCAGTAATGACTAAGACACGCAGTAATGACTAGGACACGCAGTACAAACTGGTACACGCAGTAATGACTAGGACACACAGTACTCACTAGTACACGCAGTAATGACTAAGACACGCAGAAATGACTAGGACACGCAGTACTAACTGGTACACGCAGTAATGACTAGGACACGCAGTACTCACTAGTACACGCAGTAATGACTAGGAAACGCAGTAATGACTAAGACACGCAGTACTAACTGGTACACGCAGTACTAACTGGTACACGCAGTACATGCAGTACTCAGCAGTACATGCAGTAATGATTAGGACACGCAGTACTAACTGGTACACACAGTACTCACTAGTACACGCAGTACTCACTAGTACACGCAGTAATGACTAGGACACGCAGTAATGACTACGACACGCATTAATGACTAGAACACGCAGTACTCACTAGTACATCCAGTAATGACATGGACACGCAGTACTCACTAGTACACGCAGTACTCAGCAGTACCTGCAGTAATGACTAGGACACGCAGTACTCACTAGTACATGCAGTACTCACTAGGACATGCAGTACTCACTAGGACACGCAGTACTCAGCAGTACCTGCAGTAATGACTAGTACATGCAGTACTCACTAGTACATGCAGTACTCAGCAGTACATGCAGTAATAACTAGGACACGCAGTACTCACTAGTACATGCACTACTCACCAGTACATGCAATAATATCTAGGACACGCAGTACTTACTAGTACACGCAGTACTCACTAGTACACGCAGTACTCACTAGTACATGCACTACTCACCAGTACACACAGTACTCACTAGTACACGCAGTAATGACTAGGACACGCAGTACTGACTAGGACACGCAGTACTCACTAGTACATCCAGTAATGACTAGGACACGCAGTACTCACTAGTACACGCAATACTCACTAGTACACGCAGTAATGACTAGGACACGCAGTAAAGACTAGGACACGCAGTACTCACCAGTACACACAGTACTCACCAGTACATGCAGTAATGACTAGGAAACGCAGTACTCACCAGTAACTGCAGTACTCAGGAGTACCCACAGTCCTAGACCTGGAACATACATACACATTAGAACTTGTTGGTTCTTTGTTATCTGTCTGTTTGAAAAGGATTTTCTTTTTCTGCCAAGGATGTGGTGATGGATGCTGGAGGTGTTGGATGGTGGAGGTGTTGGATGCTGGGGGTGTTGGACGCTGGGGGTGTTGGACGCTGAGGGTGTTAGACGGGGGTGTTGGATGCTGGAGGTGTTGGATGCTAGAGGTGTTGGACGCTGGGGGTGTTGGACGCTGGGGGTGTTGGATGCTGGAGGTGTTGGACGCTGGGGGTGTTGGATGCTGGAGGTGTTGGACGCTGGGGGTGTTGGACGCTGGGGGTGTTAGACGGGGGTGTTGGATGCTGGAGGTGTTGGACGCTGGGGGTGTTGGACGCTGGGGGTGTTGGATGCTGGAGGTGTTGGACGCTGGAGGTGTTGGATGGAGGTGTTGGATGGAGGTGTTGGACGCTGGAGGTGTTGGACGCTGGAGGTGTTGGACGCTGGGGGTGTTGGATGGAGGTGTTGGACGCTGGAGGTGTTGGACGCTGGGGGTGTTGGATGCTGGAGGTGTTGGATGTTGGGGGTGTTGGACGTTGGGGGTGTTGGTTGCTGGAGTTGTTGGATGGGGGTGTTGGATGCTGGAGGTGTTGGATGGGGGTGTTGGATGCTGGAGGTGTTGGATGTTGGGGGTGTTGGACGTTGGGGGTGTTGGATGCTGGAGGTGTTGGATGCTGGGGGTGTTGGATGCTGGGGGTGTTGGACGCTGGGGGTGTTGGATGCTGGAGGTGTTGGACGCTGGAGGTGTTGGATGGAGGTGTTGGATGGAGGTGTTGGACGCTGGAGGTGTTGGACGCTGGAGGTGTTGGACGCTGGGGGTGTTGGATGCTGGAGGTGTTGGATGCTGGGGGTGTTGGATGCTGGGGGTGTTGGACGCTGGGGGTGTTGGATGCTGGAGGTGTTGGATGCTGGAGGTGTTGGTCGGGAGTGTTAGATGCTGGGGGTGTTAGATGCTGGAGGTGTTAGATGCTGGAGGTGTTGGACGCTGGGGGTGTTGGACGGGGATGTTAGATGCTGGGGGTGTTGGTTGCTGGAGGGGTTGGACGCTGGGGGTGTTGGTCGGGGGTGTTGGATGCTGGAGGTGTTGGTTGCTGGGGGTGTTGGACGGGGGTGTTGGACGCTGGAGGTTTTCGACGCTGGGGGTGTTGGATGCTGAAGGTGTTGGATGCTGGAGGTGTTGGACGGGGGTGTTGGACGCTGGAGGTGTTGGACGCTGGGGGTGTTGGGCGCTGGGGGTGTTGAATGCTGGAGTGGTTGGACGCTGGGGGTGTTGGACGCTGGGGGTGTTGGACGCTAGGGGCGTTGGACGCTGGGGGTGTTGGACGCTGGGGGTGTTGGACGGGGGTGTTAGACGCTGGAGGTGTTGGACGCTGGGGGTGTTGGACGGGGGTGTTGGATGCCGGAGGTGTTGGATGCTGGAGGTGTTGGATGCCGGGGGTGTTGGACGCCGGAGGTGTTGGACGCTGGGGGTGTTGGACGGGGGTGTTGGATGCTGGAGGTGTTGGACGCTGGGGGTGTTGGACGGGGGTGTTGGAAGCTGGGGGTGTTGGATGCTGGAGGTGTTGGACGCCGGGGGTGTTGGACGCCGGGGGGTGTTGGATGGAGGTGTTGGATGCTGGAGGTGTTGGACGCCGGGGGTGTTGGACGCTGGAGGTGTTGGACGCTGGGGGTGTTGGATGCTGGGGGTGTTGGACGCTGGGGGTGTTGGATGGGGGTGTTGGATGCTGGAGGTGTTGGACGCCGGGGGTGTTGGACGCTGGAGGTGTTGGACGCCGGGGGTGTTGGACGCCGGGGGTGTTGGACGGGGGTGTTGGACGCTGGAGGTGTTGGACGCTGGGGGTGTTGGACGCTGGGGGTGTTGGATGGAGGTGTTGGACGGGGGTGTTGGACGCTGGAGGTGTTGGATGCTGGGGGTGTTGGACGGGGGTGTAGGACGCTGGAGGTGTTGGACGCTGGAGGTGTTGGACGCTGGAGGTGTTGGATGCTGGAGGTGTTGGACGCCGGGGGTGTTGGATGCCGGGGATGTTGGACGCTGGGGGTGTTGGACGGGGGTGTTGGATGCTGGAGGTGTTGGACGCTGGGGGTGTTGGACGGGGGTGTTGGACGGGGGTGTTGGACGCTGGAGGTGTTGGACGCTGGGGGTGTTGGATGGGGGTGTTGGACGGGGGTGTTGGACGCTGGAGGTGTTGGATGCTGGGGGTGTTGGATGGAGGTGTTGGATGCTGGAGGTGTTGGACGCTGGAGGTTTTGGATGGAGGTGTTGGATGCTGGGGGTGTTGGATGCTGGGGGTGTTGGATGGAGGTGTTGGATGCTGGAGGTGTTGGACGCTGGAGGTTTTGGATGGAGGTGTTGGATGCTGGGGGTGTTGGATGCTGGGGGTGTTGGATGGAGGTGTTGGATGCTGGAGGTGTTGGACGCTGGGGGTGTTGGACGGAGGTGTTGGATGCTGGAGGTGTTGGATGCTGGGGGTGTTGGACGCTAACATCAGTTAGACAACTGCAGCTCATCCAGAACTCTGCTGCTCCAGTCCTCACTGAGACCAAAAAACTGGACCACATCAGTCCAGTTCTGAGGTCTCTACACTGGCTGTCTGTCTGTCAGAGGACAGATTTTAAAGTTCTGATGCTGGTCTGTAAAGCTCTGAACGGTCCAGAAACAAATTACATCAGTGACCTCCTGACCCAGTATGAACCTTCAGACCCATCAGGTCATCTGGATCCGGTTTTTTATCAGTTCCCAGCATCAGAACCAGACCTGGAGAAGCTTCCTGCAGCTTCTCTGCTCCACATGTCTGGAACAAACTCCCAGAAAGACTCAGATCAGCTGAAACAGTTTATTTAAATCCAGACTCACCTGTTCTCAGCTGCAGGTGAAGAAAGACACAAATCTGCTCTGATTGATCAGATTGATCATATTTTTAACTTTTCTATTTCTTTTTGTTACATTTTAAATTGTGCTTTTTTTCTGCTGTGTGATGTTTTAATGTCTGTAAATCACTTTGAATCACCTTGTTGAACTGTGATGTACAATAAACCTGCCTGTTATGAAACAGAACCATCAGCCAAACTTGTTGTTGCTCGTCGGGTTTTAATCCAATCGATCCCATAAGTACGCCCCTCCCACTTCTCCGTGCAAATCAAAACTCTTTTTATTACCTGTGATCAGATGAACTGGACTTTTCTGCACTTCCAGAGTTGCCATGAGTTTTGAAAACCAAATGTAGCCCCTAGACCTGGACTTGAGACCAAAAACCGGGGACTTCACTCGAGACTTTTGACCAAGGGGCGAAATGTGCAAGTTGGAGTTGAGTTTTGGGTTCTCCACTGACCTCCGTGTTGTAGAGTCAACTAAGTAGAGGGCGGGGTTAACACGATGATGACAGCAGCGATGTCATCTGAACAGGGCACGTGGCCGCAGCTCAGGATTAATCAGTTTTGGCATCGACCAGGAGACGGCGCTGCAACCATCCCTGTGTGAGGTGGAGGTGTTTGCTGTTAAACAGATCCGCAGACCCAGAGTCCCGCAGACCCGGAGTCCCGCAGACCCGCAGACCCGCTGACCCGGAGTCCCGCAGACCCGCAGACCCAGAGTCCCGCTGACCCGCTGACCCGCTGACCCGCTGACCCGCTGACCCGCAGTCCCGCTGATCCGCTGACCCGCTGACCCGCTGACCTGCTGATAGTGTTAAACTTTAACACACTCTTTGTTTCATCTCATTGTTATTTTACTGTGTACTGCTCGTCTTATAAGATAGTTGTACACATCAGAGAATATA
>CM026199.1:697532-736120 GCA_014839995.1 Xenentodon cancila | reverse complement strand
CCGGAAACCGCGCCCTAGATCCGGACCCTGGTGGCCGGTTAGAGGAACCGCTGGCCTGGATCCGGAACCGCAGCCCTGGATCTGGACCCTGGTGGCCGGTAGAGGAACCGCTGGCCCTGGATCCGGAACCACAGCCCTGGATCCGGACCCTGGTGGCCGGTTAGAGGAACCGCAGGCCCTGGATCCGGACCCTGGTGGCCGGTAGAGGAACCGCTGGCCTGGATCCGGAACCGCAGCCCTAGATCCGGACCCTGGTGGCCGGTAGAGGAACCGCAGCCCTGGATCCGGACCCTGGTGGCCGGTAGAGGAACCGCTGGCCTGGATCCGGAACCGCAGCCCTAGATCCGGACCCTGGTGGCCGGTAGAGGAACCGCTGGCCTGGATCCGGAACCGCAGCCCTGGATCTGGACCCTGGTGGCCGGTAGAGGAACCGCTGGCCTGGATCCGGAACCACAGCCCTAGATCCGGACCCTGGTGGCCGGTAGAGGAACCGCAGCCCTGGATCCGGACCCTGGTGGCCGGTAGAGGAACCGCTGGCCTGGATCCGGAACCGCAGCCCTAGATCCGGACCCTGGTGGCCGGTAGAGGAACCGCAGCCCTGGATCCGGACCCTGGTGGCCGGTAGAGGAACCGCTGGCCTGGATCCGGAACCGCAGCCCTAGATCCGGACCCTGGTGGCCGGTAGAGGAACCGCTGGCCTGGATCCGGAACCGCAGCCCTGGATCTGGACCCTGGTGGCCGGTAGAGGAACCGCTGGCCTGGATCCGGAACCGCAGCCCTGGATCTGGACCCTGGTGGCCGGTAGAGGAACCGCTGGCCTGGATGGCCAACTGTTGAAGTTGGATATAAAATCACTGAGCCTCCGTCACTCCCGGACAAGGTTGCTCTTCAGAAGGGTTTAACTATCCCTCCATCCATTTGGACTGAATATGTTCATTCCTTTCAACCAGAACAGTTCTGCGGATGTTTGTTTCAGCGACCTCTTCAGGATGTTCTAGCGCCCCCATGTGGAACACTTCCTGAGCTGTGGGAGTTTGTAGGAGGACGTATCTCAGGAAAGAGGATCTGGATGATTGACACCTCTATGAAATAGAATCAAGAGAGCGTTTCTAAATATACATGTAACTTCTGCAGTCTGAAACCCGAAAAGCCTCAAAAGGCAGCTCTGACTGAAGGTACCCGTCTGTCTAAACGTCTGGAACGTCTCTGCTGACGCGTGAACTCCAGTTGACACTTCTGCTGGAGGTTTTTTCTTTACAGACACCTGACGGTCCCTGACAGAAACGCAGACCTAAAGTACTCCTGTTAGAGGAGGTTCTGCTCTGCTGGGATCTCACACTGGATCCATTCAAGGTTTGACAGAACATCAGGACCAGGCTGTGGAAGACTTCTCTAAATAAGACTCCCGCGTGACACAGGGCTCCCACATCTCCTATCAAGGTCACTGTGGTCACCTGCTCAGCTGGACGTGCGTGTTTTCGTGTGAAACGCACGATCCCATAGTGAAGTCCAGCTCCAGGCGCACGCGCAGCAGGTCGTTTTATTTTTGGTTGAGGTGCGTACGTGTTGGATTTGGGCCGAACAATGGCCTGGCCACGCGCGGAAACTGATAGTATAAATGAGCTGATGACGTCACGGCATACAAACAATAAACCCTGAATTCAATTCATCGCATATTTACCGTGAGAAGCGATAAAAGTCGAAAATTAAAGTCAGACGCAGTCAAGTGAAGTCAGCAGGAATGTGCGTCATCTCAGGCTCAGATGCGCGCGGACACCTGCTGAGAGCACGGACTCTCGGACCCACCGACCCTCGGACCCACCGACCCTCGGACCCTCGGACTGCTGCGCGCAGACACACGGGAGGACCCAGCTGCAGGAGCAGACTTACCCCAGCAGAGATGGGGTCTTTGGCCGGTTTGGAGGACACGTGAGCTACAGGGACCAGGTGGGTCCGGAGGGCGCGTGTGAACAGGCGGGACACAGTTGGCAGAGGCATGAGGACGGTCCTGGTTCTGGAACAGACAGCGGATCAAATACGGGTGTGGTAGACGGAGACACTTTCAGTTTTTATCAGCTGCAGGCAGCTTGTGAACGCGCGCCTAACTCTGTACTAATATAGATGTGTGCGTGCGTGACTCTCACACTTCCACTTATCGGTCACTGTGACGGATACGGGGCGTGTCCTATCCTAACTCCTCCCTGTCTGAATCGCTGCCACAATCCTTCCCAGAGGTGAAAGTTTGAAACTGAGCAGCCGAGACTTTGGAGAGAAAACTGTGATGGAACAAATGAAATCTGTGACCTGACCAGTGGCCAGCTGTGGCCAGCTGTGGCCAGCTGTGGTCAGCTGTGGCCAGCTGTGGTCAGCTGTGGTCAGCTGTGGCCAGCTGTGGTCAGCTGTGGCCAGCTGTGGTCAGCTGTGGCCAGCTGTGGTCAGCTGTGGCCAGCTGTGGTCAGATTTGGCCAGCTGGGGTCAGATGGGGTCAGCTGTGGCCAGATGTGGTCAGCTTTGGTCAGATGTTGGCTTTGACATGCTCTGTGACCTCTCGTGATCAGACTCGTATCGTGTCTGATGGTCCAGTTTGGTCTGGTCCTTGTTTCCTGCTCTGACACGTGGTCTGACTTGTTACTGTTTAGTCTTCATCATTCTGTGAGATTCAAACTACTGGTTAACCTGCATCGAGACGCCTGATGTATGTTTAAACGCACTTACATGCAACAGTTTGAAATGAAATCTAATAAACTTTGGATCTTCTCTCACGTCTTTATTCGTGATAGTGTGATGGACTCAGTGTTGGTCCAGATAGTCACCTAGTGGCTCAAACATATTATACAGAGGTGTTATTATGTTTTCCACAACACGGAATCTGAACATCTCTTAATTTTATCTGGACACCACAAACACACCAAATACATACTGCAGAGGGTGTCATCACCCGCCCCTCCCAATTCACTTATGGTGTTGAAACAAATATAACCTGAAACGTTCATCAAGAACTCCAAAGAACAAGGACCAGACAATAACAGAGCGCACTGAAAAACCAGGCGTAACCCCAGTCAGACCAGGAGCGGTCCTTGGGAATGGCATCCCACAAGTCCCTGCACTGCCACGCCTGACAGCGCCGACAGCATGCCCACAGCTGTCGCTACAACATGTATGTCACTTCCTGCTGCTTTACTTTCTGAGTCTGGTTCTGATGGAGGTTTGTATGTTAAGAGCCAGGTCTGACCTTCTAGCGTCTGGATCTTTGTTCCCAAAAACAACATTGTTAGTGGAGGAACAACTGTCCAGTACTTGTGCACCTCTGGCAACGCCTCTATCGCAGTTCCATTCCATTCAAATTTTGTTCTTTTACAAAATTGTAACACAAGTTGTCTCTTGGTGGTTTCCAGAGACCCAGATCATGACCCTGGTCAATTATTACATAAACAAGGGCAGGTAAAAACTGGAAACCTGGATCATAAGGGGGGACCCTCAGTTGAAGACCATCTGGGTGGAGCAGTACACCTCTGGTCTCTGGTACAGCCACCCTTTTAGGTTTACTTCCCTGACATCCTGGTCTAAGCTTCATTTGTCCTGATCAGATCAAATCCAATGGACTCTTGGGAAGCCCAAACGTTAAGGTCTTCCTGTGTTTGTTTTCATTACTGCTAAATGTTCTGCTGCAAACACGTTAAAAATCACTATGCCAACAACACGTCCCTAACTGTTCCTTCATCAATTAGACAAAGAAATTCCTGGAGAAACTGTGCTGATATCGCTGCTAAAACTGGTCCTGCTTCCTCCTTACTGATTCAAAAACGGAGGTGAATCTATATTCCTGCGTTTCAAATCAACCTTTCTAGACTGTTTGGTTCCTGTAGACCTGACTGACCTGACTCTAGACTGTTTGGTTCCTGTAGACCTCCCTGACCTAACTCTAGACTGTTTGAGTCCTGTAGACCTCCCTGACCTGACTCTAGACTGTTTGGTTCCTGTAGACCTCCCTGACCTGACTCTAGACTGTTTGAGTCCTGTAGACCTCCCTGACCTGACTCTAGACTGTTCGGTTTCTGTAGACCTGACTGACCTGACTCTAGACTGTTTGGTTCCTGTAGACCTCCCTTACCTGACTCTAGACTGTTTGGTTCATGTAGACCTCCCTGACCTGACTCTAGACTGTTTGAGTCCTGTAGACCTCCCTGACCTGACTCTAGACTGTTTGAGTCCTGTAGACCTCCCTGACCCGACTCTAGACTGTTTGCGTCCTGTAGACCTCCCTGACCTGACTCTAGACTGTTTGGTTCCTGTAGACCTCCCTGACCTGACTCTAGACTGTTTGAGTCCTGTAGACCTCTCTGACCTGACTCTAGACCGTTTTGTTCCTGTAGACCTCCCTGACCTGACTCTAGACTGTTTGAGTCCTGTAGACCTCCCTGACCTGACTCTAGACTGTTTGAGTCCTGTACATCTCCCTGACCTGACTCTAGACTGTTTGGGTCCTG
Source organism: Xenentodon cancila (assembly GCA_014839995.1). Taxonomy (NCBI): domain Eukaryota; kingdom Metazoa; phylum Chordata; class Actinopteri; order Beloniformes; family Belonidae; genus Xenentodon; species Xenentodon cancila. The sequence goes on along the minus strand of CM026199.1, from coordinate 731,633 downwards.
TAGACCTCCCTGACCTGACTCTACACTGTTTGGTTCCTGTAGACCTCCCTGACCAGACTTTAGACTGTTTGGGTCCTGTAGACCTCCCTGACCTGACTCTACACTGTTTGGTTCCTGTAGACCTCCCTGACCTGACTCTAGACTGTTTGGTTCCTGTAGACCTCCCTGACCTGACTCTAGACTGTTTGGTTCCTGTAGACCTCCCTGACCTGACTCTAGACTGTTCGGTTTCTGTAGACCTGACTGACCTGACTCTAGACTGTTTGGTTCCTGTAGACCTCCCTTACCTGACTCTAGACTGTTCGGTTCATGTAGACCTCTCTGACCTGACTCTAGACTGTTCGGTTTCTGTAGACCTCCCTGACCTGACTCTAGACTGTTTGGTTCCTGTAGACCTCCCTGACCTGACTCTAGACTGTTTGAGTCCTGTAGACCTCCCTTACCTGACTCTAGACTGTTTGGTTCCTGTAGACCTCCCTTACCTGACTCTAGACTGTTTGGTTCCTGTAGACCTCCCTGACCTGACTCTAGACTGTTCGGTTTCTGTAGACCTGACTGACCTGACTCTAGACTGTTTGGTTCCTGTAGACCTCCCTTACCTGACTCTAGACTGTTTGGTTCATGTAGACCTCCCTGACCTGACTCTAGACTGTTTGAGTCCTGTAGACCTCCCTGACCTGACTCTAGACTGTTTGAGTCCTGTAGACCTCCCTGACCCGACTCTAGACTGTTTGCGTCCTGTAGACCTCCCTGACCTGACTCTAGACTGTTTGGTTCCTGTAGACCTCCCTGACCTGACTCTAGACTGTTTGAGTCCTGTAGACCTCTCTGACCTGACTCTAGACCGTTTTGTTCCTGTAGACCTCCCTGACCTGACTCTAGACTGTTTGAGTCCTGTAGACCTCCCTGACCTGACTCTAGACTGTTTGAGTCCTGTACATCTCCCTGACCTGACTCTAGACTGTTTGGGTCCTGTAGACCTCCCTGACCTGACTCTACACTGTTTGGTTCCTGTAGACCTCCCTGACCAGACTTTAGACTGTTTGGGTCCTGTAGACCTCCCTGACCTGACTCTACACTGTTTGGTTCCTGTAGACCTCCCTGACCTGACTCTAGACTGTTTGGTTCCTGTAGACCTCCCTTACCTGACTCTAGACTGTTTGGTTCCTGTAGACCTCCCTGACCTGACTCTAGACTGTTCGGTTTCTGTAGACCTGACTGACCTGACTCTAGACTGTTTGGTTCCTGTAGACCTCCCTTACCTGACTCTAGACTGTTCGGTTCATGTAGACCTCTCTGACCTGACTCTAGACTGTTCGGTTTCTGTAGACCTCCCTGACCTGACTCTAGACTGTTTGGTTCCTGTAGACCTCCCTGACCTGACTCTAGACTGTTTGAGTCCTGTAGACCTCCCTTACCTGACTCTAGACTGTTTGGTTCCTGTAGACCTCCCTTACCTGACTCTAGACTGTTTGGTTCCTGTAGACCTCCCTGACCTGACTCTAGACTGTTCGGTTTCTGTAGACCTGACTGACCTGACTCTAGACTGTTTGGTTCCTGTAGACCTCCCTTACCTGACTCTAGACTGTTCGGTTCATGTAGACCTCTCTGACCTGACTCTAGACTGTTCGGTTTCTGTAGACCTCCCTGACCTGACTCTAGACTGTTTGGTTCCTGTAGACCTCCCTGACCTGACTCTAGACTGTTTGAGTCCTGTAGACCTCCCTTACCTGACTCTAGACTGTTTGGTTCCTGTAGACCTCCCTAACCTGACTCTAGACTGTTTGGTTTAATCAGACCTCCCTGACCAGACTTTAGACTGTTTGGTTCCTGTAGACCTCCCTGACCTGACTCTAGACTGTTTGGTTCCTGTAGACCTGCCTGACCTGACTCTAGACTGTTTGGTTCCTGTAGACCTCCCTGGCCTGACTCTAGATTATTTGGTTCCTGTAGACCTCCTTGACCTGACTCTAGACTGTTTGGTTCCTGTAGACCTCCCTGAGCTGACTCTAGACCGTTTGGTTCCTGTAGACCTCCCTAACCTGACTCTAGACTGTTTGGTTCCTGTAGACCTCCCTGACCTGACTCTAGACTGTTTGGTTCCTGTAGACCTCCCTGACCTGACTCTAGACTATTTGGTTCCTGTAGACCTCCCTGACCTGACTCTAGACTGTTTGAGTCCTGTAGACCTCCCCGACCTGACTCTAGACTGTTTGAGTCCTGTAGACCTCCCTGACCTGATTCTAGACTGTTTGGTTCCTGTAGACCTCCCTGACCTGACTCTAGACTGTTTGGTTCCTTAGACCTCCCTGACCTGACTCTAGACTGTTTGGTTCCTGTAGACCTCCCTGACCTGACTCTAGACTGTTTGGTTCCTGCAGACCTCTCTGAACTTACTCTAGACTGTTTGGTTCCTGTAGACCTCCCTGACCTGACTCTAGACTGTTTGGTTCCTGTAGACCTCCCTGACCTGACTCTAGACTGTTTGGTTCCTGTAGACCTCCCTTACCTGACTCTAGACTGTTTGGTTCCTGTAGACCTCCCTGACCTGACTCTAGACTGTTTGGTTCCTGTAGACCTCCCTGACCTGACTCTAGACTGTTTGGTTCCTGTAGACCTCCCTGACCTGACTCTAGACTGTTTGAGTCCTGTAGACCTCCCTGACCTGACTCTAGACTGTTTGAGTCCTGTAGACCTCCCTAACCTGACTCTAGACTGTTTGGTTCCTGTAGACCTCCCTCACCTGACTCTAGACTGTTTGAGTCCTGTAGACCTCCCTGACCTGACTCTAGACTGTTTGGTTCCTGTAGACCTCCCTGACCTGACTCTAGACTGTTTGGTTCCTGTAGACCTCCCTGACCTGACTCTAGACTGTTTGAGTCCTGTAGACCTCCCTAACCTGACTCTAGACTGTTTGGTTCCTGTAGACCTCTCTGAACTTACTCTAGACTGTTTGAGTCCTGTAGACCTCCCTGACCTGACTCTAGACTGTTTGAGTCCTGTAGGCCTCCCTGACCTGACTCTAGACTGTTTGGTTTCTGTAGACCTCCCATACCTGACTCTAGACTGTTTGGTTCCTGTAGACCTCCCTGACCTGACTCTAGACTGTTTGGTTCCTGTAGACCTCCCTGACCTGACTCTAGACTGTTTGGTTCCTGTAGACCTCCCTGACCTGACTCTAGACTGTCTGGTTCCTGTAGACCTCCCTGACCTGACTCTAGACTGTTAGGTTCCTGTAAACCTCCCGGACCTGACTCTAGACTGTCTGGTTCCTGTAGACCTCCCTGACCTGACTCTAGACTGTTTGGTTCCTGTAGACCTCCCTGACCTGACTCTAGACTGTCTGGTTCCTGTAGACCTCCCTGACCTGACTCTAGACTGTCTGGTTCCTGTAGACCTCCCTGACCTGACTCTAGACTGTTTGGTTCCTGTAGACCTCCCTGACCTGACTCTAGACTGTTTGGTTCCTGTAGACCTCCCTGACCTGACTCTAGACTGTTTGGTTCCTGTAGACCTCCCTGACCTGACTCTAGACTGTTTGGTTCCTGTAGACCTCCCTGACCTGACTCTAGACTGTCTGGTTCCTGTAGACCTCCCTGACCTGACTCTAGACTGTCTGGTTCCTGTAGACCTGACTGACCTGACTCTAGACTGTTCGGTTCCTTTAGACCTCCCTTACCTGACTCTAGACTGTTTGGTTCCTGTAGACCTCCCTGACCTGACTCTAGACTGATTGGTTCCTGTAGACCTCCCTGACCTAACTCTAGACTGTTTGGTTCCTGTAGACCTCCCTGACCTGACTCTAGACTGTTTGAGTCCTGTAGACCTCCCTGACCTGACTCTAGACTGTTTGAGTCCTGTAGACCTCCCTAACCTGACTCTAGACTGTTTGGTTCCTGTAGACCTCCCTGACATGACTCTAGACTGTTTGGTTCCTGTAGACCTCCCTGACCTGACTCTAGACTGTTTGGTTCCTGTAGACCTCCCTGACCTGACTCTAGACTGTTCGGTTCCTGTAGACCTCCCTGACCTGACTCTAGACTGTTTGGTTCCTGTAGACCTCCCTGACCTGACTCTAGACTGTTCGGTTCCTGTAGACCTCCCTGACCTGACTCTAGACTGTTCGGTTCCTTTAGACCTCTCTGACCTGACTCTAGACTGTTCGGTTTCTGTAGACCTGACTGACCTGACTCTAGACTGTTTGGTTCCTGTAGACCTCCCTTACCTGACTCTAGACTGTTTGGTTCCTGTAGACCTCCCTGACCTGACTGTAGACTGTTTGAGTCCTGTAGACCTCCCTGACCTGACTCTAGACTGTTTGAGTCCTGTAGACCTCCCTGACCCGACTCTAGACTGTTTGAGTCCTTTAGACCTCCCTGACCTGACTCTAGACTGTTTGGTTTAATTAGACCTCCCTGACCTGACTCTTGACTGTTTGGTTCCTGTAGACCTCTCTGAACTGACTCTAGACTGTTTGGTTCCTGTAGACCTCCCTGACCTGACTGTAGACTGTTTGCGTCCTGTAGACCTCCCTGACCTGACTCTAGACTGTTTGAGTCCTGTAGACCTCCCTGACCTGACTCTAGTCTGTTTGGTTCCTGTAGACCTCCCTAACCTGACTCTAGACTGTTTGGTTTAATTAGACCTCCCTGACCTGACTCTAGACTGTTTGGTTCCTGTAGACCTCCCTGACCTGACTCTACACTGTTTGGTTCCTGTAGACCTCTCTGACCTGACTCTAGACTGTTTGGTTTCTGTAGACCTCCCTGACCTGACTCTAGACTGTTTGAGTCCTGTAGACCTCCCTAACCTGACTCTAGACTGTTTGGTTTAATTAGACCTCCCTGACAAGACTTTAGACTGTTTGGTTCATGTAGACCTCCCTGACCTGACTCTACACTGTTTGGTTCCTGTAGACCTCCCTGACCTGACTCTAGACTGTTTGGTTCCTGTAGACCTCCCTGAGCTGACTCTAGACTGTTCGGTTCCTGTAGACCTCCCTGACCTGACTCTAGACTGTTCGGTTCCTTTAGACCTCGCTGACCTGACTCTAGACTGTTCGGTTTCTGTAGACCTGACTGACCTGACTCTAGACTGTTTGGTTCCTGTCGACCTCCCTTACCTGACTCTAGACTGTTTGGTTCATGTAGACCTCCCTGACCTGACTCTAGACTGTTTGAGTCCTGTAGACCTCCCTGACCTGACTCTAGACTGTTTGAGTCCTGTAGACCTCCCTGACCCGACTCTAGACTGTTTGAGTCCTGTAGACCTCCCTGACCTGACTCTAGACTGTTTGGTTTAATTAGACCTCCCTGACCTGACTCTAGACTGTTTGGTTCCTGTAGACCTCCCTGACCTGACTCTTGACTGTTCGGTTCCTGTAGACCTCTCTGAACTGACTCTAGACTGTTTGGTTCCTGTAGACCTCCCTGACCTGACTGTAGACTGTTTGAGTCCTGTAGACCTCCCTGACCTGACTCTAGTCTGTTTGGTTCCTGTAGACCTCCCTAACCTGACTCTAGACTGTTTGGTTTAATTAGACCTCCCTGACCAGACTTTAGACTGTTTGGTTCCTGTAGACCTCCCTGACATGACTCTACACTGTTTGGTTCCTGTAGACCTCCCTGACCTGACTCTAGACTGTTCGGTTCCTGTAGACCTCTCTGACCAGACTTTAGACTGTTTGGTTCCTGTAGACCTCCCTGACATGACTCTACACTGTTTGGTTCCTGTAGACCTCCCTGACCTGACTCTAGACTGTTCGGTTCCTGTAGACCTCTCTGACCTGACTCTAGACTGTTTGGTTCCTGTAGACCTCCCTGACCTGACTCTAGATTATTTGGTTCCTGTAGACCTCTTTGACCTGACTCTAGACTGTTTGGTTCCTGTAGACCTCCCTGACCTGACTCTAGACTGTTTGGTTCCTGTAGACCTCCCTGACCTGACTCTAGACTGTTTGGTTCCTGTAGACCTCCCTTACCTGACTCTAGACTGTTTGGTTCCTGTAGACCTCCCTTACCTGACTCTAGACTGTTTGGTTCCTGTAGACCTCCCTGACCTGACTCTAGACTGTTTTGTTCCTGTAGACCTCCCTGACCTGACACTAGACTGTTTGGTTCCTGTAGACCTCCCTGACCTGACTCTAGACTGTTTGGTTCCTGTAGACCTCCCTGACCTGACTCTAGACTATTTGGTTCCTGTAGACCTCCCTGACCTGACTCTAGACTGTTTGAGTCCTGTAGACCTCCCCGACCTGACTCTAGACTGTTTGAGTCCTGTAGACCTCCCTGACCTGATTCTAGACTGTTTGGGTCCTGTAGACCTCCCTGACCTGACTCTAGACTGTTTGGTTCCTGTAGACCTCCCTGACCTGACTCTAGACTGTTTGGTTCCTGTAGACCTCCCTGACCTGACTCTAGACTGTTTGGTTCCTGCAGACCTCTCTGAACTTACTCTAGACTGTTTGGTTCCTGTAGACCTCCTTGACCTGACTTTAGATTATTTGGTTCCTGTAGACCTCCTTGACCTGACTCTAGACTGTTTGGTTCCTGTAGACCTCCCTGACCTGACTCTAGACCGTTTGGTTCCTGTAGACCTCCCTGACCTGACTCTAGACTGTTTGAGTCCAGTAGACCTCCCTGACCTGACTCTAGACTGTTTGAGTCCCGTAGACCTCCCTGACCTGACTCTAGACTGTTTGGTTCCTGTAGACCTCCCTAAACTGACTCTAGACTGTTTGGTTCCTGTAGACCTCCCTAACCAGACTCTAGACTGTTTGGTTTAATTAGACCTCCCTGACCAGACTTTAGACTGTTTGGTTCCTGTAGACCTCCCTAAACTGACTCTAGACTGTTTGGTTCCTGTAGACCTCCCTAACCTCACTCTAGACTGTTTGGTTTAATTAGACCTCCCTGACCAGACTTTAGACTGTTTGGTTCCTGTAGACCTCCCTGACCTGACTCTAGACTGTTTGGTTCCTGTAGACCTGCCTGACCTGACTCTAGACTGTTTGGTTCCTGTAGACCTCCCTGGCCTGACTCTAGATTATTTGGTTCCTGTAGACCTCCTTGACCTGACTCTAGACTGTTTGGTTCCTGTAGACCTCCCTGACCTGACTCTAGACCGTTTGGTTCCTGTAGACCTCCCTAACCTGACTCTAGACTGTTTGGTTCCTGTAGACCTCCCTGACCTGACTCTAGACTGTTTGGTTCCTGTAGACCTCCCTGACCTGACTCTAGACTATTTGGTTCCTGTAGACCTCCCTGACCTGACTCTAGACTGTTTGAATCCTGTAGACCTCCCCGACCTGACTCTAGACTGTTTGAGTCCTGTAGACCTCCCTGACCTGATTCTAGACTGTTTGGTTCCTGTAGACCTCCCTGACCTGACTCTAGACTGTTTGGTTCCTGTAGACCTCCCTGACCTGACTCTAGACTGTTTGGTTCCTGTAGACCTCCCTGACCTGACTCTAGACTGTTTGGTTCCTGCAGACCTCTCTGAACTTACTCTAGACTGTTTGGTTCCTGTAGACCTCCCTGACCTGACTCTAGACTGTTTGGTTCCTGTAGACCTCCCTGACCTGACTCTAGACTGTTTGGTTCCTGTAGACCTCCCTTACCTGACTCTAGACTGTTTGGTTCCTGTAGACCTCCCTGACCTGACTCTAGACTGTTTGGTTCCTGTAGACCTCCCTGACCTGACTCTAGACTGTTTGGTTCCTGTAGACCTCCCTGACCTGACTCTAGACTGTTTGAGTCCTGTAGACCTCCCTGACCTGACTCTAGACTGTTTGAGTCCTGTAGACCTCCCTAACCTGACTCTAGACTGTTTGGTTCCTGTAGACCTCCCTCACCTGACTCTAGACTGTTTGAGTCCTGTAGACCTCCCTGACCTGACTCTAGACTGTTTGGTTCCTGTAGACCTCCCTGACCTGACTCTAGACTGTTTGGTTCCTGTAGACCTCCCTGACCTGACTCTAGACTGTTTGAGTCCTGTAGACCTCCCTAACCTGACTCTAGACTGTTTGGTTCCTGTAGACCTCTCTGAACTTACTCTAGACTGTTTGAGTCCTGTAGACCTCCCTGACCTGACTCTAGACTGTTTGAGTCCTTTAGACCTCCCTGACCTGACTCTAGACTGTTTGGTTCCTGTAGACCTCCCTGACCTGACTCTAGACTGTTTGGATCCTGTAGACCTCCCTTAACTGACTCTAGACTGTTTGGTTCCTGTAGACCTCCCTAACCTGACTCTAGACTGTTTGGTTTAATTAGACCTCCCTGACCAGACTTTAGACTGTTTGGTTCCTGTAGACCTCCCTGACCTGACTCTAGACTGTTTGGTTCCTGTAGACCTGCCTGACCTGACTCTAGACTGTTTGGTTCCTGTAGACCTCCCTGACCTGACTCTAGATTATTTGGTTCCTGTAGACCTCCTTGACCTGACTCTAGACTGTTTTGTTCCTGTAGACCTCCCTTACCTGACTCTAGACTGTTTTGTTCCTGTAGACCTCCCTGACCTGACTCTAGACTGTTTGGTTCCTGTAGACCTCTCTGAACTTACTCTAGACTGTTTGAGTCCTGTAGACCTCCCTGACCTGACTCTAGACTGTTTGAGTCCTGTAGACCTCCCTGACCTGACTCTAGACTGTTTGGTTCCTGTAGACCTCCCTGACCTGACTTTAGACTGTTTGGTTCCTGTAGACCTCCCTGACCTGACTCTAGACTGTTTGGTTCCTGTAGACCTCCCTGACCTGACTCTAGACTGTTTGGTTCCTGTAGACCTCCCTGACCTGACTCTAGACTGTTTGAGTCCTGTAGACCTCCCTGACCTGACTCTAGACTGTTTGAGTCCTGTAGACCTCCCTGACCTGACTCTAGACTGTTTGGTTCCTGTAGACCTCTCTGAACTTACTCTAGACTGTTTGAGTCCTGTAGACCTCCCTGACCTGACTCTAGACTGTCTGGTTCCTGTAGACCTCCCTAACCTGACTCTAGACTGTTGGGTTCCTGTAGACCTCCCGGACCTGACTCTAGACTGTTTGGTTCCTGTAGACCTCCCTGACCAGACTTTATACTGTTTGGTTTCTGTAGACCTGACTGACCTGACTCTAGACTGTTTGGTTTCTGTAGATCTCCCTGACCTGACTCTAGACTGTTTGAGTCCTGTAGACCTCCCTGACCTGACTCTAGACTGTTTGGTTCCTGTAGACCTCCCTGACCTGACTCTAGATTGTTTGGTTCCTGTAGACCTCCTTGACCTGACTCTATCCTGTTTTGTTCCTGTAGACCTCCCTGACCTGACTCTAGACTGTTTGGTTCCTGTAGACCTCCCTGACCTGACTCTAGACTGTTTGGTTCCTGTAGACCTCCCTGACCTGACTCTAGACTGTTTGGTTCCTGTAGACCTCCCTGACCTGACTCTAGACTGTTTGGTTCCTGTAGACCTTCATGACCTGACTCTAGACTGTTTGGTTCCTGTAGACCTGCCTTACCTGACTCTAGACTGTTTGGTTCCTGTAGACCTCCCTGACCTGACTCTAGATTATTTAGTTCCTGTAGACCTCATTGACCTGACTCTAGACTGTTTTGTTCCTGTAGACCTCCCTGACCTGACTCTAGACTGTTTGGTTCCTCTAGACCTCCCTGAGCGGACTCTAGACTGTTTGGTTTAATTAGACCTCCCTGACCTGACTCTAGACTGTTTGGTTCCTGTAGACCTCCCTAACCTGTCTCTAGACTGTTGGGTTCCTGTAGACCTCCTTGACCTGACTCTAGACTGTTTGGTTCCTGTAGACCTCCCTGACCTGACTCTAGACTGTTTGGTTTAATTAGACCTCTCTGACCAGACTTTAGACTATTTGGTTCCTGTAGACCTCCCTGACCTGACTCTAGACTGTTTTGTTCCTGTTGACCTCCCTGACCTGGCTCTAGACTGTTTGGATCCTGTAGACCTCCCTGACCTGGCTCTAGACTGTTTGGTTCCTGTAGACCTCCCTGACCTGGCTCTAGACTTTTTGGTTTCTGTAGATCTCCCTGACCTGACTCTAGACTTTTTGGTTTCTGTAGACCTGACTGACCTGACTCTAGACTGTTTGGTTCCTGTAGACCTCCCTGAGCTGGCTCTAGACTGTTTGGTTCCTGTAGATCTCCCTGACCTGACTCTAGACTGTTTGGTTCCTGTAGACCTCCCTGACCTTGCTCTAGACTGTTTGGTTTCTGTAGACCTCTCTGACCTGACTCTAGACTGTTTGGTTCCTGTAGACCTCCCTGACCCGGCTCTAGACTGTCTGGTTCCTGTAGGCCTCCCTGACCTGACTCTAGACTGTTTGGTTTCTGTAGACCTCCCATACCTGACTCTAGACTGTTTGGTTCCTGTAGACCTCCCTGACCTGACTCTAGACTGTTTGGTTCCTGTAGACCTCCCTGACCTGACTCTAGACTGTCTGGTTCCTGTAGACCTCCCTGACCTGACTCTAGACTGTCTGGTTCCTGTAGACCTCCCTGACCTGACTCTAGACTGTTTGGTTCCTGTAAACCTCCCGGACCTGACTCTAGACTGTCTGGTTCCTGTAGACCTCCCTGACCTGACTCTAGACTGTTTGGTTCCTGTAGACCTCCCTGACCTGACTCTAGACTGTCTGGTTCCTGTAGACCTCCCTGACCTGACTCTAGACTGTCTGGTTCCTGTAGACCTCCCTGACCTGACTCTAGACTGTTTGGTTCCTGTAGACCTCCCTGACCTGACTCTAGACTGTTTGGTTCCTGTAGACCTCCCTGACCTGACTCTAGACTGTTTGGTTCCTGTAGACCTCCCTGACCTGACTCTAGACTGTTTGGTTCCTGTAGACCTCCCTTAGCTGACCTCAGTCTTCAATAGATCTAAATTATCCCAACTCGATTGCTCAAATATGTTTTCTCTTTTATTGGTACGACAATACTGGACCAGATCAACTTGTCCCTGGTCTTAGGATATGTGCCACAGGTTTTTAAAGTCGCAGTAATCAAACCAAAACTTAAAAAACCCTCTCTTGACCAGACATTTTATCTAATTATAGACCGATTTCCAACCTTCCATTTATCTCTAAAATTCTGGAAAAGGTCGTTGCAGCAGCTGTGTGAACATTTGTATAGAAATGATCTGTTTGAAGTTCTTCAGTCAGGGTTCAGATGCATCATAGCACAGAAACAGCACTGGTTCCAGTCTCCGATGACCTTCTTATGGCCTCAGATACTGGATTAGTGTCCATACTGGTTCTGCTGGACCTCAGATAATGGGTTAGTGACTATACTGGTTCTGCTGGACCTCAGATAATGGATTAGTGTCCATACTGGTTCTGCTGGACCTCAGATAATGGGTTAGTGACTATACTGGTTCTGCTGGACCTCAGATACTGGGTTAGTGACTATACTGGTTCTGCTGGACCTCAGATAATGGGTTAGTGACTATACTGGTTCTGCTGGACCTCAGATACTGGGTTAGTGACTATACTGGTTCTGCTGGACCTCAGATACTGGGTTAGTGACTATACTGGTTCTGCTGGACCTCAGATACTGGGTTAGTGACTATACTGGTTCTGCTGGACCTCAGATAATGGGTTAGTGTCCATACTGGTTCTGCTGGACCTCAGATAATGAATTAGTGTCCATACTGGTTCTGCTGGACCTCAGATAATGGGTTAGTGTCCATACTGGTTCTGCTGGACCTCAGATAATGAATTAGTGTCCATACTGGTTCTGCTGGACCTCAGATAATGGGTTAGTGTCCATACTGGTTCTGCTGGACCTCAGATAATGAATTAGTGTCCATACTGGTTCTGCTGGACCTCAGATACTGGGTTAGTGACTATACTGGTTCTGCTGGACCTCAGATAATGGATTAGTGTCCATACTGGTTCTGCTGGACCTCAGATACTGGGTTAGTGACTATACTGGTTCTGCTGGACCTCAGATACTGGGTTAGTGACTATACTGGTTCTGCTGGACCTCAGATAATGGGTTAGTGACTATACTGGTTCTGCTGGACCTCAGATAATGGGTTAGTGTCCATACTGGTTCTGCTGGACCTCAGATAATGAATTAGTGTCCATACTGGTTCTGCTGGACCTCAGATAATGGGTTAGTGTCCATACTGGTTCTGCTGGACCTCAGATAATGAATTAGTGTCCATACTGGTTCTGCTGGACCTCAGATACTGGATTAGTGTCCATACTGGTTCTGCTAGACATCAGATAATGGGTTAGTGTCCATACTGGTTCTGCTGGACCTCAGATACTGGATTAGTGTCCATACTGGTTCTGTTGGACCTCAGATAATGGGTTAGTTTCCATACTGGTTCTGCTGGACCTCAGATAATGAATTAGTGTCCATACTGGTTCTGCTGGACCTCAGATAATGGGTTAGTTTCCATACTGGTTCTACTGGACCTCAGATAATGGATTAGTGTCCATACTGGTTCTGCTAGACATCAGATAATGGGTTAGTTTCCATACTGGTTCTGCTGGACCTCAGATACTGGATTAGTGTCCATACTGGTTCTGCTGGACCTCAGATAATGGGTTAGTTTCCATACTGGTTCTGCTGGACCTCAGATACTGGATTAGTGTCCATACTGGTTCTGCTAGACATCAGATAATGGGTTAGTTTCCATACTGGTTCTGCTGGACCTCAGATACTGGGTTAGTGTCCATACTGGTTCTGCTGGACCTCAGATAATGGGTTAGTGTCCATACTGGTTCTGCTAGACATCAGATAATGGATTAGTGTCCATACTGGTTCTGCTGGACCTCAGATAATGGATTAGTGTCCATACTGGTTCTGCTAGACATCAGATAATGGGTTAGTGTCCATACTGGTTCTGCTGGACCTCAGATAATGGGTTAGTGTCCATACTGGTTCTGCTAGACATCAGATACTGGGTTAGTGTCCATACTGGTTCTGCTGGACCTCAGATAATGGGTTAGTGTCCATACTGGTTCTGCTGGACCTCAGTGCTGCTTTTGATACCATAGATCACAGCATTTTACTGCAGAGACTAGAGTATGTTGTTGGGATTAAAGGGACAGCTCTAGATTGGTTTAAATCAGATCTGTCTGATAGATTCCAGTTTGTTCATGTTCATGAGGTTTCTTCCGTACAGACAAGGGTCTGCTATGGTGTCCCGCAGGGTTCAGTTCTAGGACCAATCTTGTTCAGTTTATACATGCAGCCCTTGGGAAGTTTTATCCGGAACCACGGCATTAATTTTCATTGTTATGCTGATGATACGCAGCTGTATCTGTCTATGAAGATGAAACAGAACCATCAGACAAACTTCAGGTGTCTTCAGGACATCAAGGACTGGACGTCCACTAATGTTTTGGTCCTAAATTCTGATAAAACAGAGGTTGTTGTTTGTGGTCCAAACACCTCAGGAAGGGATTAGATGGTCTTGTGATGTCCTCCAGTAAAACTGGTATCAGGAACCATCACTGAAGGAGGCTGACACCACCTCCACCTTTAAAACCAAACTTCAACGTTTGTGTTCAGTAAAACATCTAGTTGGTGTAAACTTTAGTGTGTCAGGACCAGTAGTCACAGCTGCAGCTGCAGGACCAGACTAGAGCAGCTGGTCTTCAACACAGCTTCATCTGGATCTGCTGCTGTAGACCTGCTGCAGGGGGACACCAACATGATCCACTGACCTGCAGTCCCACCTCTGACCACCTCAGTGTCTGCTGTCTACACCTGTTTAGATAGTGGTATCTGTAGTTTAAATTGAATTGAACTGAATCATATCTTAAGGATGATTAGATCATGATTAGGTCCTTCAACATTTGCAGCAACATGTTGAATAGCTTCGATCAGAAGCTCCTTCAGACCTGTGCAGGAGATCCTTTCAGTCCACAGCAACAAACCTCTACGATGAGACTTAAATCATGACTATGGCAACAATTCATTTTCCTTCAGAGGGAAGTATTTTTGAATTTGAATTTTGAAAACTTGATTTTTCCAGACCACAGACTCTGATCATGGATGAGCCATATTTCCCGAATACACTTCTAGGTGATCTTAAAAATCGTGGTCATGTCCGACTTTACTGCATTTCTGTTGTGTCCTGCTGTCGTTGCAGGACGGCCGAGTGCAACGTGAGGAAAAGAAAAGCGTTTTGCATCAAACTCAACCAAATGTGCTGCAGTGGTTCAGTAAAGCAACGCCGGCCAGATACACCAATGTTTACCTTGACATGGAGAATAAAACCAAGCACCACAAACAACAAGAAACCAGCAGCACTGAAGAAACAAAACTGTCTAGAACGTCCTTGTGTTGTGAGAACCAGTAAAGCATCAGCTGTTAATCATCAAGCTGGAGAAAGTCATAAATGAGGATTTTGGACTGGACCGACCCAAAAGAACGTGTCACCATTTTCTTTGATTAGTCATCTATTTTTGTACCTTTATTTACCATTTTATTTTATTATATTTTGTTTCACTGTATTTTTCTATTTTTATTAGGTTATTTTTGGTAGGCGTTATATTACTTAATTTGTGTTAGATTTTATTGTTCATCCTTTTTTGTTGTATTTAGATCAACACAATTTGGTTTTATTTTACTTTATTTTATACTTTAGCTTTTTATTATTTGACTTATTTTTGTGGTGTTTAATTGAACTGGATTTCATTTAGGTTAGTGTAATTTTATTACTGTATCTCTTTTTTATTTTTAGTTATTTTGTCTTTTATTTAATCATATCACCTTATATTTTATTGTATTTTATTCAATCTTGGTGGGCATTAGTTGAAAACTATCATTATTTATCTTACTTTTTTAGAATTGAATTCAATAGATTTTAAGTTAATTTAATGAATTAATATTAGATTTTTGTTAAATATTTTTTATATTATCTTATCTCATTTCGATTGGTTTTATTTTGTCATTGTTTTGGGCGCTATTTTATTTTATTGTTTGACTGAATTCACTTGTAGTTCCAAGTGTCCACCAGAGGGCAGACGTGAGTCGGTGAGCCGCTGCGGGGACCGTCTCGTTCAGTCAGAGCCGTCGGGCTCTGGGACCCTGGGAAGCATTTTTCAGCCACTTCACATGTACGTAAACATGTTGGGGTTTTTTTTATTTTTGCCCTTTAGCTGGACTCTATATCCAGACTCAACAGCATCATAACACTTAAATAAACTTAATGTCCTGTGATGTAAGACAAATACTCTCAGATAATTGACCCTAAGAAGTAAACTTCTGGGCATCTACAGGTTTAAACAGACTTGTCCCCCCCACCCTGAATCTGGTCCAGAAGCGTGATCAAACCGGTTCAAACTGGATTAAACGCCAACGAAACTACAAATTCCGACATAATTTACGGTCCGGGAAATAACCGGAAGTGATGTCTCGGGCGGTCCCCGCTTCGCTCCGATCCTTAACTTAAACTCGTGTTTTAGTCCGGATTTCTGAATCTGGGAAACGAACCGGAGCAGCTCTCAGGTTAGTCCCCGGCGTCACGTCCTCTGCCCCGAACGCGTCAGCGGTCACTTCAGGTTTTTTTAGGAAACTCAGCCTCCAGGAAACGGTGTGTGAGCACGAGCTCAGTTGCACCGTGGCTGGCGGTGACGCGCGTCATCACTAGAAACCAGCTTCAGTTTACGTCATGTGGATGAGCGTGTGACGTCACAGGTACCTATGAATCTGACCAGTGTCACCGGGACGGCTGACAGTTCAGGCCAAAGTTTGGCGTTCTTAACCCGGACATCTTAAGCACATTTCAGTTTCAACCCGGGTTTGTGTAGAGGCGGGTTTGATCCGGGTTTGTCTGTGGTCAAGTTCGACCCGGGTTTGTGTAGAGGCGGGTTTGATCCGGGTTTGTCTGTGGTCAAGTTCAACCCGGGTTTGTCTGTGGTCAGGTTCGACCCGGGTTTACCTATTTTTTTTTTTTTTTTTTTCCCTGGACTCCTCTTGGACCCGAGTTTGTCTAGAGGCGGGTTTGATCCGGGTTTGTCTGTGGTCAGGTTCGACCCGGGTTTGTCTAGAGGCGGGTTTGATCCGGGTTTGTCTGTGGTCAAGTTCGACCCGGGTTTGTCTAGAGGCGGGTTTGATCCGGGTTTGTCTGTGGTCAAGTTCGACCCGGGTTTGTGTAGAGGCGGGTTTGATCCGGGTTTGTCTGTGGTCAGGTTCGACCCGGGTTTGTCTAGAGGCGGGTTTGATCCGGGTTTGTCTGTGGTCAAGTTCAACCCGGGTTTGTCTGTGGTCAAGTTCAACCCGGGTTTGTCTGTGGTCAGGTTCGACCCGGGTTTACCTATTTTTTTTTTTTTTTTTTTTCCCTGGACTCCTCTTGGACCCGAGTTTGTCTAGAGGCGGGTTTGATCCGGGTTTGTCTGTGGTCAAGTTCGACCCTGGTTTGTCTAGAGGCGGGTTTGTTCCAGGTTTTGTCTGTGATCAGGCTCGACCCGGGTTTGTCTAGAGGCGGGTTTGATCCGGGTTTGTCTGTGGTCAAGTTCGACCCGGGTTTGTGTAGAGGCGGGTTTGATCCGGGTTTGTCTGTGGTCAGGTTCGACCCGGGTTTGTGTAGAGGCGGGTTTGATCCGGGTTTTGTCTGTGGTCAGGCTCGACCCGGGTTTGTCTAGAGGCGGGTTTGAACCGGGTTTGTCTGTGGTCAAGTTCGACCCGGGTTTGTGTAGAGGCAGGTTTGATCCGGGTTTGTCTGTGGTCAGGTTCGACCCGGGTTTGTGTAGAGGCGGGATTGATCTGGGTTTGTCTATGGTCAGGTTCGACCCTGGTTTGTCCAGAGGCAGGTTTGTTCCGGGTTTTGTCTGTGGTCAGGCTCGACCCGGGTTTGTCTAGAGGCGGGCATGATCCGGGTTTGTCTGTGGTCAGGTTCGACCCTGGTTTGTCTAGAGGCGGGTTTGTTCCGGGTTTTGTCTGTGGTCAGGCTCGACCCGGGTTTGTCTAGAGGCGGGCATGATCCGGGTTTGTCTGTGGTCAGGTTCGACCCTGGTTTGTGTAGAGGCGGGTTTGATTCGGGTTTGTCTGTGGTCAGGTTCGACCCCGGTTTGTCTAGAGGTGGGTTTGTTCCGGGTTTTGTCTGTGGTCAGGCTCGACCCGGGTTTGTCTAGAGGCGGGTTCGTTCCGGGTTTTGTCTGTGGTCAGGCTCGACCCGGGTTTGTCTAGAGGCGGGTTTGATCCGGGTTTGTCTGTGGTCAGGCTCGACCCGGGTTTGTATAGAGGCGGGTTTGATCCGGGTTTGTCTGTGGTCAGGCTCGACCCGGGTTTGTCTAGAGGCGGGTTTGTTCCGGGTTTGTCTGTGGTCAGGCTCGACCCGGGTTTGTCTAGAGGTGGGTTTGATCCGGGTTTGTCTGTGATCAGGTTCGACCCGTGTTCAACCCGGGTTTGTCTGTGGTCAGGCTCGACCCGGGTTTGTCTAGAGGCGGGTTTGTTCCGGGTTTTGTCTGTGGTCAGGTTCGACCCTGGTTTGTCCAGAGGCGGGTTTGTTCCGGGTTTTGTCTGTGGTCAGGCTCGACCCTGGTTTGTCCAGAGGCGGGCATGATCCGGGTTTGTCTGTGGTCAGGCTCGACCCGGGTTTGTCTACAGGCGGGTTTGTTCCGGGTTTGTCTGTGGTCAGGCTCGACCCGGGTTTGTCTAGAGGCGGGTTTGATCCGGGTTTGTCTGTGATCAGGTTCGACCCGGGTTTGTCTAGAGGCGGGCATGATCCGGGTTTGTCTGTGGTCAAGTTCGACCCGGGTTTGTCTAGAGGCGGGTTTGATCCGGGTTTGTCTGTGGTCAAGTTCGACCCGGGTTTGTGTAGAGGCGGGTTTGATCCGGGTTTGTCTGTGGTCAGGTTCGACCCGGGTTTGTCTAGAGGCGGGTTTGATCCGGGTTTGTCTGTGGTCAAGTTCAACCCGGGTTTGTCTGTGGTCAAGTTCAACCCGGGTTTGTCTGTGGTCAAGTTCAACCCGGGTTTGTCTGTGGTCAGGTTCGACCCGGGTTTACCTATTTTTTTTTTTTTTTTTTTCCCTGGACTCCTCTTGGACCCGAGTTTGTCTAGAGGCGGGTTTGATCCGGGTTTGTCTGTGGTCAAGTTCGACCCTGGTTTGTCTAGAGGCGGGTTTGTTCCAGGTTTTGTCTGTGATCAGGCTCGACCCGGGTTTGTCTAGAGGCGGGTTTGATCCGGGTTTGTCTGTGGTCAAGTTCGACCCGGGTTTGTGTAGAGGCGGGTTTGATCCGGGTTTGTCTGTGGTCAGGTTCGACCCGGGTTTGTGTAGAGGCGGGTTTGATCCGGGTTTTGTCTGTGGTCAGGCTCGACCCGGGTTTGTCTAGAGGCGGGTTTGAACCGGGTTTGTCTGTGGTCAAGTTCGACCCGGGTTTGTGTAGAGGCAGGTTTGATCCGGGTTTGTCTGTGGTCAGGTTCGACCCGGGTTTGTGTAGAGGCGGGGATTGATCTGGGTTTGTCTATGGTCAGGTTCGACCCTGGTTTGTCCAGAGGCAGGTTTGTTCCGGGTTTTGTCTGTGGTCAGGCTCGACCCGGGTTTGTCTAGAGGCGGGCATGATCCGGGTTTGTCTGTGGTCAGGTTCGACCCTGGTTTGTCTAGAGGCGGGTTTGTTCCGGGTTTTGTCTGTGGTCAGGCTCGACCCGGGTTTGTCTAGAGGCGGGCATGATCCGGGTTTGTCTGTGGTCAGGTTCGACCCTGGTTTGTGTAGAGGCGGGTTTGATTCGGGTTTGTCTGTGGTCAGGTTCGACCCCGGTTTGTCTAGAGGTGGGTTTGTTCCGGGTTTTGTCTGTGGTCAGGCTCGACCCGGGTTTGTCTAGAGGCGGGTTCGTTCCGGGTTTTGTCTGTGGTCAGGCTCGACCCGGGTTTGTCTAGAGGCGGGTTTGATCCGGGTTTGTCTGTGGTCAGGCTCGACCCGGGTTTGTATAGAGGCGGGTTTGATCCGGGTTTGTCTGTGGTCAGGCTCGACCTGGGTTTGTCTAGAGGCGGGTTTGTTCCGGGTTTGTCTGTGGTCAGGCTCGACCCGGGTTTGTCTAGAGGTGGGTTTGATCCGGGTTTGTCTGTGATCAGGTTCGACCCGTGTTCAACCCGGGTTTGTCTGTGGTCAGGCTCGACCCGGGTTTGTCTAGAGGCGGGTTTGTTCCGGGTTTTGTCTGTGGTCAGGTTCGACCCTGGTTTGTCCAGAGGCGGGTTTGTTCCGGGTTTTGTCTGTGGTCAGGCTCGACCCTGGTTTGTCCAGAGGCGGGCATGATCCGGGTTTTTCTGTGGTCAGGCTCGACCCGGGTTTGTCTACAGGCGGGTTTGTTCCGGGTTTGTCTGTGGTCAGGCTCGACCCGGGTTTGTCTAGAGGCGGGTTTGATCCGGGTTTGTCTGTGATCAGGTTCGACCCGGGTTTGTCTAGAGGCGGGCATGATCCGGGTTTGTCTGTGGTCAGGTTCGACCCGGGTTAAGCTGTGTGTCTCCAGGTTCTTGTGTGCACGTGTGGTCATGCAGTAAATGCTGTTTCAGGTGTTCAACTTCATACCATGATGGGTTCTTACGAAGTTCTGTTTGGACCTTGTTCTGGTCCAGCAGCTCCCCCACAGGTTCTGTGTTCAGTCAGATAGGATTTTTACTTCCTTCCACGTCAGCGTGCGGGTTTTGGAGTTTACACAGTGGGCAGGTCGTAGACATGGGTGGAGCAGCAGGTGCTGCCTCAGGTGAGAGGCCACCTGTTTGGCTGACTCACTCGGACCTTAAACAGGAAGTTGCAAGGCACTGTTGCTTAACTTCTTGTGCTACTTTGAGACAGTTTTTTTCTTCTTTTTTATCAAATATCATTTTTGGGTGCGCAGACAAAAGTCCTCACGGTTCCAGACATCCTTATTTTCAGCAGATTCTGAGTATATCTGATGTCAGAAACCAAACAATTATGTTGAAGTGGAGGAAGTCAGTCTTGCTCCCCTGCCAGTCCCACCATCCGTACAAACCACAGGACTGAGTCTTTACCAGACCGGGACTCAGGCAGGGCCGGGTCTTATTATAGGTTTGGTGTTTTCTGGTGCTTCATGGCTTTTGAAGCGGGGTGGACCAAGTGGTGGTTCCACGGCTGTGTTTTGGAGGGTTGAAACAGAACAATCAGCACGTAACCAAAAGTTTCAAAGAGGTTTTACAAGAACATTGTCATGTTCTTCTCAAGTTTTCTCAAGAGCAAAAAGAAATTACCCAAATTTTTGTTTTACATTTTCTGGTTTCTGAAAAAACTTGAGAAAAAATATGACATGGACCATTAGGGTGACAATATAATATCTAATATTTACAATCCAACACTAGATGGCAGCATGGCTTCATAGTTCCTGCTCCCTTATTCCTCAAATTAGTAAACTAAAATCTTTAACAACATTCTTTTCTTTGTCCCATTTCACATTGGATTGAATTTGTCTGTGTTCCACTCGTTTACTCTGTCGTGTGTGTTCCACTCGTTTACTCTGTCGTGTGTGTTCCACTCGTTTACTCTGTCGTGTGTGTTCCACTCGTTTACTCTGTCGTGTGTTCCACTCGTTTATTATCTGTCGTCTGTGTTTCACTCGTTTATTATCTGTCATCTGTGTTCCACTCATTTAATCTCTGTCCTTCATTGTTCCGCTCGTTTACTCTGTCGTCTGTGTTCCACTCGTTTACTCTGTCGTCTGTGTTCCACTCGTTTACTCTGTCGTCTGTGTTCCACTCGTTTACTCTGTCGTCTGTGTTCCACTTGTTTACTCTCTGTCATTCTGTGTTCCACTTTTTTACTCTGTTGTATGTGTTCCACTCGTTTATTCTGTCGTTCTATGTTCCACTCGTTTATTCTGTCGGCTGTGTTCCACTCTTTTACTCTGTCGCCTGTGTTCCACTCTTTTACTCTGTCGCCTGTGTTCCACTCTTTTGCTCTGTTGTCTTTATTCTACTCGTTTACTCTGTTGTATGTGTTCCACTCGTTTACTCTGTTGTACGTGTTCCACTTGTTTATTCTCAGTCCTTCATTGTTCCGCTCGTTTACTCTGTCGTCTATGTTCCGCTCGTTTACTCTTTGTCATTCTATGTTCTGCTCGTTTACTCTCTGTCTTTCCTTGTTCCGCTCGTTTACTCTGTTGTCTTTATTCTACTCGTTTACTCTGTTGTATGTGTTCCACTCGTTTACTCTGTCGTGTGTTCCACTCGTTTATTATCTGTCGTCTGTGTTTCACTCGTTTATTATCTGTCATCTGTGTTCCACTCATTTAATCTCTGTCCTTCATTGTTCCGCTCGTTTACTCTGTCGTCTGTGTTCCACTCGTTTACTCTGTCGTCTGTGTTCCACTCGTTTACTCTGTCGTCTGTGTTCCACTCGTTTACTCTGTCGTCTGTGTTCCACTTGTTTACTCTCTGTCATTCTGTGTTCCACTTTTTTACTCTGTTGTATGTGTTCCACTCGTTTATTCTGTCGTTCTATGTTCCTCTCGTTTACTCTGTCGGCTGTGTTCCACTCTTTTACTCTGTCGCCTGTGTTCCACTCTTTTACTCTGTCGCCTGTGTTCCACTCTTTTGCTCTGTTGTCTTTATTCTACTCGTTTACTCTGTTGTATGTGTTCCACTCGTTTACTCTGTTGTACGTGTTCCACTTGTTTATTCTCAGTCCTTCATTGTTCCGCTCGTTTACTCTGTCGTCTATGTTCCGCTCGTTTACTCTTTGTCATTCTATGTTCTGCTCGTTTACTCTCTGTCTTTCCTTGTTCCGCTCGTTTACTCTGTTGTCTTTATTCTACTCGTTTACTCTGTTGTATGTGTTCCACTTGTTTACTCTGTTGTACGTGTTCCACTTGTTTATTCTCAGTCCTTCATTGTTCCCCTTGTTTACTCTGTCGTCTATGTTCCGCTCGTTTACTCTGTCGTCTATGTTCCGCTCGTTTACTTTGTCGTTCTATGTTCCGCTCGTTTACTTTGTCGTTCTATGTTCTGCTCGTTTACTCTCTGTCCTTCCTTGTTCCGCTCGTTTACTCTCTGTTGGCTTTATTCTACTCGTTTACTCTGTCGTATGTGTTCCACTCGTTTACTCTGTCATCTATGTTCCACTCTTTTATTCTCTGTCATCTGTGTTCCACTCTTTTATTCTCTGTCATCTGTGTTCCACTCGTTTATTCTCTGTCCTTCATTGTTCCACTTGTTTACTCTGTTGTACGTGTTCCACTTGTTTATTCTCAGTCCCTCATTGTTCCGCTCGTTTACTCTGTCGTCTATGTTCCGCTCGTTTACTCTGTCGTCTATGTTCCGCTCGTTTACTCTGTCGTCTATGTTCCGCTCGTTTACTCTGTCGTCTATGTTCCGCTCGTTTACTTTGTCGTTCTATGTTCTGCTTGTTTACTCTCTGTCCTTCCTTGTTCCGCTCGTGTACTCTGTCGTCTTTATTCCACTCGTTTACTCTCTGTTGTCTTTATTCTACTCGTTTACTCTGTCCGTCTGTGTTCCACTCGTTTACTCTGTCCTTCTGTGTTCCACTTGTTTACTCTCTGTCATTCTGTGTTCTACTCGTTTACTCTGTTGTATATGTTCCACTCTTTTACTCTGTATTCTGTGTTCCCCTCGTTTACTCTGTCATCTATGTTCCACTCGTTTATTCTCTGTCCTTGATTGTTCCACTCGTTTACTCTGTCCGTCTGTGTTCCACTCGTTTACTCTGTCCTTCTATGTTCCACTTGTTTACTCTCTGTCATTCTGTGTTCTACTCGTTTACTCTGTTGTCTTTATTCTACTCGTTTACTCTGTTGTATATGTTCCACTCGTTTCCTTTTTCGTATATGTTCCACTTGTTTCCTTTGTCGTCTGTGTTCCACTCGTTTCCTTTGTCGTCTGTGTTCCACTCGTTTACTCTGTCGTCTGTGTTCCACTCGTTTACTCTGTCAACTGTGTTCCACTCTTTTATTCTCTGTCAACTGTGTTCCACTCTTTTACTGTGTCATCTGTGTTCCACTCTTTTACTGTGTCATCTGTGTTCCACTCTTTTACTGTGTCATCTGTGTTCCACT
Organism: Xenentodon cancila; assembly: GCA_014839995.1. Lineage (NCBI taxonomy): Eukaryota > Metazoa > Chordata > Actinopteri > Beloniformes > Belonidae > Xenentodon > Xenentodon cancila. Next base: position 708,650 of record CM026199.1, on the reverse strand, counting down.
CTTTTACTGTGTCATCTGTGTTCCACTCATTTACTGTGTCATATATGTTCCACTCATTTACTGTGTCGTATATGTTCCACTCGTTTACTGTGTCGTATATGTTCCACTCTTTTATTCTCTGTCATCTGTGTTCCACTCTTTTACTCTGTTGTATGTGTTCCACTCGTTTACTCTGTCGTCTTTATTCTACTCGTTTACTCTGTCCTTCTGTGTTCCACTCGTTTACTCTGTCCTTCTATGTTCCACTTGTTTACTCTCTGTCATTCTGTGTTCTACTCGTTTACTCTGTCGTCTTTATTCTACTCGTTTACTCTGTTGTATATGTTCCACTCGTTTCCTTTGTCGTCTGTGTTCCACTCGTTTACTCTGTCGTCTGTGTTCCACTCGTTTACTCTGTCGTCTGTGTTCCACTCGTTTACTCTGTCGTCTGTGTTCCATTCGTTTACTCTGTCATCTGTGTTCCACTCGTTTATTCTGTCGTCTGTGTTCCATTCGTTTACTCTGTCGTCTGTGTTCCACTCGTTTATTCTGTCCTTCATTGTTCCACTCGTTTACTCTGTCGTCTTTATTCTACTCGTTTACTCTGTCGTAAATGCTCCACTCTTTCACTCTGTCGTATGTGTTTCACTCGTTTACTCTGTCATTCTGTGTTCCACTCTTTCACTCTGTCGTATGTGTTCCACTCGTTTACTCTGTCGTCTGTGTTCCACTCGTTTACTCTGTCGTCTTTATTCTACTCGTTTACTCTGTTGTATATGTTCCACTCGTTTCCTTTGTCGTCTGTGTTCCACTCGTTTACTCTGTCGTCTGTGTTCCACTCGTTTACTCTGTCGTCTGTGTTCCACTCGTTTACTCTGTCGTCTGTGTTCCACTCGTTTACTCTGTCGTCAGTGTTCCACTCGTTTACTCTGTCGTCTGTGTTCCACTATTTTACTCTGTCGTATGTGTTCCACTATTTTACTCTGTCGTCTGTGTTCCATTCGTTTACTCTGTCGTCTGTGTTCCACTCGTTTATTCTGTCGTCTGTGTTCCATTCGTTTACTCTGTCATCTGTGTTCCATTCGTTTACTCTGTCATCTGTGTTCCACTCGTTTATTCTGTCCTTCATTGTTCCACTCGTTTACTCTGTCGTCTTTATTCTACTCGTTTACTCTGTCGTAAATGCTCCACTCTTTCACTCTGTCGTATGTGTTTCACTCGTTTACTCTGTCGTCTGTGTTCCACTCGTTTACTCTGTCGTGTGTGTTCCACTCTTTCACTCTGTCGTATGTGTTCCACTCGTTTACTCTGTCGTCTGTGTTCCACTCGTTTACTCTGTCGTCTGTGTTCCACTCGTTTACTCTGTCGTCTGTGTTCCACTCGTTTACTCTGTCGTCTGTGTTCCACTCGTTTACTCTGTCGTCAGTGTTCCACTCTTTTACTCTGTCGTCTGTGTTCCACTATTTTACTCTGTCGTATGTGTTCCACTATTTTACTCTGTCGTCTGTGTTCCATTCGTTTACTCTGTCATCTGTGTTCCACTCATTTATTCTGTCCTTCATTGTTCCACTCGTTTACTCTGTCGTCTTTATTCTACTCGTTTACTCTGTCGTAAATGCTCCACTCTTTCACTCTGTCGTATGTGTTCCACTCTTTCACTCTGTCGTATGTGTTTCACTCGTTTACTCTGTCGTCTTTGTTCTACTCGTTTACTCTGTCGTCTGTGTTCCACTCGTTTACTCTGTCGTCTGTGTTCCACTCGTTTACTCTGTCGTCTGTGTTCCACTCGTTTACTCTGTATTCTGTGTTCCACTCATTTACTTTGTCGTTGTTTTCCACTCGTTTCCTCTGTCGTGTGTGTTCCACTCGTTTACTTTGTCATTCCGTGTTCCACTCGTTTACTCTCTGTCCTTCCGTGTTCCACTCGTTTACTCTGTATTCTGTGTTCCACTCGTTTCCTCTGTTGTCTGTGTTCCACTCGTTTACTCTGTCGTCTGTGTTCCACTCGTTGCCTCATTCGTGTGTGTTCCACTTGTTTACTTTGTCGTTCCGTGTTCTACTCGTTTACTCTCTGTCCTTCTATGTTCCACTCGTTTACTGTGTTGTATATGTTCCACTCTTTTACTATGTATATGTTCCACTCGTTTATTCTCTGTCCTTCCTTGTTCCACTCGTTTACTTTGTCGTTCTATGTTCTACTCGTTTACTCTCTGTCCTTCATTGTTCCACTAGTTTCCTCTGTCGTCTGTGTTCCACTCTTTTACTCTGTCCTTCTATGTTCCACTCGTTTACTTTGTCGTTGTTTTCCACTCGTTTCCTCTGTCGTGTGTGTTCCACTCGTTTACTTTGTCGTTCCGTGTTCTACTCGTTTACTCTCTTACCTTCCGTGTTCCACTCGTTTACTCTTTGTCCTTCCGTGTTCCACTCGTTTACTCTGTCGTCTGTGTTCCACTCGTTTACTCTGTATTCTGTGTTCCACTCGTTTCCTCTGTCGTCTGTGTTCCACTCGTTTACTCTGTCGTCTGTGTTCCACTCTTTTCCTCATTCGTGTGTTCCACTTGTTTACTTTGTCGTTCCGTGTTCTACTCATTTACTCTCTGTCCTTCCGTGTTCCACTCGTTTATTCTCTGTCCCTCATTGTACACTCTTACTCTGTCATATATGTTCCACTCGCTTATTCTCTGTCTTTCATTGTTCCACTTGTTTCCTCTGTCGCCTGTGTTCCACTCTTTTAAGCTGTTGTATGTGTTCCACTTGTTTCCTCTGTCGTCTGTGTTCTACTCGTTTACTTTGTCGTTCTGTGTTCTACTCGTTTACTCTCTGTCCTTCTATGTTCCACTCGTTTACTGTGTTGTATATGTTCCACTCTTTTACTCTGTATATGTTCCACTCGTTTATTCTCTGTCCTTCCTTGTTCCACTCGTTTACTCTGTCGTTCTATGTTCCACTCGTTTACTTTGTCGTTCTATGTTCTACTCGTTTACTCTCTGTCCTTCATTGTTCCACTCGTTTCCTCTGTCGTCTATGCTCCACTCGTTTACTCTGTCATTCTGTGTTCTACTCGTTTACTCTGTTGTCTTTATTCTACTCGCTTACTATGTTGTATATGTTCCACTCGTTTACTCCTTTCTCTTTCTTTCTTCTCCTTCCAGGTGTGTTAATGACACGTTTGTTTGTTTTTTTCTATGCAGGTCCAGAAGTACAGGCTGACTTCACATCAGTTCAGAGGAGCATCTTGGTTCTGCAGGTTGTTTGTGTGTGCGTGTGTGTGTGCGTGTGTGTGTGCGTGCGTGCGTGTGTGTGCGCGTGCGTGTGTGTTTAAACCCTTTCTTGTCTCTGTCAGTGTGTAAAGTATGTGGTGTGTGTCTGTCTCGTCCCCCCCAGCCCACCAGCATGTTCCCGTGTCCGTCACCGCCCCTTCTGAGCCTGTCATGGTTCCTTCAGCTACTCCTCCATCTGCTGCTCCTCACTGACCACTCCATCAGTGGGGAACTCGTGGAACCAGTTATATTCACTCCACCAACTCAGGCCAACTGCTCTAAGTGTAAGTGTGTCAGAATGAACTCTGTCAGACAACGTTTGTACATTAACACATCTGGACAACATCAGCATTTAAGGAAATGTAGACGTGTTTTTTATTATTTTTTGTTTTATTATTTTTGTTTTCCTTTTCAGATCAAATGCTTTTCCCTTTAATCTTTACTTCCTTTAGTCCATTAATCTTCACGTCTCATGTTCACATCATAGCTTCACGTCTCATGTTCGAGTCTCATGTTCGAGTCTCATGTTCACATCATGTCTTCAGGTCTCATGTTCGAGTCTCATGTTCACATCATGTCTTCAGGTCTCATGTTCGAGTCTCATGTTCACATCATGTCTTCAGGTCTCATGTTCGAGTCTCATGTTCACATCATATCTTCAGGTCTCATGTTCGAGTCTCACGTTCACATCATGTCTTCAGGTCTCATGTTCACATCATGTCTTCAGCTCTCATGTTCGAGTCTCATGTTCGAGTCTCATGTTCACATCATGTCTTCAGCTCTCACGTTCGAGTCTCATGTTCACATCATGTCTTCAGCTCTCACGTTCGAGTCTCATGTTCACATCATGTCTTCAGGTCTCATGTTCACATCATGTCTCCAGGTCTCACGTTCGAGTCTCACGTTCACATCATGTCTTCAGCTCTCACGTTCACATCATGTCTCCAGGTCTCACGTTCGAGTCTCACGTTCACATCAGGTCTTCAGGTCTCACGTTCACATCAGGTCTTCAGCTCTCACGTTCACATCATGTCTTCAGGTCTCACGTTCGAGTCTCACGTTCACATCATGTCTTCAGCTCTCACGTTCACATCATGTCTCCAGGTCTCACGTTCGAGTCTCACGTTCACATCAGGTCTTCAGGTCTCATGTTCACATCATGTCTTCAGCTCTCATGTTCACATCATGTCTTCACCTCTCACGTTCACATCATGTCTTCACCTCTCACGTTCACATCATGTCTTCAGGGCTCATGTTCGAGTCTCATGTTCACATCATGTCTTCAGGGCTCATGTTCGAGTCTCATGTTCACATCATGTCTTCAGCTCTCATGTTCGAGTCTCATGTTCACATCATGTCTTCAGCTCTCATGTTCGAGTCTCATGTTCACATCATGTCTTCAGCTCTCATGTTCACATCATGTCTTCAGCTGTCATGTTCACATCGTGTCTTCAGCTCTCATGTTCGAGTCTCATGTTCACATCATGTCTTCAGCTCTCACGTTCACATCATGTCTCCAGGTCTCACGTTCGAGTCTCATGTTCACATCATGTCTTCAGGTCTCATGTTCACATCATGTCTTCAGCTCTCATGTTCGAGTCTCATGTTCGAGTCTCATGTTCACATCATTTCTTCAGCTCTCACGTTCGAGTCTCATGTTCACATCATGTCTTCAGCTCTCATGTTCACATCATGTCTTCAGTTGTCATGTTCACATCGTGTCTTCAGCTCTCATGTTCGAGTCTCATGTTCACATCATGTCTTCAGCATTCACGTTCACATCATGTCTCCAGGTCTCACGTTCGAGTCTCATGTTCACATCATGTCTTCAGGTCTCATGTTCACATCATGTCTTCAGCTCTCATGTTCGAGTCTCATGTTCACATCATTTCTTCAGCTCTCACGTTCGAGTCTCATGTTCACATCATGTCTTCAGGTCTCATGTTCACATCATGTCTCCAGGTCTCACGTTCGAGTCTCATGTTCACATCATGTCTTCAGCTCTCACGTTCACATCATGTCTCCAGGTCTCACGTTCGAGTCTCACGTTCACATCAGGTCTTCAGGTCTCACGTTCACATCAGGTCTTCAGCTCTCACGTTCACATCATGTCTTCAGCTCTCACGTTCGAGTCTCATGTTCACATCATGTCTTCAGGTCTCATGTTCGAGTCTCATGTTCACATCATGTCTTCAGGTCTCATGTTCACATCATGTCTTCAGCTCTCACGTTCACATCATGTCTTCACCTCTCACGTTCGAGTCTCCTGTTCACATCATGTCTTCAGGTCTCATGTTCGAGTCTCATGTTCACATCATGTCTTCAGCTCTCATGTTCACATCATGTCTTCAGCTCTCATGTTCACATCATGTCTCCAGGTCTCATGTTCCCATCATGTCTTCAGCTCTCATGTTCCCATCATGTCTTCATGTCTCATGTTCCCATCATGTCTTCAGCTCTCATGTTCACATCATGTCTTCAGGTCTCATGTTCCCATCATGTCTTCAGCTCTCATGTTCCCATCATGTCTTCAGGTCTCATGTTCGAGTCTCATGTTCACATCATGTCTCCAGGTCTCATGTTCACATCATGTCTCCAGGTCTCATGTTCACATCATGTCTCCAGGTCTCATGTTCACATCATGTCTCCAGGTCTCATGTTCCCATCATGTCTTCAGCTCTCATGTTCGAGTCTCATGTTCACATCATGTCTCCAGGTCTCATGTTCCCATCATGTCTTCAGGTCTCATGTTCCCATCATGTCTTCAGCTCTCATGTTCACATCATGTCTCCAGGTCTCATGTTCACATCATGTCTCCAGGTCTCATGTTCCCATCATGTCTTCAGGTCTCATGTTCGAGTCTCATGTTCACATCATGTCTTCAGGTCTCATGTTCGAGTCTCATGTTCACATCATGTCTTCAGGTCTCATGTTCGAGTCTCATGTTCACATCATGTCTTCAGGTCTCATGTTCGAGTCTCATGTTCACATCATGTCTTCTGGTCTCACGTTCACATCATGTCTTCTGGTCTCACGTTCACATCATGTCTTCTGGTCTCATGTTCACATCATGTCTCCAGGTCTCATGTTCCCATCATGTCTTCAGGTCTCATGTTCGAGTCTCATGTTCACATCATGTCTTCAGGTCTCATGTTCGAGTCTCATGTTCCCATCATGTCTTCAGCTCTCATGTTCACATCATGTCTCCAGGTCTCATGTTCACATCATGTCTCCAGGTCTCATGTTCACATCATGTCTTCAGGTCTCATGTTCGAGTCTCATGTTCACATCATGTCTTCAGGTCTCATGTTCGAGTCTCATGTTCACATCATGTCTTCTGGTCTCACGTTCACATCATGTCTTCAGGTCTCATGTTCGAGTCTCATGTTCACATCATGTCTTCTGGTCTCACGTTCACATCATGTCTTCAGCTCTCATGTTCGAGTCTCATGTTCCCATCATGTCTTCAGGTCTCATGTTCCCATCATGTCTTCAGCTCTCATGTTCACATCATGTCTCCAGGTCTCATGTTCCCATCATGTCTTCAGGTCTCATGTTCGAGTCTCATGTTCACATCATGTCTTCAGCTCTCATGTTCGAGTCTCATGTTCACATCATGTCTCCAGGTCTCATGTTCCCATCATGTCTTCAGCTCTCATGTTCCCATCATGTCTTCAGCTCTCATGTTTGAGTCTCATGTTCACATCATGTCTTCTGGTCTCACGTTCACATCATGTCTTCAGCTCTCACGTTCGAGTCTCATGTTTTCATCGTTTTGTTTATATAATAATATCATGTCCTTTATATTTTACCATTTCATGTTAGCACTGTTGTTCTTACACTTTCAGTAGATGTTTCATTCTGTTATGCTTTTACTTTTGTTTTACTAAATATATTTGCTAGTTTTTCTTGTTTTTTTGTTTCAGCCTGTGCAGCCCTCTGGTCCACTGAGATCATTTTAAATGTGATTAAAGCATTTCTTAACTCGCTCCACCACTGTGGAACCGTGTACCAGAACTTCTTGAGAACGATTTACTGTCTCATACATTTTTTTTTCTTCAGTAAATCCGTAATTTTTATATTCTCATGTGTTTCCCAGGTAACGAATCTGTCAGCCAAAAGGCCAACATTTCCAGTTTGTCATCAGACGTCAGTGACACGGGTCTTGCGATGAATCACTCTTCAATCTCTGTCACTCTGACCAACTCTGTGGATGAAGTTCAGGCACAACGACACGACACACAGCCAGGCCCGCCTACTCAACATGACCTTTCCGCTGACGCCGCCGGGATGGAGGACCCTGCAGGAACAGCCCCAGTACCAGCGTCCAATCAGCATGCAGAATCAAAGGTGGGCACCAGCCCTCATACCACCTCCACCACCAGTGGCCCGCCCACTACACCTGCCAGCCTGTCCACTCACTCTTTGAGCCCAGTTTCCACGACAGCTGCAGGGACCACACCCATGGGTTCTATAAAACTAACTTCTGCAACGACGGTATCGACCAAGACATTGCCAACATCACTACCAACAAAGGTGACGGCAACACCTGGAATAACAATATCCACAGCAGCGGCGGCCTTGCCCCCTGGACCCGCCAGAACTACAGCTGCCCCGCCCCCTGGACCCGCCGGAACTACGGCGGCCTTGCCCCCTGGACCCGCCGGAACTACGGCTGCCCCGCCCCCTGTACCCGCCGGAACTACAGCTGCCCCGCCCCCTGGACCCGCCGGAACCACGGCGGCCCCGCCCCCTGTACCCGCCGGAACAACGGGGGCCCCGCCCCCTGTACCCGCCGGAACCACGGCGGCCCCGCCCCCTGTACCCGCCGGAACCACGGGGGCCCCGCCCCCTGTACCCGCCGGAACCACGGCGGCACCAGCAACACTCCCTAGGACCACGTTCACCAGAGTGTTGCCAACATCAAGAGGGCCCCCGCTGCCACAGAGTACCACAACACCAACCACCAAAGCTACAGCAGCTGCTGCCGTGGTAACCACCGACACCAACCCCGCCAAGCCCATGGTCTCTGTAACGGGGCTTTCAGGGCTGGGAGTGGCGGGAGTAGCCCTGACCAGACACCTGATGGACACGGCGTCCCTGCTGGTTGTCCTGGTCTTTGGACTGCTCTTCTTCCTGGTCACGGTGGCAGTGTTCGTCACGCAGGCATATGAGAGCTACCGGAGGAAGGACTACACACAGGTGGACTACCTGATCAACGGCATGTACACAGACTCCGGCGTCTGAATAAGTGGGAGGAGCCTATCAGAACGACCAACAAACTCACCGAAAGGACGGCAGGGAAGATTTTCTCTATTTAGTTTCTGTTTCCATCATGGCGATGAGTTTTGTTTTTCTTTTCTTTTGCCCCGACCCCAACATTAAATTATTGACCAGGTTCTTACGGGTACTCAAGTATCAACCGACACAAAGATTCACTTCACTGCTGCTCAGTTCTAATTTTGTTCTTAATTCACATTTTGAAAAAGTGAAGCACCGTTTTCAGAACCAGCCGTATTCTGGAATCTTGGTGAAACAGCATTTAGACAAACAACCATGCACCAGTCCCTCACATGAATTAGTCTGAATGGATTTCAGCTCACTGAGCCTCCGTGTGGGAGGGAACCAGGTCCAGTGTCAGAAGACGCGTTTCCATCCGTTTTGGTTCAGCGATACTTTCAAATGTGCTTCCAGTGATAATTGTGAAGAACGTGGAGAACCTTTCTGAGGTTGAGGTTAACTTCTGTTAAACGGGCACTGTTGACAAAATGACGTCTAATTGTCACCAGCCTGGCCTCGTGTACGTCTGAGGGATTTCTGGAAGGTTCTTTTCACCTGGGTTTTGTTGAGCGTATCTTCTGTAAACTTGTCTAATTTGCACACTTTTTTTCCCCTGATTTGATCAAATATCACATGAGTTGTAAAACAGAAAATGAACTATTGGCTCACTATTTTCCTAAAAGTACACTCTGGTGTTGGTTTCTGACCCAACGTCAGATGAAATGTGCCAAACTGAGCAGAATGGACCAGAATCTCAGTCTTGTTTTGCTTTGTAGTCCTAAACCTTTTAATTGTCAAAAGACAAAACTGTAAAGTCTTATTGCGCTGATGTTTGGGATTATTGAAAAAACTGTATTCATCCACCAGAAAAAAAGTACCTGCAGAGTTTCTCGGTGGAGAGACCAAAGAGCCGTGATCTGTTCCTGCTGCAGACGTCGGTCAGCCTTCAGTCTGGATCCACGTGTTCAGGTCCCAGAGAGCACACAGACAGACGGAGAACAAACCAGAGCCCTAGAACACGCCCCGCAACCAGAACAGCTGTGAAGCCTTCCTCCTGAGACGACTGAAGAAGTTCGGTTAGCTCCCCCTTGAGAAGGTGAAACCAGAGACGGGTGGCGGGGTGGAGGAGATGCTTCTTTGGCTTTTGCATTTCATCACTTCCAGTTCTGTTTGTAAAGCTCACGGGTCCACAACATGATGGAGCCCTGCCATTTACACTGATAGTCCAGTAATCCGGCTGGTACTGGTTTGGAACCAGTTTAGGCTGGTGCGGCTGCAGGTTTAAAGGAGACGTCTTATGATTGCATTCACGTGAAGTCACGACCAGCACCAACACTGTCTCAGGGCTGTCTGGGTCTTTACAGTGCTGTGACATCACAGACCTACATCTGAATGGCATCTGGAGCTCCGCCCACTTCACATTCAGTGCACCTCTGAGAGGAGATCGCGTAAAGCTGTGACTCTGAAGCCAAAGCTGTTCCTACTCTCACGTCTGCGTCTTGTCAAACCCGGTCCAAATTCCTGCATTATGTAGTTACGCCAACTGTGTTCTCCTGAGAACACAGTTGGTGTGGTTAATATATGTGATAAACCTTTAGAGTATTTTAAAGTTTCCACCGTTTTTTCTTTTCACTTCCATTTAATTTGACGTACGAAAGCGTAAAACCACATTGTATAAAGTAATGGTTCTAAAATCTTAGGGCCAGCAGAACGTGGTCCATTTACAATTGTTTATTTTTATACCCAATTAAACTTTAGACATTTTTCAGTACGTGTTTTGGTTTTAAAATGTCTTCTTTAAACCTCAGATATGGCTGCTTGTGGTACCCCGTCGTACCCTGTCTTACCACATGGTACCCCGTCTTAACACATGGTACCCCGTCTTAACACATGGTACCCCGTCGTACCCCGTCTTACCACATGGTACCCCGTCTTACCCCGTCTTACCACATGGTACCCCGTCTTACCACATGGTACCCCGTCTTACCACATGGTACCCCGTCTTACCCCGTCTTACCACATGGTACCCCGTCTTACCACATGGTACCCCGTCTTACCACATGGTACCCCGTCGTACCTCGTCTTACCACATGGTACCTCGTCATACCACATGGTACCCCGTCGTACCACATGGTACCCTGTCTTACCACATGGTACCCCGTCGTACCTCGTCATACCACATGGTACCCCGTCGTACCACATGGTACCCCGTCTTACCACATGGTACCCTGTCTTACCACATGGTACCCTGTCTTACCACATGGTACCCCGTCGTACCTCATCTTACCACATGGTACCTCGTCATACCACATGGTACCTCGTCGTACCACATGGTACCCCGTCGTACCACATGGTACCCCGTCGTACCACATGGTACCCCGTCGTACCACATGGTACCCCGTCTTAACACATGGTACCCCGTCGTACCCTGTCTTACCACATGGTACCCCGTCTTAACACATGGTACCCCGTCTTAACACATGGTACCCCGTCGTACCCCGTCTTACCACATGGTACCCCGTCTTACCCCGTCTTACCACATGGTACCCCGTCCTACCACATGGTACCCCGTCTTACCACATGGTACCCTGTCTTACCA
>CM026199.1:373125-697332 GCA_014839995.1 Xenentodon cancila | reverse complement strand
CACATGGTACCCCGTCTTACCACATGGTACCCCGTCGTACCACATGGTACCCCGTCGTACCTCATCATACCACATGGTACCCCGTCTTACCACATGGTACCCCGTCGTACCTCATCATACCACATGGTACCCCGTCTTACCACATGGTACCCCGTCTTACCACATGGTACCCCGTCGTACCACATGGTACCCCGTCGTACCACATGGTACCCCGTCGTACCTCATCATACCACATGGTACCCCGTCGTACCTCATCATACCACATGGTACCCCATCGTACCACTTGGTACCCCGTCAAGGTCTGCAGTGGTATTCACGACCATGGACACGTTTAAAGGTGGAAGTGTGACGGCAGTGTCCCTGGCCGCCGGGTGTCGAGTGTTTTTTTTTACATTTCAGAGCTCCTCAGCTTTGATTCCTGGTATTTTAACACGTCCTGGACGTTTCTGTTCTACACTAGATGAAACCAGTATGTTCATGTCTCTGGTTAAGGGGGGTTTCTTGTGGATTGGGCCACAGTCCATAGATGTGGACTGATCAAGTTCCATGTTTCTTTGTCCCTGTGGGAACGAGGTCGTACTCGCTCTGCTTCTTTGTGGTTTTGGATCATTTCACTCTCACCTTTGTGTTTTCCATAATTCCTGACTTGATGAACCTGGTTTTAAGTGTTTTTTGCTGCTCATTTCTTTAGAGCCAAACTCACTGGTCCACACATTTTTGTACATCTTGAATTTCGCTGTGATGACATCACGGAGCAGTGCAGGTGATGGACGTTGAAGCCAGCTGTCTTTGGTGGTCCAGGACCACCCAGAACCTCTTTTTGTCCTGGTGCTGGTTTCTCTGGTAAATGAACTGGTTTCCGCTGGTTGCTGGTGGATCTATGTTCCTCCCCTCACCTGTGGAACTGTGGGTAGTGACTGCAACAACCAGGTGGAGCTACAAGCAGGATGTCTTCCATCTCTAGGAGGACTCCCCCGTAGAGATGGAAGGAGAGGTCCCGTGGTCCAGGAGAGACTCTGAGTGGAGTCACTGTTCCTCCCACATCCAGCAGACACACTTGCGCTGGATCTTCTGGTTCGGATATTTCCTGAAGTCGAGACGAAGCCCCATCATCAGTAACTCAGAATGGAATTCAGAATGATCCGTTAAAGGTGAAACAGTGTGAAACTGCTCGTATTTCGCTGCTGTTGTTGCCGTTTTTATGATTTCCTTCTCCGCGTGGGTTCGTGGATGACGGGAATTACTCAAATACCTGCTGAAGCACATTAATGTCCGATCAAGCCAAGGGAAACAAGAAGCCATCCTGCGTTTGTGACCAGTGGACTGTTGGCAGAACAAAAATCAACACATCCGCATCACCGTATTTTGTTTAAAAGAAAAAAAAAGACGACACTCGTGTGTGTTTGAAAAGAACGTCTTAAAAAACCAATTGCTGGTCATGTGATGGTGAAGTGTTGTGTAAATGGTCTTAATGATGTGAGCGTGCCCGTTGGTGAGTAGGACGCGTAGTCAGGGATGTTTCTAATGTTCTTGGACCGACGTCAGAAACGAGCAGGACGGCGTCTGCCACGTGCCAACTGAATATTGTACTAATGCACTTTGGAAAGATTTTTATTTTGCAGGAAACAATAAAGAAATTGTGTTTGAGTGAATCAGTTGGTGGAGATGTTTTGTGAGCTGCTGCGAGCTTTAGTGCAGGAGGGGTTTCGAGGCCTTTGTTGCTTTACAGCAACACTGAAGCCGTCTTCTTCAGAACCTCTGTAGTCATCCTGGTATGCTGGATGTGAAGTTCACGATGTCGACCCATTCGGGTGGCATCAGCATCTGGGAAAAATCCCAACTCTTACCACCAGAAAGCAATAATAAGGATGTTTGGAGCAAACGTGCCCTCATCTGACTGACGATATTGACTCGAGGTGAGTATAGAAATGCAGAAACTGGACCAGACTGGTGCTGAAGCCTTTGAAACTTCTAAAAATGCTTGTAGCAGTTCTTCAGCAACCATTGAAACACCTGAGAAACGCAATCAAAAACATAAAGACTGAAGCACCGCGGTTTGTATCTCCACCAAAACGTTCAGCTGCACCGGTAGTCACTGCTCCTCCACATCCAGAGGAACCAGCGGAACATCTGGTGGGCGTTCCCTCCAGACGCCTTCCACAGGAGCAGCTTTAGATGCAGCTTTAGATGCAGCTGCGATGCATCAGCATCAGCATCCGCATCTGACCTGCTGAACTGAAGCTACAGCAGCGGTTCCCAAACTGGCAGTGGCCAAACCCAGCCGTGGAGCAGCACAGCTCCCCGCTCCAGTGTTAAGGGACGAGGTCCCCGCTGAAAGGTCGTCGCTGTCACCAGCTGAGCTGTGATGCTGTGACGCCAGACTGCTGCGTGTCATTCACCCTGAGGTTCAACCTCAACCTCCGATTCAGCCTAAAACCACTAGAAGAGACCTCAAACCACCACCAGAGGTCTCTGTGTCCTGTAGGTCTGCCGGTTTTGAAACGGTTTGTCGAGCGCCAACCAACCGTCTAACTTCCAGGTGGAGGCTCATGTTGCAGGCTGGGCTGAGGGAAAGGGTCCGTCATGCTGCCGCGCTTAGTAAAGCACCAGACCCGTCTCGCATAAATGACCGTCACGCCGGCTTCTCCAGCAACACGGATGTACCCTGCACGGCGAAAAACGGGCTTGAAAACACAAAACACAAATATGCTCTTTTCTTCATTCTAATTCCTGAGTCTGAGGTTCCCTGGAGTCCTGTCTATTAACCACTTTGTAGGAGGATCTGGCCACCACCATGGACTCCATGGAGACCCAGACTTGGAGAACTGGAGTCGAGACGGCGATCACACAGCACACCGCGGGTTTGGTCGCTCTCACAGAGGGAGTTCAGCCACTCTGGCTAAGTCTTCTGCAGAACCCCGAGAGATGTGGAGACGAACCGGGTCGGTGCCGAGCATTTTTGGTCCGGTGGTCTTTGTTGCTGGAGCTGCAACTGGTTTCCTCTCCATCTGACAGGGTTCCCCCCGATTGTGGGGAACAGATGAGTGGGAATGCCCGCCGCTGGTCCGTCACATGTACCAGGGACTCCCAGAGGAGCTCCGTAGGATCGATGACCCGACACACCCAGAGACAGACGCATCAAGATCTTTGTTTAGCCTCACTCAGGGCCACCGAACGGTTTGACAACTACACCACAGACTTCCAAACAGTAGCGGCAGACAGCTGGAACGCCGCAGCATCATGGGATGCGTTTTATCTGGGTCTCTCAGATCCCATTAAGGACCACGTCGCTGTTTGGGAGACTCCCCGGATTCTCGATGCTTTTATGCAAGTAGCAAGTGGCACCAGTCAACTGCTCTGAGACCACCGACGGGATCAGAGGGTGAGGTCCACCCGCCACCGCAGAGCGAGGAGAAAGACTGACCATCTCTGTCTCCGTGGCCCACCTGGACATGTGATTCGCTCCTGTCCATGTCAGCCTTCTTCACATCATGTTGCGTCTCATCCCTTTGCTTTGTCTTTGTGTTTCTCCGCATCTCTTCACATGTTTTTTTTCCTCTCTTCTAGTTTTGTGGGTCTCTTCACATCTTCAGGTCTCTTCTCCTTTCTTCTCATCGCTTCACATCCCTTGTTCAAGCTTCACGTCTCCTCACGTCTCCTCAGGTCTCCTCAGGTCTCCTCAGGTCTCTTCAGTCCTCTTCGAATCACTTTGTCTGTTCACGCCTTTTTGGGTCTTTTCCTGTCTTCTCGTTGCTTCTCCTCCCTTCATACCTTCAAATCTTTTGTCTCGTCACTTCTTGACTTGTCTCTTCTCATCTCCTTTCATATTTTGCATCACTTCAAATACCTTCACGTTTCTTCACGTCATCGCTCTTCGGTTCTTCGCAGAAGTGTCATTTCCACTGGGGTCAGGAGGGACATTTGAATATGTAACTGCAAGTCGTTGCAGAGCGGGAGCCTCTACCCATGTGAACGGTCTTACGCTCGTTCTTTCAGGGGTCGTTCTAATCTTTCTGTAGATGTTTGTGGAGGTACTCTCTCCGGGAACACTGTGGTGAAGTTAGTTTGACGTGGGACATTGGCCCCCGATCACCAGTTCCCCACGACGGTGTCGTTTCGGGACCATCACACTACAACTGCCTCCAAACCATGTGTCAAAGTCACTCTGAACCCAAGCTGAATATCTGCGCTCTAGGAAACAAACACGTTTATTGTGACTCTTTATATTAATCTTTACATTGAAAAATAAAAAAACTTTTTTAAAGCTTTTTTTTCAATATTCTGTATGAATCAATGAAGACCCTGGATGAAGCAGAAGCTCTGAGCTGCAGTAGAGAGATGAATTCGAGTCGTTCACAGTGAACGTAAGAAGTTTACAGCAGAAGTGAAGATGAATATAAAGTTGAGTTAAAGAAAAAGCAGGTCCACACTAATAATGTTTCAAACGTGGTTCATGGCTCCTGGTTCCTTCAACATTGATGCTTTTGTGTTTTCTTTCATGCCAGGAGACAGACGAGGAGGAGCTGGATGTCGTTTCATTAGACTTTCTCTGTACCGGGATCATCAGCACGTCTGCTGAACCAGCTCATGAAAGCAGACAAAGGTTATTAGGATATTTGGGATTTTCTTTCCCTGGCGCGTTTTCCTTGCCAGTATTTGGGGTTTGCAGATCTAGAGGTAATGCAGACGCAAGCCAACCTCCTCGGACCTCAGTGTTAAGATGTCCAAGTTTGTAGCAGAAATAAACTCCTTTCCAGCCTGGTACGAAGAACAGTTCTGGTCTCCAGGGTTAGATTTCACGTGCATGACGTCTGTATGGCGTGTTTGTCATATTAAAACATGCACTTAGTCGTGCTCCCCGCGTGGGGGTCGGACGAGTCCGAGGACGAGGCTCAGCTAAGCAGCTACCTGTGTCCACGACTGAGGCCACCACCTGACCTATCCTCGGGATGGTCTGGACCCTCTTGGATAAATGCACCTCGCCTGGACCCCCACCAGGACGCAGCTCCGGAGAGCCCCGAGGATCCAAAGGCCGGGTCAGTTCTGGAGGGTTCTGGTGCTTGATCATGGTCCCTTCAGTCCTCATTTCAGCTCCAGCAGGACTAAAACAATAGGACTTTCAGATGTCGTTTTGGTAGCAACATCAGAACATAAGTATCGTGTTGGGTTACTGCCACCGTGGCGCCAAGCAGGACGTGGAACAGAGGCTTCAAAAGCTTCCTTGAGAAACCTGCTGGTGACATCACCAAGGGTTCGTCCAGCTCGGTATTCGTGGTGCCTCACAGCCCTCGTGTACGATGAAGTCGTCATTCCCTCCCTCGTGAGAGACTCGGAGCTGAGGCTGATTAAAACCTTCATGGTGTGAGCTCCCCAGACAGGCAGGAGCCTCACCTGCTCCTCGTTACCCACGAAGAAACAGAAAGGTATTTCTATGTTGCTGCTAAGCCTTGGACTTGGACGGCCTGAAGACGGCAGACCAACGCAGCGAACGGTTTGATGTTTGCAGAGAGCAGCGCTGGGATCAAAGCATGGCTGCTGGCGCTGTCGGCTGCTGGAATAAAACCTGGATCATGGCAGCATTCCTGGAACGAGCTGGAAGCACACAAAGTCAATAAATACAGGGATCAGTTGGGCCTCTGCAGGTTAACTATTAACCATTAGCTGCAGTTTGTTTCATCATTCTTTTAGGGCTTTTAGTGCCAAGTTCTTACTGACTGGTTGTGTTTTCTCTTAAAAACACATTCCAGTGCTGTTGGCCTGGTGTTAAAGTACTTATAGCAGACCAAAAGAACATTTCTTGGTGGTTTCCTGAGTTAAACTCAGGAATGATGACCATGTTCAGCATGCCTTCAACACGCCGATGGCTAAAATCCAATTCAGGTTCAATGGGCGCACACCTGTGAAACATACACTGAACCCAGGATCAGCAGCGTTCCCAGAGCGGTAATACCTGCTCCAGAGCGCCTGTGGTGTGGAACGCTGCCTTCCTCGCATGCTGGGAGAGCCAGAGTGGGAAAACATGTGCTTTGAGTTTGCGGGGCCTTTAAAGTGGTGGCCAGTTGGAGCGCAGGAACAATGCTCTCAGAGAGCTGTCGGAGCTGTCGGAGCTGTCGGAGCTGACAGAGCAGCGGCGCTCTGGGACGGTTCTGCGCTGTTTTCAGGCCGCAGAGCGTCCAGAAACATCATGTTGCTACCTTCTGTCAAACAGTACCCAGAAAAACACTGAATCATTTATCCCAGTGGTTCTGGGTGTTCTGCTGTTTTAGTTTGCGTTAGTGGAAAATATTACCAAAAATCCGTTGGTATGTGGTGCAGATGTGCTGCTGAGGCCTGATGGGTTTGGATGGCGAGTGGGGAGCACACGAGGAGCCAAGGCCTCATTCTTTATTTATCCTCCAACAGGGATTCAAGCTAAAGAGAAGGCCCACTGCTGTCAGGATCTCCGCGCACGTCCAGCACAGAAAAGAAAACACAGTTCCATTACACAATTTTAAGTTGGGTTTTGGTTGTTTTTTAAATATCTGGTACCTGCTTACACTAAATGAAGGATGCCAAGTGAGGAGTTTCGGATGTTCCCGGGTACCAGGGCCAGATCAGATCATACTGAGATCGTTCAAGTAATTTGTTGTGGGTAAATGTACTAGAAGACCCGTCCTCCAGATCCACATTTGAATCTTCTAGAAACTACTACAACTACGAGTAAACCTGCACTCTGAGAACGGAGAACTCTCTTACGAACATGAGGAACCATCAGGTCTTGGAGAAAACCAGGAGGTTTGTTGTTTAGGACTTTATAAACAAGTAACAGAATTTTGGACCAATGGAGGGAGGCTAACACAGGAGACACAAGACCAAACTACCAAGTAAACGATAAGAAAGAAACCCAAAACCCAACAGAAACCCTGCACCCTGACAGAACCTCATCATTGTATTAAACCACAAACGTGTCCATATTTGGGGGTGTGGTCTTTTGATTGATGACTGGCGACATCACTTTAACTTCTTGACACTTGCCTGTCTTCTGAGCTGTGAATGAAGACCGACCAGAACAGGGCCATAGATCATAGTTTTGTTGTGCTGTTCAACAAACAGAGAAACTGCAACCCGCGCTTGGCCGGCTTGCAAGAGTCCAAGGACGGCTGGCGAAGAAGCTGCAGGCAGGAGCCTCTCTCACGTCTCTCACGGTCCCACATAGCTGGTCCAAACAGGCTTTCAGGACTCTGGGGCTGATGCCGTCCAGACCTGAACCTTATTCCTGTTCAATCTCTCCAGTTTCCTCTTCACCTGACAGCCAGGTGGGATGGGAGGTCCAGCATCTCCTGATGTGGTTGGAGACAACGATGGAGCATCACCAAGATCCATGACTGAGGTGGAAGATGAGACAGCTGAGGTGTGACGAGAAGCTGTGGGTCAAAGAAGGATGGGAGGTCTGTTCGTCTGGGGGCAGGAGAGGAGGACGCAGGGATTGTTTGACCTGAACCTGTTGAAGAAGTGTTCAGGTCATTGGTTCTGTCCAGACCTCTATCTGGTCCCCCATCTATCAGGTCCTCTTTCTGCTTGAAGTTGTGAGCTTCTTCATCCTAGGTCAACATCTCTTGGTTGTTCTTCTGCAGTTTGTTCTCCAGCTTCCTTATGAACACCTCCTTGTTGTCTCTGATCTGGACTTTCACTAGTTTTTGTACCGACCTCAATAACTCTGTCTCCCTCCTTGGCTTACTTTGTAAAGTCAAACATTGTGAAATAATGAACGGTCACCAGGTAATAATTATGTTATAAACATGAATTCTGGTTTTTAAAGTTGCAACTGTATAACAGTTCATAAGGTCGGAATTCCTAACTCCTTATTTTTCTGTAGTTTTACGCCCCGCCCACCTATACCCACAAACGGCTCTGATTGACTGTTCTCCTGAACAAAGAACTTGTCAGAACCAATCGGCACATGAGAACTTAGAAGCCCGAACTTCGGTTGGGGACGTCCCCGCCTCTCAGGTGGTGACGCAGCCAGAGCCCGCCCACTTGAGCCTGCCCTTTCTCTCCGTGCGCGAGCTCGTCAGTCCAAAGTACAAAGTAGCGCGAGAGCGTTATCGCAGGGAAACTATTTTGGGGTTAGGAGTCGAGCTCGGACGTCCACGTACGCAGGCCCGGTGCGGTACCACCGCGGCTCGGAACTCGGACCCTCATGTAAACGGAGAAGTGGACCTGAAAACTTCCGAGAAACATGGAGTTTGGGGTTTAACAGGCGGAGGAGCGGGAATGGGAGCTGCGCTGCTGCTGGTGGGCTGCCTGCTGTCGGCGGTCTGCGGTACGGTTCCTCTGCTCTCAACATGGATCCTTCGGGAACAAAGGTTTCCGAGTCGCCGGAGGAACTCCGTCCGGCGACCCGGGTCTCGGCTGAGGTTCGGTGCCGTGTAGTGTGTGCTGGATAGGGGGCCGTTGTTCACGTCTTGGGGGTACAACAACGGGGACGTCTGCTCTCGGTCCCCGTCTCTGTGGTCGGCTGGTGTCTGGAGCTGACGGGGGTCCGCCTGAGGCTCGGCTCCAGGTTCGGCTCGAGCCGCCTGGGTGGTAAAAGTTTAGGTTCGATGGATCACAGGCGAAACTACTGTTCGTTGACTTTTCCTCGGCTTTTAACGGTGTCCAGCCTCATGTCCAAGCACAAAGATTGGGGACCCACAAAGTGGATCCGGGGCCAACTGGCTGGCTCCCGGACTTCCTAACAGAAACGTCCCGACGTGTGAAAGTTATCGGCGTATTCTCTCGCGTCGTTTGTGGTCCTCTGGATCCCCCGAGCTGGTGTCTTTTCCCACCTTTGTTGGTTCTGTACGTCGCTCTGAGTTATGGTTTCATTGGTCGATCAGGGCGACCCCGACCTGGCCCTGGGGTGCAGGATTCTTTCAGTGCACCCAGTCTTCTTTTCTTGATATTACCGTTGCAAAAACAACAGAGATGATAATGGATTTTGTCCAAATCCTGTTATTACCTCTCCTTTAGCCATCAAAACCAGTCGGTTGAGGTGGATCGTCAGTAAAAGGACTCGGGCACCCTGGTTGATGACAAGCTCACGTTTGTGCCACAAGTGGATGCTGTGTGCAAGAACATCGGAAACAAACTCAGAAACTGTTGTTGAGCGAACGTTTTTAAGAATGTTTTATTGAATCGGTGCCTCCCTTCTCTTTTGTGAGCTGGTACGGGCTCCAGGGAATTGTCAAGCTTTGCAGCAAGGTCGGGGGAGTCCCCTTGGACAACCTGGAGGGCACTTTGAGGACCAGGACACTGAGGAACTGGGGATGGCTCGTTCTGCTCTAGCATAGAAGGTGCTGACGCTCCGGTGTTGAGGCTAGAAGACGTTCCGGTCTTGAGCATTGAAGATTTTAATGTTCAGGTGTTGAGGATGGAGGACGCTGCGGTCCTGAGGAGTGTAGACGCCGATGTTCCGGATGTGTTGACCCTGATACCACCCCACACCGTCACATCCTGGAGTTCAGATGATAACGGTCTGGGTGATTCTTTACCTCTTTGGTCCAGAGCATATGGCACCCTGCGTCTCCACTAGCGGGGGTTCTGGGTAGTTTTTACAGGGGCTGATCGTTGACGTGGGTGTCAGTCACCAGGAATCTGGTAAATACCCTTCAGGAACCTTTTTGGGGAAGAACATATTCTGGTAGCAGAACAGGTACTCAGATTGGGTTAAAGGAACTACCTGGCTCTACGTATCAAATAAATAAATGCTGCTGTGTATATGTGTATATAAATATATATATTATTTAATGATCTACAGGTCTTACATTTTAGAAAACATTGCAAATGTACAGATACTCAATTGGTCTTTGTTAAAAGTAAATTGTCAGAAACGTAACGAGTTTGTGAGTGAAATTCTTCAGAAACGTGATGAGGAGAACAGTGCAGCGAGATGGAAGCCGTGATGAGAAGGAATGTAAAGCAGAGATGATATCTTTTCCTGTTTGTGTTGTTCTGCTGGGAAACTGCAGGAGGTTCAGGGGTGGCTGCATTTCGTACAGGTCTTAGGGGTGGGGGGGCTCTTCCACTGAGAGATGGGGGGGGGGGGTCTGTTGTCCACCTTAATTCGTCTGGAGCGTTCGTCTCGGGTGGGAGGTTCCTCTCAGCTTCGGTGACATCGGTGTTTGATGTGGAGGCTGTTTGGGGGCGTCTACATTTTCTGCAGGAAGAACGGCGTCCCTGGACTAAATTCACTCTTTACTGTTTTATGGTACATCAGCAGCGTTTCTCATTTATCCAGGAAAATGATTGAAGTTTAGATTTGGGAACCACGTCCTTCCGACCTGTGCTGAAGTGTCAGATATGATCCGTGCTCCCTCCTGGGCTTCAGTCTCTGTTTAGGTCTCTGGGGTCTGTTTCTCAGAGGAGGTTCATGAATCTGTGACCTCTCATATGAGGTTCTTTAAAAATCCTACAATGTGATTTCCTGGATTTTTTCCCCCTCATGTTGTCTCTCATAGTTGAGATGTACCGATGACAAAAGTTAGTCACTGTGGCAGCTGGAGGGAGGGTTTCTCCACCAGGTCATCGTCCTGTTTTCTCTGGGTTCTCTGATCTTTTTTGTGTGAACTTCATGAAGGTGCAGGTCAAGAACTGATCCGGTAGAAGCATCTAGTCTGCATGTAGAAATGAGGCCTTATATTGCATAACAAACAAACTGGTATTTATTATACACGAGACTAAGAAACAGAAGACCTCTGGCACTCATTTATCGTCATTACTTTTTATAACGTGCTCTTGTTTACTGGTGGCAGCTGTGAATAATTTCAGCTGAGTGTAGTAGGCGTATGTTTGCATCAGCTGTTTAATACAAGTGTTTAGAAATGACTTATTTTCTGACAAAAGATCCTGGCTGGTAAATTTAAAAACCAACACGCCATGTGTGCGTGTCCTCGTAAAGCTGTTCTTGAGAAACGTGTGTCTATATTTTATCACACAAACTGGTTTTTGTAGTATTAAAAACTGACAGAGGATCTACTTTAAGATTCTCAGTGGAATCTACGCGCTTTGTCTTTGGCTGATCAGATGTTTGGAAACCAGGGCAGCCAGCGGTTGAGTTAGGATGCAGATTCAATTTTTCTTGGCTGATATGCTGGGCTGAAAGTCTAAAATTTAACAGAACTGTGGAGAACCTCAGTTGTCCTCAATTGTTTTTAAGTAAATGTTTACATGTTGGTAATTTCTGAAGAAAGCGGTCACTTACTGATGACTGATCCAACAGAAGCAACGGTGGTCCAGCCAGATCTCCAGCTGCGGCCAGAGTCATTGGCTCCATCCTTGCAGCCCGAAACCATGGAGCTAAAACTCAAGTGTTTCATGAGATCATCTTCTTCACAGGGTCCCCCCTCCTCCTTTTTGCCAACCGGCGTGATGTGCGGTTGCTTGATGCTGGCGGTTTGCGGGCTGAGTCGGCCATTGTCGTTGGTGATTTGGAAGATGCAACAGCGCTGGACTTCTTATACGCGGAGGGCCTGATATTCTGGACAGATGTCAGCGAGGAGGCCATCAAACAAACACACTGGAACCAGTCATCCAACTGTGAGGCTTTGCTTTTGCAGCTTCCAGGAAATGTCCTCATTCTCATTGCCAGGTGACCCGAATGTGTTTTGTGTTGCAGCCCTGAGGGAGGCGTTGGGGACTGGCCAGACTGTGGTGGTTTCAGGCTTGGACAGTCCTGATGGGCTGGCCTGTGACTGGTTGGGTAAAAAACTCTACTGGACAGATTCAGAGACCAATCGGATTGAAGTGGCCAACCTGGACGGCACCTCCAGGAAGGTCCTGTTCTGGATGGACTTGGACCAGCCCAGGGCTATCGCTCTAAACCCTGCCCAACGGTAAAAACAAGACATTAAACGTGTAGTAAGAACCAAGCACATGTTTGAATGAAGGATTTCAGTTTGAGCCAGAAGTGGTGGTCGTTGAGGAGGAGCAACCATGAGCCCAACCACTGTGATCTGGTGTTCAGGTGGGAACCGGATTCTGACCGTTCTGTTGTCGCTCTGCAGGTACATGTACTGGACCGACTGGGGAGAGGAGCCCAGGATAGAGCGCGCTGGCATGGACGGCAGCAGCAGGTACGGGCCCACGCAGCCCTCCGCTGGTACATCGGGTTCACCCACCTAACGGGGGCAGGGGGCTTTCAAACCCTACCAGCCACTTTTACTGCCATCTCTTATCGTCATGTGACCAATATTATAATAAAGCTCTAATATTCAATTATGGTTGTCTGTGTTTAGGGGAGCTGTTTTAGTTTTACTATGTTTGTCCCAACAGGATCTGTTGGACTGGTGTAGTTGATGAGATTCTTGTCCGCAGACCGTACGCATGAGTGGATGCAGTAACAATGTTCATCACAGAAATATCGGAAGGATTTACATATCTTTCCCTGAACAGTGTAATGTCATTAAAACAAAGGAGTCTGGGGGAGTTTCAGTGTGTCAAGGACGAGGTATCATCGGCACAAGTGGTAAAAGCTTTGCTGCCTCGACAGGTTGCCAATTAGAAGCATTAAATGTTTTGGTTTCATTTGGTTTTACAATGAAAATGAGCTTTAAAAACGATTTGCCATATTCCCTGAGTTTTTTCTGATTGGCGGTCGTCGTGCCGGCCACTCCCACCAGCGTTTCTCACCGCCTGGAAGCATGAATGTTTTCGTACGATGCCCTCACCGGGTTTTTCTGTTCAATCCTCGACGGAGGGTAATGGTCCCATGTCTCCTAACAGGAAGGTGATCGTGAACGTGGACATACACTGGCCCAATGGTCTCACCATCGATCTGGTGGAACAGAAGCTGTACTGGGCCGATGCCAAACTCAGCTTCATCCACAGAGCCAACCTGGACGGATCGGCACGGTACCGACACGCATCATTGAGCTATGCTCACCTCACACACCATGACGCAGTATCCACACGCAGTGCATCCAGCTCATCTTTACTCCTACAAAGACAGTTTCCACCTAAACGAAGCACAATTCCAACACCCAGCAGATAAGAAACACGTCATACAAAGACAAGAATGCTGCATGTCACTGAAACCCTGTGTAGCGACAAGCTCCTCCCCCGTTAACGGTTTAAAGCTACGACTGCACAGATTGTTGGGGTGTAGAGATGACTCACTCTGAGACAACAGCTTCTCTTTCTTTACTTAAACTCTGAAGTCAGATTCGTCTGTGCCGTTTCACCATCAGACATGTGATTCTGGGGGAAAACCGGACTAGATTCAGGAACCACAATCACTGGTGCTCCTGACTGGTCCTCTGAGCACCAGGAACCTTAAACCACTTAGTGGCCACCTTGGAAACGATCTTGATTCTGATTTCACAATGTCCAAAATAACATGGATTTGTGAGCTTGGTCGTTCCTCATGGAGATGCTAGAACGTGTTGAAGAGGTCAAGATACAAACCAACCCAAAATGTTCTGTTTAAAGGAGTTGGTGACATTTATATCCAAAAAAGCACTTTTCTAAAACCGTAACGACACAGGTATGACTAAACGCTGCAGTCCGCCTGAACATCCCTCTAAAACTCAACAGGAGCTTTGATCTGGGCCCAGTGACTAGTAAGTAAATGGGTACCGTCCATCTACACACAGCAGGCACACAGTGATTTACTTTTAACACATAAGAGCAAGAGATACGAGAAGAAATTGAAATGCAATACCGCCAAAGATAAACCCATCATATAAAAGCCTGCGACTTATAAACGTTTTCAGCTGTTTTCAAACAGACTAAGACGGAGAGAAGGTGGTAGAGCGGTCCAGAGTCTCAGAGGCACCACCCCAAAACCCTGATCGGGTCTCTGAATCAGATCTCCGCTCAGAAGACCTCACAGACCGACCACAAGAGTACGAGTGTGAAAGTTCAGAGATGTTGTGGGGGGCCGTACCAATGACGGCGTTGAACATTGAAACCCTGATCCTACGACTGACTGGAAGCCAGCGAAGGGTTTTTAACATCGCAGTAATGTGGTCTCTCTTCCTGGAGTTGGATAAAAGGCCTGCAGCTGCCTCGGGGATCTGCTGTTCAGACGGGTAAAGACAGCCGTGGAGGAACACGCAGGAACAATCATTTCCATTCCGCCTCAGAAACAACACGCGTTGGTTTGCAGTGTGAACACGAGCATCTGATGACAGATGACTGTCCAGAAGAACCCCGAAGTTACGCAAACGCTCCTCAGACCCAAGACTTCGTTGGTGAGATGTTCCACAGTGGGTTTCTGTGAGTAATCACCTGAAGCCCGCCGCGCCGTGACTGGTCCGGTATGTTCTGTACCAGTGGAAGTGTCTGAGCTGGAGGAGTACCAGACCATTTTAGTGAAGTGAACGCGATGCAGCATCTCAGAAGTAGGCCTCTTTAAGGGGTAGATGAAGTACTCCTGTAATCTTAGATACCAGCAGAAGAATGTTTGAGTTTTCAGTGTGAAGGGGCGAGGACGTCACAGTAAAGGCGCTGTAGAGACATATTTAAAGGCAAATAGAAGGTGGTCCAACACAAACAGAGCTGTGGAGGCCTCAGTAAACCCTCAGAGATCCACAGATTTACTGCTGTCCTTCACTGCATCTGTCAGACTTGTTAACACAAATCCTGACGTGATTGCTCTCCCTGTCTCTGTTTCTGTCTATCCCCGAACGAGTGGCGTAAAACACAACAGCCGTTTGTGCTTCAGCATAAAATCTGCAGAAACATTCGAGCTGTCAACCGTTTAAAGCCCTGCTTCTGGGATTCTCTGTGCTGGATCAAGTCTGAACTGGTGACCCTGATCAACTGGGGCAGGAATCTATAAAAAACCGTTTAGTTGAGAAGGAATACTGCAAAAAAAGATAAAATATCACAAAGAGTTAATTCCTTTCAAACAGAACAGTTTTGTTAGTATAAGTAAGTTCTTCAGGATGTTCTAGCGCCCCCATGTGGACCAGCTTCTGACCTGCGGGTGTTTGTTCCAGGACATATCTCAGGAACGCTGATGGATCTGGATGATTGACACCTGTGGGGCAACAGCTCTGTGTTGTTGAGGGTTGAATTGTCCAGGACAGTCTAGATGGAAGACACAACTGCAAGCTGGTTTCACTGTGAAATGAAAGTGCGTGATACTGATGCGTGATCAGTAACGATCACATGACAAAGGTGCATGCTTTTACACTTCGACCTTCTGATGCAGGAAACGCTTCAGGGTACGTTGCTGACAGGTGAAGAGGTGGAGCAGCTCAGCAGTAACTCATTTACATCCTAGGCATGGTCTGATGCTGGTTTCAGATGTTGACCTGATTATCAGTAATATTATCGGATGTGGGGTGGCAGATAACACGTTCTCTGAACATGTTCACTGAACCCAGAACTTCCTGTTGCTCGTGTGTTGCAGCGAGGCTGTGGTGGAAGGCACCCTGACCCATCCGTTCGCCCTGACGTTGTCCAAGGAGACTTTGTACTGGACTGACTGGCAGACCCGCTCCATCCACGCCTGCAACAAACACAGTGGAGACAAAACCAGAGAGATCCTCAGTGGCATCTTCTCTCCGATGGACATCCAGGTCCTGGAGGGGTACCGGCAGCCCTACAGTAAGTGGAACGTTCTCCCCAGTTGTTTGTAGAGCTTTGCAGAGAAAACGAACCACTAAACTGAAACAAGGAAGTCAGCTGATGTGTTTGACCGGATTCAGAGACCTGAACACGTCTGAACAGCTGAGTCCCATCTAGGGTGGAACAGCTGTGGTCTGGTCCAGCAGTGGCCTTGCTTCATCCTTACATGGAACATGCAGCGCTCCTGAACGCTGCCTGCTCGGCCCCTGAAGTTTACGTGAAGGTTTCAAGGTCATGTGGGAATCAGGCGTAGGCCACGCCCTTAAAAACACATTTTTATCCTTGCCTTTGTCTTTGTAGGATTATACATATAAAAAGATAGACATTTTTTAATGAAAAAAGAACTGAAATGTTCTTATTGTTGTCTGACTTCATGGCAGCTCTGTCTGTTATGTGGAAATTGATGCGACTTAGCTGTGGTCCGGCCTTGAAATAGAAAAATAGTGCTAAAATAGTCCTGATGCTTGTTTTTAGAGCAGCAGAGCGGTTTTTAAACGCTTCTGGTGAGATGTGAAGATGGGGAAAAAGAACAGACCACTTGCTTCCACTCCCCGTGGGACTTGTGCTTGTGAAGGTCAGATGGACAGATGGCGTAAGCCTGGACGTTACTGTGAGGACCATCTTCTTGGAGTTTCTGTCTACGATGTCCTCCAGTTCATTCATGATGATCTGGAGATTCCAGGCAACAGTCCAACTGGCTGTCATAGATAATAAAAAATTCAGTTCATTCCACCTGTAAAAAGCCCAACTCCCTTTTTTTTTTTTTTTTTTTTTTTGTGCTAAGGTGCATTAAAAGGAGGGCACGAGTTGGGGGAGGTATGGAGAGGCGGCAGGGCAGGAGTGCGCTGCCGCCTCTCCATACCTCCCCTCTCGACCGTAGGGGATGGTATGGAGAGGTGACAGTGCACTCCTGCCCCGCCACCTCTCGTCCCTTATGTGCCCCCAGCCAAGCTCGGCAAGCCCAACTCCTAACCCGTCTTGGTCTTGCCCTCTTGTGTTTCCTCCTCTTTGATCTGTTTTTGCATTTTTGCTTTTTCATCATGACAGTCCAGACGCCGTGCAGTGACAACAACGGCGGCTGCAGTCATCTGTGCCTGCTGTCTCCCGTCCAGCCGTTCTACAGCTGTGCCTGTCCCACTGGAGTCCAGCTCAGACCAGATGGGAGGACATGCAAGCCAGGTATGATGCCGCCTGCATGTGGAAAACCAGTAACCTACCTGGTCGTCCTGAAGAAACCACGTCTTCAACTGCTCTCACTGGTGGTGGCTGGTTTTGTTGCTGTATTGCTGCTGCCAACAGTCTAGGAGGTCAGTGGACGTAGAAGAAAATGTTTTCATCCTAGGACACCTTAGCTGGATGACCCTAAAACAGCTATTTTAACAGTAAAATTGGAATGTTGCTGCAGTCGGCGATAATCAGGGTCAAAGCAGCTTTCAAGAGCGACAAGAGTCCTCTGCTTTTATGCCATCACTAGTTGGACCAGGAGCACCAGGCTGCATTTTTCCTTTTAGTTTCTAGGGCTTTCTCCATTAATTCCAGACCATGAACGTGTGTTAAGCCACAGCAATAATCATCCAAATATTTTAATTAAGCTTTGATGCAATGAATTTACATTGATTATTTTTTGTGAGTTTCTTGACAAATTGTTCCAGCCTTACTTGTAAAAATACTCTTTATAAGAAAGAATCTGGTTCACTGCTTGGACTTTGATTTTCATGTGCACTAATTGGTACATAAATGTACAGCAAACAAGAGTTTGCTGTTCTTTTCCTGAAGTTTTGAAAAGGCTGAAAGGTGGAGAAACGGATAAGTGTTCTGACGGGGTTTTAATGTTGCATTCAGGAGCAGAGTAAGTGGTGCGCAGCTGCAGATCCTTGTCTGGACTGAGGTGTAGTGAAGCAGGGATGGGTCCACCAGCTGAAAACCGGGTAAAAAATCCCCAGCTGAGCCGCCGCCATGGTGGTTCCCACGCTGGCCACACAATGGAGCCTTAGTGAGGAAAAACCCAGCGCGGAGTTAAGGCCGGAGTGTGTCTGTGGGGTTGTGTTCTGGGATTGTGTTAAATGAGAACGAAGCATGCCGGCCAATCGTCCGGCCGCTGCTGACAATAAACATGACAATGGAGCATTGTGCCGGCCTGCGGCGAGGGTGTCTTTGTGGCTCAGCGTCTAATTTGTTTTGCTTGGCTGCTTAAATTGAAGCCGGCTGTTATTGTGCTCCCAGATGAATGTGTGTTTCACTGTGTGTCCAGTGGTCTTCAAGTGTCTCAGGATGAAGTGAAGCGAAGAGCAGAGTGGATGTTATCCATCCATCAGTCCAGCCTTCCTCAGTCATTTAGGTAACGATGGAGCCGCTCTCGTTAAATCTGATGGGGGCCGAGGCTGACGGATGCCAGACTTTAACTGCCTCTGAAACTGCAGCTCCTCTTTTAATCCTGTTTTTTGCAGCCCAAAACAACATTTATTACCGTGCCAATATTTTTACAAAAATTAAAGCCATAACTTAACAATTGTTGCTGCACACCAATCTAGAAAAGGCTCTAAAGCCATTTCCAGAGATTTAGAGCTCAACATTCAGAAAGGTTCTACCAGTAGAAAACATCCCAAAGGGATGTCAGTTTTCCCAGGAGTGGAGGTCCCGGTAAATTTATTCTACTTTCACAGCTTAGAGAAACACAGAAAACTCCTAGAGCTCCATCTCTGAGGCTACAGGGAAGACTGGCTTCGTCTGTGAGCTGATTCTCAAAGCACAGCTGTCACAGCTGATCACTGGGATTTGCAGGTTGGTTTGGTGTTGTTCTACTGACACAACCCTTTCCATGTGTCCGGGCTTGGGAGCATTATTAAGAGTGGCTGGGCCAATAAGGGAAATTTGGGCTCTTGTGTCCTGCCCAGAGACTCTTTGTACATGACAGTGCTGAGATTGAAGATCATTTGGCCCTTCTGGCATCACTCGATGTCCATGACAGCAGAAGATGGAACCAGGAGACGAAAGAGCAGAGAAGACAGTGATGGGTGCAGCTTGGTGACTGTGGTGTGTTGTAGACATCTCTTTAAATGCTTACACGTATGTAAATATGTCGATATGAAGT
This sequence comes from Xenentodon cancila, assembly GCA_014839995.1. Lineage (NCBI taxonomy): Eukaryota > Metazoa > Chordata > Actinopteri > Beloniformes > Belonidae > Xenentodon > Xenentodon cancila. The sequence goes on along the minus strand of CM026199.1, from coordinate 678,647 downwards.
CATACATGCAGTCAAATGTACACACAACCATATATCCATTTGTGTGTGTATATGCATATTCATTAATGGTAAAACAATTCCCAATTAGCATGACCCAGAATCACTCCAAACATGGACAAATAGATGACCGAGCAGCCTGGCTGCTGGTTGGACACCCTCCCTCCCTCGGTTGGATCAGTCACGTGGTTTAGTCGGGCTTCACTTGTGCCAACCGAGTGTTGTGGCGTTGTGGATCACCTGAGGCTGTCTCTTATCTTTTCAGACCTTTTTAAGGACCTGATTATTTGACACGTGAACCTGAGGATTGAAGGACGGTGTCTCTCTATCACTTTAACATTATCAGCAGATTGAAGCTGTAGGTCCACAGTCCAGTTTCAGTCTATAAGTAGTAAAAATAATAGATTAATCCTAAGCCAAGCTTTACTTTTATTGGTTTCCCCATCTCCGACGTCTTCCTTCATCCAACCATTCTGAAACAGGAGGCCCCCAGGGTTGTCCTCTGTGTTTGCCTGCTGCTTGACTTAAGAGCAGCCAGCCTCACCTCATGAGGACGGTTAACTGGTTTTTAGGTCCTACACCTGTGACTGTGCAGAGCTCACATCTAATCACTTCACGGTCTCTTTGTAGCAGAGTACCAGAAATCCTCCTGATATTGGCTGTAAATCTTCGATGTCTGTACTTTATAAAACCTCCAAATAGTGGATTACCTCCAGTTGAAATCTGGACTAGATCTTAATGCTGGTGGTTTTTAATCGCTGCTGTGTTTGGGATTGTAGTCCTGATGCATGGCTTCCCATTTGAAACCTCAGACCATCATCCCTCCACCACTGTGCTTGAAGTTGATCTGAGGTGTTTCTGCTGAAATGCTGTTTAACGTTCTCCAAACATGGTTCTGGATAGACCTGCAATGACGCGTCTGCGTAATCGATTACATCGATTACATAAATACGTTGACTTGCACAGAATGCATTGCATGCACACCACACGCTGACAATGGCGAGTACAAGTAGCAAACATTCATCGAATGAAACTTCCACCTCTAAAAATGGATTCAAGCATCTAATGTTTGGGACTTTTTCAGGGAGAAACCCAACAAAATGGTACTTTAAAAAGGGAAATATCACAGCAGCAGCAATATGCCATGCGCCAGCATCTTAAAAGGAAACGTCCTGTGGTTCTCCAACCTCAAAGTGACGACGCTACAACAATAAACTTGTACAAAAAACGCTGTGTGTCTGTCCAGGGGCGGAGCAAGTTCTGCTGCTGGCTCGACGGACGGACCTGAGGAGGATCTCCCTTGACCTGCCAGACTTCACTGACATCGTCCTTCAGGTGAGAGCAGTAACAATGAGTCACCCATCTCACACCTCACTCACACCTGCCTCACCTGTCCTGTCTGACCTGACCTGTCTGACACCTGCCTTACTCACACCTGCCTCACCCGTCCTGTCTGACACCTGCCTCACTCACACCTGCCTCACCTGTCCTCTCTGACCTGACCTGTCTGACACCTGCCACACTCACGCCTGCCTCACCTGTCCTCTCTGACCTGACCTGTCTGACACCTGCCTTACTCACGCCTGCCTCACCTGTCCTGTCTGACACCTGCCTCACTCACACCTGTCCTCTCTGACCTCTGCCTCACCTGTCCTCTCTGACCTGACCTGTCTGACACCTGCCTTACTCACACCTGCCTCACACCTGCCTCACCTGTCCTGCCTCACTCACACCTGCCTCACCTGTCCTCTCTGACCTGACCTGTCTGACACCTGCCACACTCACGCCTGCCTCACCTGTCCTCTCTGACCCGACCTGTCTGACACCTGCCTCGCCTGTCCTGTCTGACACCTGCCTCACTCACACCTGCCTCACCTGTCCTCTCTGACCTGACCTGTCTGACACCTGCCTCACTCACACCTGCCTCACCTGTCCTCTCTGACCTGACCTGTCTGACACCTGCCACACTCACACCTGCCTCACCTGTCCTCTCTGACCTGACCTGTCTGACACCTGCCTCACCTGACCTGTCTGACACCTCACTTACACCTCCCTCACCTGTCCTGCCTCACACCTCCCTCACCTGTCCTGCCTCACACCTCACTCACACGTCCTCACTCACACCTGCCTCACTCTCACCTGCCTCACCTGTCCTGCCTGACACCTGCCTCACTCACACCTGCCTCACCTGTCCTCTCTGACCTGACCTGTCTGACACCTGCCTTACTCACACCTGCCTCACACCTCCCTCACCTGTCCTGTCTGACTCCTGCCTCACCTGTCCTGTCTGACTCCTGCCTCACCTGTCCTGTCTGACTCCTGCCTCACCTGTCCTGTCTGACACCTCCCTCACCTGTCCTGCCATACACCTGCCTCACACCTCCTCACTCACACCTGCCTCACACCTCCTCACTCACACCTGCCTCACACCTCCTCACTCACACCTGCCTCACACCTCTTTCACCTTGCTTCTCTCCTTGTGCAGGTAGATGACATCCGCCATGCCATAGCAATAGACTATGACCCCATCGAAGGCTACGTCTACTGGACGGATGATGAGGTTCGTGCCATCCGGCGATCCCGCATCGATGGGAGCAACGCCACAGTGCTGGTTACCACGGAGATCAACCACCCAGACGGCATCGCTGTCGACTGGGTGGCCAGAAACCTTTACTGGACGGACACCGGCACTGATCGGATCGAGGTGACGGGACGCGAGTGGTTTGTTTTTTGATCACTGATCATGAACATTTCCGTGTCTAAGCAGAGCTCCGTCCGGGCCTTAGTAGGTTTTCTGTTAAACTGAACAGAAACGGACAGAAAAACCTTCCTCTGATCAGAGTAGATGGGGTTGTTTTATCTCTGAAATGTCCTGTGGTCTTGCAGGTTACCAGGCTGAACGGAACTTCTCGGAAAATCTTGATTTCAGAGAACCTGGATGAACCCAGAGCCATTGTTGTAGATCCTGTAAACGGGTAGGTGTTGCATTATTGAAAAGTTCAGGGATATACCAACATTGAGAACTCTTTGGGGTCATGTGTCCTCCAGATGTGCAGGCGGAAATAATTTAGAAGAACCTACAACAAACGTGACTTCCTGCAGAGTGGAACTTGTGCAGCCATGCCCAGTGAGCATGGATGGTCGTGTGATTTACGGTGGCGTAATGTGGGGGGAGATCTTTTCTCATTCTTAACCAGACTTTTATTTCATTGCCTGTCTTTCTCTCAGGTACATGTACTGGACCGATTGGGGTGAGCGTCCCAAGATTGAGCGAGCCAACCTGGATGGAACGGACCGGGAGGTTCTGCTCAACACCTCTCTCGGCTGGCCCAATGGACTGGCTCTGGACTACACTGCAGGAAAACTGTACTGGGGAGATGCTAAAACGGACAAGATAGAGGTACGTCTGCCGACATTCAGGTGTTTTAACATGGAGAAGTAGTTCTGGAGAGTACCAGATGGCGGAACCGGGAGTTGGATTTGAAATATACAAATATGTTCAACTAATCAATTCTTACAGCTTAGAATTAAAAATATATCATGTAAATTTCAAAAAATATAGCAAACAACAAAGGTATATACACTTTTTATTGTAAAATACAGGGAATGCCTCACATTTTTTTGTATTTTCAAAAAAGAGGAAATCTAAGGTCAAACTCAGATGCCAAAACAATTATTTGTGCCACTATAAAAACATATACTGTCGAGTGCAGACAGGTGTCTGTCCGTCCAGACACCTTCAGACACGGCTGCTGCTGTTTCTACCTGAAGGTCTCAAAGCTCTTCATCTGTGTCCTTTACTGCCACATCTTTGTTGCCATGTCATGTGTTGCCATGCAGTTGTTTGATTGGTTGATATGGAGCATTTCTCCATCAATAGGAAAGTTCTGGTTCCAGTTTTTTAGTTCTGGGTTCAGTTTATCTAGTCCTGGTTTCAGTTCTACTAGTCCTGGTTTCAGTTTTTCTAGTTCTGGTTTACGTTCTTCTAGTCCTGGTTTCAGCTCTTCTAGTCCTGGTTTCTGTTCTACTAGTTCTGGTTTCAGCTCTTCTAGTCGTGGTTTTCATGGTTTCAGTTCTACTAGTTCTGGTTTAATTTCTTCTAGTTCTGGTTTCAATTCTACTAGTCCTGATTTTAGCTCTTCTCGTCCTGGTTTTCCTGTTTCAGTTCTACTAGTCTTGGTTTCTGTTGTACTTGTTCTGGTTTCAGTTTTTCTAGTTCTGGTTTCAGTTTTTCTAGTCCTGGTTTTAGCTCTTCTAGTTCTGGTTTCAGTTCTTCTAGTTCTGGTTTCAGTTCTTCTAGTTCTGGTTTCAGTTCTTCTAGTTCTGGTTTCAGTTCTTCTAGTTCTGGTTTTAGCTCTTGTAGTTCTGGTTTGTTATGGCTTCAGTTTTACTAGTCTTGGTTTCTGTTGTACTTGTTCTGGTTTAATTTCTTCTAGTTCTGGTTTCAGTTCTTCTAGTTCTGGTTTCAGTTCTTCTAGTTCTGGTTTTAGCTCTTGTAGTTCTGGTTTGTTATGGCTTCAGTTTTACTAGTCTTGGTTTCTGTTGTACTTGTTCTGGTTTAATTTCTTCTAGTTCTGGTTTCAGTTCTTCTAGTCCTGGTTTTAGCTCTTCTGGTCCTGGTTTTCCTGTTTCAGTTCTACTAGTCTTCGTTTCAGTTTTTCTAGTTCTGGTTTTAGCTTTTCTAGTCCTGGTTGTCATGGTTTCAGTTCTTCTAGTCCTGGTTTTCATGGTTGCAGTTCTACTACTCCTAGCTTCAGTTTTTCTAGTCCTGGTTTCAGTTCTACTAGTCTTCGTTTCAGTTCTACTAGTCTTCGTTTCAGTTTTTCTAGTTCTGGTTTTCATGGTTGCAGTTCTACTACTCTTAGCTTCAGTTTTTCTAGTCCTGGTTTCAGTTCATGACACATCGCCCAGAGCGATGCGCGGAGAACGTTTTTAGAACTATAAGCGTTTCGTCTTGGTGTGGATACAGCCCACGTTAACATCAGTCGGCCTTAATCAGCCCAGTTAAAGTTATTCGTGGTCAGTTATGTAAGGTGGGCGTGTTCCAGCAGGTTTCCAGTTTGCAACATTGCTTTTGGCAGTAGGAGGAGAAGAAGAGGCTTCATGGCCACTCTTCTGGCACCTGTTGGTGACATCACAGGAGGTGCGTCCTGTTCTTCTATCTGCGGATGTAATGACTTGACCTGAGGACTTCAGAAGCCTTCTGGGCTGTGGGTGTTCCTGCCCTCCCTTCTCATCCAGACTCGTGTTTATCCTTGAGCAACGTTCCTCCCTTCACCTTCGTCCTCTCAGACGTTACAACATCTTCATGTCTTCCTTCGACTCCTTGTGTCTTTGTTTTTTCGTTTGTTTTTTGTTTTGCCCTCTTGTTCATCTCTGTAACTGGAGGACTTCTTTAACGGTGGAGCAGCTCTGTTGGCGTGCTTCTAAACCGTTGCTTGTGTTATCATTCTTTCATGCTGCATGAGGGGACGGAGCAGAGAGCAGCAAACTCACTGAATGCCTGAGCTTTCTGGATGAAAGCTTACCAATGGAGAAGTGGAGGCTTCTCCCCATCTGCCTGCCCCCCCTCCCTCTGTCAGGCTGAAAGCACCCACCTCAAAGGGCTTTTTTTTATGCTGCTGAGAATAACCTGCTGGGGGGGCATAGCATCGCCCAGTTGTCTTTCTCTGGGTGGTGTTTGGTCTGATTTTGTTCAGTGTTAGTAAACCACACCTCATAAATGTGTGAACTGAATGTCCGATGTAAGATTTTTAGTCCAGATTTATATCGGTGATGGACATAAAATGTTCTCTGATCTTTATCCAAGTGACAATAGCAGTCAAATGAGGTTCTTCAGCTGAAAACTCACAAACTCAGTTCTGGATTACAAAGTAAGTTCCTCCCTGTAGTTACCTGGTTGAAGCTTCTTCAGCAGCAGAGACGTCACCAAGATCTTCCATGATCTCTGGATCAGAGCTGATGAATGTTCAGGAGGACCGCTATTATATTACTTATTGCAGAACTTGTTCAAACACATCTGTAAGATGTCTGGTGTGGATGACTCTCTCTTTCTAAAGCCTCTCAATGGGGCTGGAAGGTGGATTTTGTTTTTTTGAAGAAGTTCTTTGGTGGAATTTAGCTCCATGTTTAGGATCATTGTCCTGCTGCTTCATCCTCAGTTTCGCCTGAAATTCATCTGGGGTACAGACACCCTGACCCTCATCAGAGAGGAGATTCAGATAAAATTGAGAATTCATTTTCCCCGAAGTGGACCAGGTACTGAAGGAGGTCCCAAATACAACAGACGCCAGGTCCACCACACCGGACAAGACCCCAGATACAACAGACGCCAGGTCCACCACACCGGACAAGACCCCAGATACAACAGACGCCAGGTCCACCACACCGGACAAGACCCCAGATACAACAGACGCCAGGTCCACCACACCGGACAAGACCCCAGATACAACAGAGCTCTGGAGCAGTTCTAGTGTACAGAAACATCTACACTGAATAACGGTTGGATGTCCTAAAGTCAAGGTGAGAGATACCTCCATGGGTGGTGGAGAATAATGGGCAAAGGTCCGGTTAGACCAGATTGATAACTTGGTGAAGGATTACCAACCCAACATCATGATGGTCGATACATTCCAAAAGAGAGCAGTAGTGATAGACGTGGCAATTCCAAGTGACAGCAACATTAAGAACAGGGACATGATGAACGGAAGTACCAGCGGTTGAAAGAAGAGTTGGAGAAGATCTGGAAGGTGACGGCAACAGTGGTGCTGCTAGTAGTTGAAGAACTCAGAGCTATGTCCTCCCAGCTGGGAGAATGGCTCCAGCAGATACCAGGAACATCTTCAGAGGTCTTGGTCCAGAATAGCCCAGTTCTAGGAACAGTACAGGTACTGTGGAGAACACTCAAACTCTAAAACTCTGCTAAAGGACCCGAGACCCTGCCCGCAGAGGGATGGGTGAGGGTGGAGTTTGTGTGTGTGTGTGTGTGTGTGTGTGTGTGTGTGTGTGTGTGTGTGTGTGTGTGTGTGTGTGTGTGTGTGTGTGTGTGTGTGTGTGTGTGTGTGTGTGTGTGTGTGTGTGTGTGTGTGTGTGTGAATACACTATAATGCCAAAAGTATTGGCTGATCCATTCAAGTAATCGGAATCAGGTGTTGCAACTATTTGTGAAAGAACGAGTTGCTCTCAGAAGTTCAGTGAAGTCCAGGTGGACCTGTGACAGGATGTCACCTGTCAACAAATCCAGTCCTGAGATTTCCTGGCTCCTAAATATTCCAGTCAACTGTCAGATGTATTATAAGAACATGGAAGTGTTTGGGAACGACAACAACTCAACCTGACCCCGCTCCGTCAGTTTACGTGGCCTACCACTTCGTGAGAGACAGTCGCTGCAGACCTCCAACCTTCATGTGTTCAGATCAGCTCCAGAACAGTGCTCAGAGAACTTGAATGTGTTTCCATGTCCGAGCAGCTGCATCCAAGACAAACATCACCAAGTGCAAAGCGTCGATGCAGTGGTGTAAAACACGCCGCCACTGGACTCTGGAGCAGTGGAGACCTTCTCTGGAGTGATGAATGGAGCTTCTCCATCTGTCAACCTGATGGACCAGTCTGGGTTTGGCGGTTGCCAGGACAACGGTACTTGTCTGACTGCATTGTTCCAAGTGTAAAGTTTGGTGGAGGGGGGTCATGGTGGGGGGTTGTTCTTCAGGACCTGGACTTGGACCCTTAGTTCCAGTGAAAGGAACTCTGGATGCTTCAGCAGACCAAGAACGTTTGGACAATTCCAGCTCCCAACTTAGTGGGAACAGTTTGGATCTGGACCGTTCCTCTTCCAACATGACCAAAGCAGGTCCATGAAGACCTGGATGACAGAGTCTGGTGTGGATGAACCTGACTGGTCTGCACAGAGTCCAGACCTCAACCCGACAGAACACCTTTGGGATGAATTAGAGCAGAGACTGAGAACCAGAACTTCTGGTCCAACATTCTTAATTCTTAACTCTTAATGTATTCAAATACCTGTTGTAGCTGTTGTCATCATTTCAGATCATGTATGTAATTTTAGAGCAGGAATCACTCAAATTGGCTTCATAACAAAGGTTTAATTGAGGAATAAAAGTTTTCGATACATTTTTGTTCAGAAGAAGCTGATTTTTTTTATTTTAATGGAATTCCATTAAAATGAAACGGATTCTCACAAACGCTCTTATATTTTTCTGACTTTCTGAGACAAATGTCCATTAATACAGATCATTATATTTAGCTGCAGACTTTGCTCCAGGTCAGAATGAGGTTCTTGATCGTGGTTCTGGTTAGCAGTAGTAGAACCTTAACATCACAGAACTGAACATGTTCTGGTCAGGCTGAGATGGAGTCGGGAGGAATGCTCCCACTCCATCTGCTTCTCCCATTCCCTCTGTCTCGCTGCTGCTGCTTGTTGTTTTAAAGAAACCCGACTCCTCCTCCAGCTCTGTGCTAAAGAAAACAGAACCCATCTGAAGCTGTGGCAGAGCTCCTTCTTTCAAAGACATCGCGTTTGAAAGGGCTTTGACTGATGTGCCGCTTTCTCTGTGCTCGTGCACACGTATGAAACTCCTGCATTGTCTTTATGCAGATGGACTTTTATAGCTCTGTTCAGTCTCTGTTCAGCCATACGATGAAAGCTGGTGAGTGTGTGAGACATGGAATACGGGGAGGTGTGTGTGGTGGAATTTCCCCTGCTGAAGGCCCAGACCTGTATCCACGGAGATCTGGATTGTTTTCTCTCTGCAGCTGAAACATCTGAGCCTCTATTACAAACCACCTCGGTACTATTAAAAACAGCAACAAAAAAATACCTGAATGTTGTGCAGACTTAGAAAAAGAACAGGTTCTGCTGTTTCCCAAAATGCAAACTGCTGTAACAGTGACACCATAGGTTGAAGGCTTTCAAGGCTCTGGACGATGTCGGTAGAAGCTGACTCCAGCCAACCTGTTGATCCAATCATTGTCAGAACAAGCAGAACTGGGAGCTGGCTGGAACACGCCCACCTCAGTTACCATAGCTGTTCTTCCATCCTCATTTCGGAGATTTGACACCAGCCCAGCTGGAGCTGACAGAGCTCACGCAGGACTGGCAGAGCTCTGCTGGGACTTGTGGTCACCTTGTTCGACCCCTTGCACAGTCAGAACAGGTTGTTGGGTTGCTTGGGCTGTCATTGACTGCACCCAGTGGCCTTGGAGATCAGACGGCATGTGGAAGAGCTCGGCGGATCGTCATCAGCTACCCATTGGCTGGTGGTTCTGTAACTGGTGCCTTGCATGGCAGGACTTGACGGTGGCTGTGTCTCTTCATCATACTAAAAACAACAGATAAACCAATTTCCTCCTGCCTGCTACACAATACACAACTAAGCCAAGTGCTTATATAGCGTATATGTGTATACGCCAATACACATGCGCGCGTATACACATATACGCTATATAAGCACTTGGCTTAGTTGTGTATTGTGCGTGTGTGTATATGCGTATACGCATGTGCGTGCGTATGTGTATGCGTGCGTATGCGTATACGCGCGCGCAGGCACACACGCACGCACGCGCGTGCGTGTGTCTGTCTGTGTATATGTGTGTATGCGTGTGTCTGCGTATATATACATACATACATACATACATACATACATACATACATACATACATACATACATACATAAAAATTTATTAGGAATAATGCATAGACACACAATTCACCGATTCTGCTAATTCTCCTAACAATTATGGTATCAGTATTTCCAGTTCTGGCATCGGAATCACAAATAGTGCAGGAACGGGTGATCCACTGTGGTGACCCCTGAAGGGAAGCAGAGGCAGACAAAGAAGAGCGAGAACACTTCTGGTTTTCTTCTTGTGGACGAGTCTCTGTGGGGCGTCTCTGTTCCTCACTATTCCCTGCACCTGGAATGCTTCACAATGTCGATCAGAGAATATCCGAGTGTGAGCGTATGTGAACTGTCCGGTGACGGTCCGACTGCTCCCTGCGTGTCCGATGAGACCTTTTGTTGCCTTTCTGTTTGCTTTCTTTCTGTCTTATTGTCCACATTCCCCCATGCCCATCAATAAATGAGACATTCACACACAAAGTGGAAACGGGAGAGGGAAAACAAAAAGGAGGAAAAAATCAGTCCTGGTGCTTAATTTTCCTGAAAATGGCAGCAGAGAGACCAAGGAGGGAGGGAGGAAGGGAGTCTCTGCCGTTCTTTCTCTGGGGTGGCCATGTCCAATTCTGTCACACTGGTCAGTGAAAAGGTTTTTTGTTGGAGGGTCAGGAGCCTCTTTGAACAGAGGCCCATTAAAGTGAATGCTGTGTTTTTTCTGTTTGCTCTCTCGCAGCCTCTGAATGGATATTTAAATGAGTTTTCTCTGAACAGATAGCTGGATGCACGGCTGCCGGTCACAGCAACATCAGTCTGCACGGCTCCTATTTAAATGTTGTCCCAGCAAAAGCAAGGCTCTTGGCAGCTGACGGTGGCCAGTCAGCACCTGATGACTACATCAGAAACTACGTCATCTGACTTCAGTAGAAATCTGATGTTGGTGCTGCAAATCCAGTAGAGTGCTTCTGATACCGGTGTCATATCAGTGGGGGTTTACATCTGTGCACCATCTGCTCACGCGTCGTTTTGACAAATGCAACCCCAGTTCTTTTTCTCTTGCTCTAAACGCCAGCGGAGGAAGTTACACAATACTGCACAAGGAGAAGCCGGCTTTCCTGAAAGACATCAGGTGGAGAAGCAGCGGTGCAGTTTGTTGGATAGCTCGCAGCATTACACCAGTAATCCGGCATTATTTTAGGTGGGAAAATCTCCCAGAACTGCAACTACAACGTGCCTGTTATTCCATGCTTTAACCGCTGGAGGTAACTCCAGAAGTTAAGGATTCTCAGTTGATTCCCATGTTAGAACGTCCAGGAGGGTCATGGAGGATGAGATGTTCAAGGTGTCCCACAGAGTCTGGACTTGGACCAGTACTTTTCACTCTGTACATGCTGTACATGCGGTTATTTAGGAGCATGCCATAAACGTTTATTGCCATGGAGCTGATACTCCTGTCCATGATTAAACCAGTAATCATTACCCGTTTACTTCCTGCGTCCTTGCAGTGCGGACACTTCCTCTGCTTGCTTGCTTTGCTTCTTTCACTCATATTTTTACTCATATTTTTTTACCTCTCAACCAAACAGAAAAGAAAACTCAAACCAGTGGCACTCAAGCAATTTTTTTTAAGGATTTTTCAACTGTGTTTTTATCATTTTTCTTTACTCTTCTGAGAGGAGGACCGGGCGAATTTGTTTCTAGGAACAAAAGCTAGATGTACGACAAACTTCCCCAGAAAACAGCAGGAATAGAATTGAAAATTCATCTTGAAGTGAATGCTGAAGTAAAGGCTTTATATGGGAATGAAACGACTGTACCGATGACCCACGATGAGCAGGCTCACACTAGTCCTCCCTGGAACTCTCGGTGCAGAGCCAAAGGATAAAATGCTTCCTTTAGACCTGGGAAGAAGGCCGACAGGATGAACACAGCAGCTGGAAGAGAAACGGCTGGATGAGACGGCACGACCAGCACTGAAGAGAAACGTCTCTTCAACCCCAGCACCAACGAGGACCTGCAGCGGACTGCGGCTACAGCAAACGATCGGAGCAAACCGACTGAAAACACAGGAATTCCCCCAGAAATAGTTAAATACGTTCCTAACTCTGACCAACCGCTTTGACGTCTTCCAGTCCAGTTTTCATTCTCACCACAGCACTGAGACTGCCCCAGGTGTTCAATGACATCCACATTAATTCAGACTGTGGAGAACCACAGTGCTGGTATTATTGGACCTCAGGGCAGCATGTGGCACCGTTTGCGATTGGAGAATTGGGTCGGACTTTCCAGCACAGTACTTGACTGGTTTGAGTTTTACTTAAACAACAGGGACTACTTTGTGTCGATAGGTAACTACATCAGAATCAACAATTACATGTGGAGTTCCCCAAGGTTCTATCCCAGAACCCCTCCTATTTAACATCTACATGCTTCCACTGGCTCAGATAATAATAAACAAGATAAGTTACCATAACTATGCAGATGACACACAACTTTACACTACGATGTCACCAGGGGACAATGAGCCCATGCAAGTGTTGAGTAGATGCAGAGAACAAATCAATGAGTGGATGTACCATCATTTTCTACAGTAGAACAAGAACAAAACTGAAGTAGTTGTTTTTGGACCAAAAGGAGAGTCTTTACGAGTCAGCACACAGCTTCAGTTTTTACAGCTACAAAGGACTGATGAGGCTTGAAATCTGGGTGTAGTCATGGTCTCAGACCTGAAACTTAAGAGACACATTAAAACAATTAAAAAGTTGGGCTTGTATCACCTGAAGAGAACATCTCCAGGATCAAAGGACTAATGTCTCAGCAGGACCTTAAAAACTCATTCATGTGTTCATCTTCAGTTGAATCGATCACTGCAACAAGAGGAGACAGACAGACACACTGTCAAAGGTACCAAAGACCAGATCCATCAGCATAATCATCTGTTAACTGGAGAACTGAGAGTTTTCTGTCCATCAGACTGGTACCTGGTTAGTTGGTGGACTACAGAGACCACTATCTAAACAGGTGTAGACAGCAGACACTGTGGTGGTCAGAGGTGGGACTGCAGGTCAGTGGATCATGTTGGTGTCCCCCTGCAGCAGGTCTACAGCAGCAGATCCAGATGAAGCTGTGTTGAAGACCAGCTGCTCCAGTCTGGTCCTGCAGCTGCAGCTGTTGTCAGGGAGGTCTACAGGAACCAGTCTAGAGTCAGCTCAGGGAGGTCTACAGGGAGTTTACATGTGACACTAACAGATTATCAGGTTCTACACCGTAGACGAGGACCAGATCAAGAGTATGATTAAGACAATGCGTCGGTTCGTTAACTTTTTGTAAAATCCCCGATTCTAGAAGAGAATCAAAAGCCAACTTAAGACTGTCGTTGTCAACATCCATATGAATGTTAAAGTCGCCCACTATGATGACTTTATCTGTACTGATCAATAAACTAGATAAGAAATCTGAGAACTCAGACAGAAACTCCAGATAAGCTCCAGCAGGAGGCCGGTAAACTACCACCAACAAGACTGGCTTCTCTGATTTCCAGCTCGGCAGTTTTAAACTAAGCGTGAGGCTTTCAAACGTATTATAATCGCATTTAGGTTTGGATGTTATTGTAAGACTGGAGTTGTAGATCGCCGCTACTCCTCCACCTCCACCTGTGATTCGAGGAATATGATAATTAAAGTAACCGGACGGCGTCGATTCATTTAAACTAACAAACTCTTCCTCTATCACGTCGCGCTTGCTGAACTTTTGGAGGACGGGGAATCGACACCGAGGCTATTCCTGCACTGTGGCCACATTTTCATTATGGAAACCACCTTGAATTGTGTTGTTGCTGAAATGTGCTAAACAAATAAACCTGCCTTAATCCAGCTTACAAACGTGTCTTAATAATACAAAAACCTGGAAGACTGATGACAGGAGATGTTTCCTTCTCTTCCTCTATTCAGCTCATTGTTTATCTGCAACTTTACTATTTTGTTGGACATTTCACATATTGTTAATGTCTTTTTCAAACATTTTCTAATGTTTAAAATGTTGAGTTACCCTTTTTATTATCACTTGTCTTGTCTTTACATCAGTACATGTGTTTTCTCTTCCAGCTTGATAAGTTTGGTTTCCATTTCTGAATATGAGCCTATTTGTCTGTAATGTTTTCGGACATGTGTAGTGATAGAATAAGTTTATTAGTTTATTAGCAGTGTTGGTAAAGTTGTGCTTGTTTGTTCTCCACTGTCTCAGGTCATCAATGTGGACGGTAGTGACAGACAGACTTTGCTGGAGGACAAGCTGCCTCACATCTTTGGTTTTACTCTGCTCGGGGATTACATCTACTGGACTGACTGGCAGAGACGCAGCATCGAGCGGGTCCACAAAGCCACTGCTGTACGAGAGATCATCATCGACCAGCTGCCAGACCTGATGGGGTTGAAGGCCACCAAGGTGTTGGAGACGCACGGTAAGATCTTTGTCTCTGAGCAGCTGCGTCATATCCAGAGATACAATGGTAGGAATATAATATGACAAGATAAGATAAGACTTTATTGATCCCACAATAGATCAAAAAGATCAAACGTGTGTGTGTGTGTGTGTGTGTATAATATAATATATGTCGGGGTAGGCTACCATGACCCTGCGAAGGATAAAGTGGGTGTAGAAAATGTGTGCGCGCGCGTGCGTGCGTACTTGGTGGTGACCGTGGAGGAATATGGTATGATCTACTCACTGGGATTGGTCCAGGTACCAACGGCTGTGCGGTGAACAACGGCGGATGCAGCCACCTGTGTTTCTGGCGTCAGCAGGCGGTCAGCTGTTCCTGTCCAATGGGGATGGAGCTCCTGTCAGACCTGCAGACATGCGTGGTCCCTGAAGCATTCCTGCTCTTTAACAACAGGTAAACCCACCCGTCCAGCAGCTGTCTCCTTTGAAAGGTGTGTTTTCCTCACTTTGGGTCGTCATATGAACAGAGTGTCGTCTGCGTTGTTCTATCGGGGCGTCTCCATGCTTTTGCAAATAAGCATCAAAAGACATCTTGTCTTATCTTTTATTTCAGTTCCAACAGATGGACTTTTACTCATTTTTCTATTAACAAGTGGCATCACTAAAAGATTTTGAACCCCGGTGAATTTCAGATCTACTTTAATTTTTCTATAATGCTAGCAGTCAAATGGTTGGTGGTGGGGGTACTTATGTTGGCTGCCTCCTCCTCAGTGACAGCATCAGGAGCATTTGTTTGGGAACCAACAGCAACGACGTGGCCATTCCTCTGACAGGAGTCAAAGAAGCATCTTCTCTCTTTTTTTTTGCCCTTGTTTGCACATATATTAATGGTTGATACCAAGTGGGCAGGACCCAAGAGTTACATATATATGCATTTTAATCTTGCAACCAAGGTTTTTTTTTTTTTTTTTTTTCTTTTTAGGTGTGTGCAAGTGTGTTCCCTTCACCAGCCCTCATAACAGTAACTATTTTTTATTGATCCCTAGAGAAAAAAACCCAAAAGAGCAAAACAAAGAAAGGAAGAGTAAGAAAGAATAAGGGGGGGGTACAAATATTCTGCCAAAGAGGGCTATAATCACCGGGTGTGGAATATGAAAAGACTAGAAATAGAAAGAGAAAGAAAGAGAGACGAGACAGTGGTGGTGCAGTCTGGTGTCTGTGAGCATAAATCAAGATAAAGAGATATATATGCAGTTATGCATGAGTGTAAATGTGATACATTTGCACAAGTACATAGTTATACATACATATAAATATACACTGATACATTCACGTATACATATATATATCAGCACATGTGTACACATCGCATATACATGTCACAATGTATTTTACAATAATCATTTATACTTACATCCATGCAGCTCATATACATACATACATACATACACACAACATGCATATGTATATATGTATATGTATATACATATATACATATGCATATGTACATATGCATATATACATATGCATATGTACATATGCATATGTACATATGCATATGTACATATGCATATGTACATATGCATATGCATATGTACATATGCATATGTACATATGCATATGTACATGTACATATGCATATGTACATGTGCATATGCATATGTACATATGCATATGTACATGTACATATGCATATGTACATATGCATATGCATATGTACATATGCATATGTACATATGCATATATACATATGCATATGTACATATGCATATATGTACATACATATACATATGTACATATATACATATGTATATACATATACATGTATATGTATATACATATACATGTACATATGTACATATATACATATGCATATGTACATATATACATATGCATATGTACATATATACATATGTATGTACATATACATATGTATATGTATATACATATGTATATGTATATACATATGTATATGTATATACATATGTATATGTATATGCATATGCATATGCATGTATGTACATACATATGTATATGTATATACATATACATATGTATATATACATATGTATATGTATATATACATATGTATATGTATATATATATATATATATACATACACACATGTACACATGTACATATATACATATGTATATACATATGTACATACATATGTATATACATATGTACATACATATGTATATACATATGTACATACATATGTATATACATATGTACATATACATATGTACATATACATATGTATGTACATATACATATGTATGTACATATACATATGTATGTACATATACATATACATATGTATATGTATATACATATGTATATGTATATACATATACATATGTATGTACATATACATATGTATATGTATATACATATGTATATGTATATACATATGTATATGTATATACATATGTATATGTATATGTACATACATATGTATATGTATATACATATGTATATGTATATGTATATACATATGTATATGTATATGTACATACATATGTATATGTACATATGTATATACATATGTATGTACATATGTATATACATATGTATGTACATATGTATATACATATGTATGTACATATGTATGTACATATGTATGTACATATGTATGTACATATGTATGTACATATGTATGTACATATGTATATATGTACATGTGTGTATGTATATATATATATATATATGCGGCTGGGTAGCTCAGTTGGTACAGTGCAGGACTGGCACACAGGAGGTCAGGGGTTCGATTCCCGGGGGGAACATGAGCTATGAACAGCACCCAGTGCGGGTCCTTGGGCAAGACCCTTCACGCCAATACCGCCTACCTCATACCATGATGAGAGACAATGAAACAGATGACATGTCGCCCGGCCAAACAAGGTCTGCGTCAGGTGCTGGGGAACCAGAGCACCTTGATGAGAAGTGGGCTACTGGAACGAGGCGGAAATGGGCGAGATGCGACAACAAGGCTCTGCTGGAATGCTACTACTCAAGTAACCCTACTCAGAGGATGCAGAGAATGTGGGCACAATGGTTACTTTGAAACCCACAGTCACAGTTGACAGCTAAACAACTAGTAGCTCAGTGTTCCAACATCCACAAACGGCAACTGCTATCACAACTTGAGATTGAAGAATGCAATGTGAATACCTGCATGGGGGAACCAGGACGCCAGGTCAGAGGGGAGGTTACACAACCTGCCCCTTCAGAGATTGGGTACCAAGCCCCAATAACGCTGAGCGAGGCAGCGAAGGACCTGAAAGATAAGATCATGGCGAGACTAAACACAAGGCAACCCCGGCAGCGATTACCAAGACCAAGTGAAGCACCATCTGAAAGTCTCCTGGACAATGTGAATGCAGCACTGACAGCGATCCCTACCACAACAATCACTGAGACCAATGAGCTGATATACACTTCAGCAGCAGTGATCCTGGAGATGCTTGGCTATAAGAGCAACCATGGGAACCATGAGAAACATGACCCACCATGGAAACGAAGGTTGGAGGTAAAAATCAAGGTGGCACGGAGAGAAGTGAGTCAATTGACAGGGGCCCAGAAAGGTGCAATGAAAAGACCAGTACCCAAGAAGTACAACCAGATACCCATACCTGAAGCACTCGAAACTGCCAAACAAGGGCTCCAAGCCTTGGCTAGCCGCCTGAAGAGATACACTAGAGACAATGAAGCCAGACGAATAAACAGGCTGTTCGCAACTCAACCTGCGAAAGTGTATGCTCAATGGCAGGGTAATAACAACAGAGCAGACCCACCAAGGCTGGAAACTGAGAGGTACTGGAAGAGCATATGGGAGAAGGATGCAGCACATAACAGCAGTGCTCAATGGCTAGTCTCCCTAAGAGAGGAGCACAGCAACCTCCCTGAGCAGAAACCAGTCACCATCACAGTGGCAGACATCCAAGAAAGAGTCTCAGGTATGAAAAACTGGACAGCACCGGGCCCAGACATGATCCAGGCCTACTGGCTAAAGAAACTCACAGCACTCCATGAGCGCCTGGCAGCACAAATGAACCAGCTGCTAAGAGATGGGACTCACCCAGAATGGCTAACCGAAGGGCGAACGATCCTGATCCTGAAGGATCCCACAAAGGGTGCAGCCCCATCTAACTACCGACCAATAACCTGCCTCTCCACAACATGGAAGCTCCTGTCAGGCATCATTGCGACTAAGATAAGCAGGCACATGGAGCAATACATGAGCAAAGCACAGAAGGGCATAGGCAGAGATACCAGAGGAGCCAAACACCAACTCCTGGTTGACAGAACAGTTGCCCAAGACTGCAAGTCCCGAAATACCAACCTGTGCACTGCCTGGATTGATTACAAGAAAGCCTACGACTCGATGCCACACACATGGATCACTGAGTGCTTGGAGATGTACAAGATCAACAGCACTCTAAGGGCCTTCATTGCAAACTCGATGGGCCTGTGGAAAACCACTCTCGAGGCAAATGGCAAGCTACTTGCCCAAGTGTCCATCAGATGTGGCATATACCAAGGAGATGCGCTGTCCCCACTGCTGTTCTGCATAGGTCTGAACCCCCTAAGCCAAATAATCAACAAGACTGGCTACGGATACCGCCTCAGGAATGGAGCTACGATCAGTCACCTCCTCTACATGGATGACATCAAGCTGTACGCTAAGAGCGAGCGGGACATAGACTCCCTAATCCACACCACCAGGATCTACAGCAACAACATCAGGATGTCATTCGGGCTTGAGAAATGTAGGAGGATGGTGACTAAAAGAGGCAAGGTAGTCCACACAGAAGGGGTCTCAGTCCCAGAAGGAACAATAGCAGACATTGAGGACAGTTACAAGTACCTTGGAATACCACAGGCAAATGGTAACCTCGAAGGGGCTACAAGGAAAATGGCAACAGCCAAATACCTCCAGTGAGTGAGGCAGGTCCTAAGAAGCCAGCTCAATGGCAAGAACAAGTCCCGGGCAATAAACAGCTACGCCCTGCCAGTGATCAGATACCCTGCAGGAATAATAAGGTGGCCAAAGGAAGAGATACAGACCACAGATGTTAAGACAAGGAAGCTCCTCACCATGCATGGTGGGTTCCACCCCAAATCCAGCACCCTGAGACTGTACGCAAGCCGTAAGGAAGGAGGCCGAGGACTAGTGAGTGTGAAAGCCACTATCCGGGACGAAACTGCCAAGCTCCATGAGTACATCAAGGACAAGGCCCAAACGGATGACGTACTCAGTGAATGCCTCAGACAATGGCAAGGTGAAGAGGTGCTGGAGGAGGAAGCATCATGGGAGGACAAGCCCCTACACGGGATGTACCATCGAACCATAACTGAAGTGGCTGATCTCAAGAAGTCCTACCAATGGCTAGAAAGAGCTGGCCTACAGGACAGCACAGAGGCACTCGTCCTGGCTGCACAGGAGCAGGCTCTGAACACCAGAGCAATAGAGGCCCAGATATACCACACCAGACAAGACCCAAGGTGTAGGTTGTGCAAAGAAGCACCGGAAACAATCCAGCACATAACTGCAGGGTGTAAGATGCTGGCAGGGAAAGCATACATGGAACGCCATAACCAAGTAGCGGGCATACTCTACAGAAACATCTGTGTGGAGTATGGGCTGGAAACCCCAAGGTCAAAATGGGAAACACCTCCCAAGGTGGTGGAAAATGACAGAGCAAAGCTCCTGTGGGACTTCAAGATACAGACAGACAGGATGGTGATGGCAAACCAACCAGACATCGTGGTGGTAGACAAAGGGCAGAGGAAAGCCGTGGTGGTGGATGTGGCAATACCAAGTGATGGTAACATCAGGCGAAAGGAACACGAGAAGCTTGAGAAATACCAAGGGCTTAGAGAGGAACTGGAGAAGGCCTGGAAGGTGAAGGTGACAGTAGTGCCCGTGGTGATCGGAGCACTCGGGGCAGTAACCCACAAACTGGAAGAGTGGCTGCAGCAGATCCCCGGAACAACCTCAGACATCTCAGTCCAGAAAAGTGCGGTGTTAGGAACAGCAAAGATACTGCGCAGAACCCTCAAGCTCCCTGGCCTCTGGTAGAGGACCCGAGCTTAGAAGGGACACCACCCACGGAGGGTGAGGAACGAGTTTTTATATGTGTATATATATGTATGTATATATATATATTTATATATATATATATGTATATATATGTATATATATGTGTATATATGTATATATATGTGTATATATGTATATATATGTGTATATATATATATATATGTATATATATGTGTATATGTATATATATATGTATATATATATGTACATATGTATATACATATACATATGTACATGTGTACATGTGTGTATATATATATATATATATATATATATATATATATATATATATATATATATATGTACATATGTATATACATATACATATGTACATGTACATGTGTGTGTGTATATATATATATATATATTTATTTATTTATTTATATATTTATTTATATATTTATGTATTTTTTAAATAACAACAATAACCACAAAGGTTTCTGCCCCACCCCGACTTATTGAAGTAGTTCAGCGGATTATCAGCCTAATGATCAGTCTGCTAATTGTAGTCAAGGATAATGAAAAGTAGAGCTGAAAGTTGTAGAGGTTGTTTATTTATTTGTTATTATTAATCATTTATTTATATTTTATTTTATTTTCATTTCTTTATTCATTTATTTATTTTTTTAATAAATCATATATATATTTATTATTGGCTTTTGTTTTTTAAATAGAAACGATAAAATCCAATTTTATTATCAAAGATCATTTGAGGGGAGATCAAATAAATTTTTTCAAAATTTGGTCAAACTTTGAAGTTTGTTTTTTAATTGAAGCAGATAGCTGTTCCATTGAAATGAAATCAGTTAGTAAGTTTTCCCAGAGGATGACATTGATGGAGTTTTTGGTTTTCCAGTTCATGAGGATTGTTTTCTTGGCGATGATTAGGGCAATAGAAAGGATTCTATTGGAGGTGTTATCCAGTGATAGAGTAGAGAAATCTCCCAGGAGGCAGACTGAGGGTGACAGCGGGATGCAGCAATCCAGAAGTTGGGAGAGAGAGTCAGTGAAGCTGTGCCAGAAGGTTTTGACTGGTTCACAGTCCCAGATAGCAGCAAGTATTTTTTTTTCTTTTTTTTTTCTAGGTTAAAACTAGGTTTTAAGTAGGTGTCTGTTAAATTTTGTGTACACTATGTTCAAATTTTCGTGTCTTTAAATCCCATTTTAACCATTCTTTCCCCCGTATAGTGAACTCTGTGAATTACTTTATATTATATAAGTTGTAGATTTGCAATAGCGGTGGACATAAATATATTTTTACAAATTTGGGGCCAGAAGTCAGCATTGTAGGTAATCTCTAAATCTTGTTCCCATTTAATTGATGGGACAGATATTTTGTTGGGTTTTTTATCGCAATTAACTTGTTTTGGATTTTGGATCAAATTTTCTGTTGACTAGTAATTTGAGTTAATTCTAATATCAGTGGAGGAAGGTTGAGGTTGGGTGTTTTACTATTTATTTTTGTCTGAACAGCAGATTTAATCTGAAGATATTCTAGAAATTGATTTCCTCCAATGTTATACTTCTGTATGAGGTGAGAGAGAGGAACCAGAGTGGGGGTGGCTGTGATATGGGGGGTTGGTGGTGGGGGTACTTATGTTGGCTGCCTCCTCCTCAGGGACAGCATCAGGAGCATTTCCTTGGGAACCAACAGCAACGACGTGGCCATTCCTCTGACAGGAGTCAAAGAAGCCTCTTCTCTTGATTTTGACGTGTCAGAGAGGAGGATATACTGGACGGACATCCAGGCCAAGGTGGGTGCAGCTCTGACATGTATTTACAGTTGATTTGAGCTTGTATTATTTGACGGGTCCTCTCACTGTTCCCCCTTGGCCCCCCCTTCAGACCATCAGCAGAGCATACATGAATGGTAGCTCCGTGGAACACATCATTGAGTTTGGACTGGACTACCCAGAGAGCATTGCAGTGGACTGGATGGGCCATAACATCTACTGGGCAGATACGGGTCCTAAAAGGATCGAGGTGGCCCGGCTGGATGGCCAGCACCGCCAGGTTCTGGTCTGTAAGGACCTGGACAACCCGCGATCACTTGCACTGGACCCAGCTAATGGGTAGGATCACATGACACACTCGCTGATAAGCTCAGAGCTTTACTCAAACAAGCTGGCCTCAACTGGGTTCTTTTAAGTCCTTCATGTTAGGTACAATCCATGATTAAAATGTAGATTAACTGAGGTTGAAATGACAGGCCAAAGCAGTCCCTGTTCTGGTTTGTATGGCCCGGTTCAGTGGGGTCCTTGACATGTGAAGTCTGTTGATGTCTTTTCATTAATGCTGCTTGGAGAAAACTTACAGCTAATTTCATCACAACTAGGTGAAGTAGTTCTCCCACCCTTTTTATGCAAAATAAATTAAATCAGATTAGGTAAGGAACATACCTTTAAACAATTAAGCAAAACCTGAATTTGGTAAAGCGACTCCTGTTGGTTATTTGGTTTCAGATGTGGTCCATTCTTTCCACAAGTCATTGTGAACGTGATGTTAGATTTGAGTGGCTGTTCAGCAGCAACCTTTAAAAGCTCAGGCCACATTTAAGGTTTTTAGCTCCGGTGCTTCATTTGATGCCGACATGTTAGTTGTAGCGCTTCCCTGCCGGTGCCTAATGACATCATCCTAACTGAGATGTTCCCATCTGTGTCTGCAGCTACATGTACTGGACAGAATGGGGGGGTCGCCCACGCATAGCCAGAGCCTACATGGACGGCAGCACCATCACAACCATCGTGGATAAGGTGGGCCGCACCAATGGACTGACCATTGATTATGCAGACCAGCGACTCTACTGGACAGACATGGACACCTGTATGATTGAAAGCACCAACATGCAAGGTCTGTCTACTTATGATGATTCAAACCAACACCGGCACACAAATCTTAAATATTTACAACTGGAGCAGTTATTTATTTTTGTGAAGGGGTTCTCAAACCATTTCCAAACTATTCAGGGTTCAACATTCTAGAGTTGGAAAGATTCATCACAAATGGGAAAACAAGACTAGTCCTCATCCTAGCAGGTTTACTCCAAGATCATATCATAAATGTTCAAAAGACCTTCTGCAGGAGGACAGGTTCATGAGAAGGACAGATTCATGAGAAGGACAGTTTCATGAGGAGGACAGGTTCTTTAGAAGGACAGTTTCATGAGGAGGACAGGTTCTTTAGAAGGACAGTTTCATGAGAAGGGCAGGTTCTTTAGAAGGACAGTTTCATGAGGAGGGCAGGTTCTTTAGAAGGACAGTTTCATGAGGAGGGCAGGTTCTTTAGAAGGACAGGTTCGTGAGCAGGACAGGTTTTTTAGAAGGACAGGTTTATGAGCAGGAGAGGTTCTTTAGAAGGACAGGTTCATGAGGAGGACAGGTTCATGAGGAGGACAGGTTCTTTAGAAGGACAGGTTCATGAGGAGGACAGGTTCTTTAGAAGGACAGGTTCATGAGGATACAGGTTCTTCAGGAGGACAGGTTCATGAGGATGCAGGTTCATGAGTAGGACAGCTTCTGTAGAAGGACAGGTTCATGAGAAGGACAGGTTCTTCAGGATGCAGGTTCATGAGGATGCAGGTTCGTGAGGATACAGGTTCTTTAGAAGGACAGGTTCATGAGGATACAGGTTCTTTAGAAGGACAGGTTCATGAGGATACAGGTTCTTTAGAAGGACAGGTTCATGAGAAGGACAGGTTCTTCAGGAGGACAGGTTCATGAGGATGCAGGTTCATGAGTAGGACAGCTTCTTTAGAAGGACAGGTTCATGAAGAGGACAGGTTCATGAGGATGCAGGTTCATGAGTAGGACAGCTTCTTTAGAAGGACAGGTTCATGAAGAGGACAGGTTCATGAAGAGGACAGGTTCATGAGGATACAGGTTCTTTAGAAGGACAGGTTCATGAGGATACAGGTTCTTTAGAAGGACAGGTTCATGAGGATATAGGTTCTTTAGAAGGACAGGTTCATGAGAAGGACAGGTTCATGAGGATGCAGGTTCATGAGTAGGACAGGTTCATGAGGAGGGCAGGTTCTTTAGGAGGACAGGTTCATGAGAAGGACAGGTTCATGAGGATGCAGGTTCATGAGTAGGACAGGTTCATGAGGAGGGCAGGTTCTTTAGAAGGACAGGTTCATGAGGAAGCAGGTTCTTTAGAAGGACATGTTTATGAGTAGGACAGGTTCTTTAGAAGGACAGATTCATGAGGATGCAGGTTCATGAGAAGGACAGGTTCATGAGAAGGACAGGTTCATGAGAAGGACAGGTTCATGAGAAGGACAGGTTCATGAGAAGGACAGGTTCTTTAGAAGGACAGGTTCTTCAGGAAGACAGGTTCATGAGAAGGACAGGTTCTTCAGGAGGACAGGTTCATGAGGATGCAGGTTCATGAGTAGGACAGCTTCTGTAGAAGGACAGGTTCATGAGAAGGACAGGTTCATGAGTAGGACAGCTTCTGTAGAAGGACAGGTTCATGAGAAGGACAGGTTCTTCAGGATGCAGGTTCATGAGGATGCAGGTTCGTGAGGATACAGGTTCTTTAGAAGGACAGGTTCATGAGGATACAGGTTCTTTAGAAGGACAGGTTCATGAGGATACAGGTTATTTAGAAGGACAGGTTCATGAGAAGGACAGGTTCATGAGGATGCAGGTTCATGAGGAGGGCAGGTTGTTTAGAAGGACAGGTTCTTTAGGAGGACAGGTTCATGAAAAGAACAGGTTAGGTAGAAGCACAGGTTCATGAGGAGGACAGGTTCTTTAGAAGGACAGGTTCATGAGCAGGACAGGTTCTTTAGAAGGACAGGTTTATGAGCAGGACAGGTTCTTTAGAAGGACAGGTTCATGAGGAGGACAGGTTCTTTAGAAGGACAGGTTCATGAGCAGGACAGGTTCTTTAGAAGGACAGGTTTATGAGCAGGACAGGTTCTTTAGAAGGACAGGTTCATGAGGATACAGGTTCTTTAGAAGGACAGGTTCATGAGAAGGACAGGTTCTTCAGGAGGACAGGTTCATGAGGATGCAGGTTCATGAGTAGGACAGCTTCTTTAGAAGGACAGGTTCATGAGGATGCAGGTTCGTGAGGATACAGGTTCTTTAGAAGGACAGGTTCATGAGGATGCAGGTTCATGAGGAGGACAGGTTCTTTAGATCGATAGGTTCATGAGTAGGATGGGTTCATGAGGAGGGCAGGTTCTTTAGGAGGACAGGTTCATGAGGATGCAGGTTCTTCAGAAGGACAGGTTCATGAGGATGCAGGTTCTTTAGGAGGACAGGTTCCTGAGGAGGACATTTGTTTCAGTGCTGAGGACGTTTATTGAGGACCTTTGGTTAGTCCTTCTCGCAGTCATAATTAGCAGCAGGTCGTTTCGTTGCCCAGAGTCCGAGCTTAACGAGTTCCAAGCAGTTAACGGAAGTTCTTCCTCACCTGTCAGACGTGTTTGTGCAGCTCAGGGTTCATTTTTCAGACATTATACAGACGTGTTTTTTCACAGTTGTAGTCAGCAGAGTCTGCTATCACGCAGTCTCATCTGTAAACGGATGCCTGCAACGTTCCACGCTTTGTAACCGTCTTCGGTTCTACCATTTCTCGCAATGTTTCTTCTACAAGCTGTTTGGAGGTACGATGTCTGCAAGGCTAAAGTGATGAGACAGAAACAGCTGGGCGTGGCCATGTAGTGTGCTCACTAATGTCCAGAAGCATGTTTGGAGACAACCACACACAGCATCTCAGCAGAAATGCCTCAGACCCACCGGCGGGCACGGTGCTGGAGGGGTGGTGGTCAGGAACCACAAACTCCTCTGTAGACCAGTCTTCTAGAGACAAATGGGAGGACATCTGTGTGATAAAAACTCGCTGAAACAGGAAATGATCTCCAACACAGCGGGAAGTCTACATCAGAATGAGGAAAATAAAAAGTCAGATGGTTTAGTTCTGCTTTCACACCAGAACCATCACAGAACTACAGGAAGTGCATTTTTTTTTTCTTCCCTTTCTTGTCAGTGTGGTCATCGTGCACACGCTGTATGTACGATACACCGAAATTAGTCTCTGCTTTTAATCAACTAGTCATCTAGTAATCATCAACTAGTTTCACTAGTGAGCAGTGGGCTGCTAGAACCAGCGCCCCGGGGAGCAATTGGGAGTTAAGGGCCTTGCTCAGGGGCCCCCCAGTGATTTACCATTGTGGGCAGCCCTGGGCTTGAACCTGGGTCCTCCACACCCAAGCCCACCACTGTAACCACCACTCCCTCTTTTGAACATGTTTGTGATGTGGAACAGGCCTCCAGCGGGAGATCATCGTGGACGACCTTCCCCACCCCTTCGGCCTGACTCAGTACAGAGGCTTCATCTACTGGACAGATTTTAACCTTCGCAGCATTGAACGGGCTGACAAACGCAGCGGACTCAACCGGACTGTAGTGCTGCAGGTACGTGGCCGGTCCAGGAGGGGGTGTGGTTTTACAAAGTCCATCTGAGATTTTTATCAAAAGCAGCTTGAGACACATGGCTGTCTTATGACATCACCGTATGACCATGTCAGCTGCAACGTGCTCTCACCTGCGGTTGTGTCTTCAGGGTCAGCTGGAGCTGATGCTGGACATCCTGGTGTTCCACTCCTCCCGTCAGGACGGCACCAACGGCTGCTCCCACAACAACGGGAACTGTGCCCACCTCTGCTTGGCCTCTCCTGATGGCGCCCAGTGCCGCTGCGCCTCCCACTACACCCTGAACCCTGATGGACGCAACTGCAGCTGTAAGTTGAGCCCCCTAACCCTCAGAAGCATCATCAACCCCATGATGTACAAATGTAGGCGGTGTCGTAAATATGGCTGTGAAATACAAACCCCAAGCTCCAGATCAGTCCGGAGGTTGGGATTGACCATGCTGATCCACCGTTCCTGCATGGTTACCGTGCACCTCGTCAGCCAAAATCGATGAAGCCACTAATTTAGGTAAAATCAGAGGCGTGGTCTTTTGATTGACAGCTGGCATATCCAGTGGCTGGTGTCATCACTTTTGCTGCTTTAATGAAATGCTGTGCAAAGTAGCGATAGAAGAAAACGTTTGCTGTGTTTATTTATTTATTTTTCATTATTACTTTATGGATTTTGGTCCTGCTTGTTTGTCTTTGTATTTTGCAAGTTGTGTGGCTCTTGTTGCCAGAGACGACAGTAACCCCTCACCTCACACCTTCTCCTACCCCTCCACCCTCCCGCAGCTCCGTCCAGCTTCCTGCTCTTCAGTCAGAAGGCCAGCATCAGCAGGATGGTTCTCGGAGAGCAGAGTCCTGACGTCATCCTGCCCATCCACATCCTCAGGAACGTCCGAGCCCTCGGCTATGACCCCCTGGACCGACTCATCTACTGGCTGGATGGACGCCAGAACATACGTAGGGCCAGAGACGATGGAACCATGGTAACGCCTCTGATGCAGATACAGATGACACGTAGGAGCGGTGACGCAGATTCAAAATGATGTCCAGCTGTAACGTTGGTGTGATTTCTGCAGACTTCAATGATTATGAGCAGCTCTGCCCAGCTGGTGGACAATCAACTTCACGACCTGAGCCTGGACCCCTACAGTCGCCACATCTACTGGACCTGCGAGACCACCAACACCATCAACATCCAGAGGATGGACGGCTCCGTCGTCGGGGTGGTTGTGAAGGACGACACGGACAAGCCGAGGGCCATCGTCGTCAATGCTGAGAGAGGGTGAGGTCTTCTCCAAAGAAAAACAGAATTCGCTGTTACAAGTCTGACAGAGCTGGGTTTTGTTCTCGGTAGAACATAGAAAACATATCAAGTGTTACAGGGAGATCTTTTTTCCATTTTATGAAACATGGCTGCTTTTGAATTTGATGGCAGAAGCAGATTTCTGAAAGTTGGGACACTGCAGTAGAAGACTGTAATGCTCAAAGTGTTGACTGAAGGCAGCTGGACGTCTTCGGGGCTTCTTGTAGAGGTTCCATTCTCCATTTCGCATAGACACATTGATGGTGCGTACTGATCTGAGTCCAGTCAGACGTCCCGTCGGAGGTCTAGATTCGTCTTTCGCTGCACTGCGTTTACCTGACCTGACAGATGTTTGGTTCCAGTCTTCACTTCACTTCAGCGATAACAATCTCACATATTTAAAAAACCAGTAACCAGAATTCTAGTTTTATTTTTAGTTCCTGTGTTTTTCTTGTTGGGATTTCTCTCATTTCTGCCAAACTAGAGTTTGCTGCTGGTTCCTTGGTCTCCTTTGACCTAATAAACCTAATAAACTCCTCCTGCTCCTTCACCTCCACCTCCACCTCCAACACCATAAGAACTGGGATGGTTGGAGTTTTGTCATGTGTTTCTGGCTCAATGTTAGGTTCCGCCCGGGCCCTGCAATATAATTCACAGTGAATCCGGAGACATATTCCCCACCCCCCAAGTCACCAGAATCCTCACACCGTCACACAGAGCAGCTCCCACATAGACTCCCTGAAGTGCAATTTCAAAGCACCGCCTGCATTTGGCATTTGGTTGTGTTTACAGTCTTGTGTTGGGGGCGTGGTCGCTTCCGTGTAAGCTGACAGGTGAGTCACCTGACTCCCATCTGACACATAAACCCTCGGGGCCGTCGATACATGTCGGGGTAATGCAGGGCAAAAACAGATGTTCTGTGTTTTTATTGCCTGTAAAAATAAAACCTTGCATATGTGGCAGCGGGACAGCTGCATGTTTTTATTTCCGTGTTTGGAGT
The DNA here is from genome assembly GCA_014839995.1 of Xenentodon cancila. Classification (NCBI taxonomy): domain Eukaryota; kingdom Metazoa; phylum Chordata; class Actinopteri; order Beloniformes; family Belonidae; genus Xenentodon; species Xenentodon cancila. The sequence continues at coordinate 649,736 of CM026199.1, read as the reverse complement.
TGGGGTTGTGGCATCCAGCAGATGAGTGTGCAGTGATGAGTCAGACGTGTAAACCTGGCTGCAGGGACGTTCATGCCTCTGCTGTCCTGCAGGTACATGTACTTCACCACGGTTCAGGAGCGCTCAGCCAAGATCGAGGGCTGCAGTCTTGATGGGACGGAGAGGGAGTCTCTGTTCACCACCGGCCTAATCCGACCCGTGGCTCTGGCTCTGGACAACAAACTGGGAAAACTGTTCTGGGTCGATGCCGACCTCAAACGCATTGAGAGCAGCGACCTGACAGGTGAGTCTCCACCAAAGCAGCAAGAACTCCTCCTCCTGCTACTCCTCCTCCTCCTTCAATTTATCCATTAGATTATTTCATCAGACCACTTTTCCTTGAAAGTAAGCAGTTGCTTGAGAAATGTTTCTGTCAGCAGAGGTCCAGGTTAAAACCATAAAGGTCCAGATAAAAGCCATGAAGGTCCCAGTTAAACCATGAAGGTCCCAGTTAAACCATGAAGGTCCAGGTTAAACCCATGAAGGTCCCAGTTAAACCATGAAGGTCCCAGTTAAACCATGAAGGTCCAGGTTAAACCCATGAAGGTCCAGGTTAAACCCATGAAGGTCCCAGTTAAACCATGAACGTCCCAGTTAAACCATGAAGGTCCAGGTTAAACCCATGAAGGTCCCAGTTAAACCATGAAGGTCCCAGTTAAACCATGAAGGTCCAGGTTAAACCCATGAAGGTCCAGGATAAAACCATGAAGGTCCCAGTTAAACCATGAAGGTCCCAGTTAAACCATGAAGGTCCAGGTTAAAACCATGAAGGTCCAGGTTAAAACCATGAAGTTTCCAGTTAAACCATGAAGGTCCAGGATAAAACCATGAAGGTCCAGACAAAAGCCATGAAGGCCCCAGTTAAACCATGAAGGTCCCAGTTAAACCATGAAGGTCCCAGTTAAACCATGAAGGTCCAGGTTAAAACCATGAAGGTCCAGGTTAAAACTATGAAGTTTCCAGTTAAACCATGAAGGTCCAGGATAAAACCATGAAGTTTCCAGTTAAACCATGAAGGTCCAGGATAAAACCATGAAGGTCCAGATAAAAGCCATGAAGGTCCCAGTTAAAGCCATGAAGGTCCAGGTTAAAACCATGAAGGTCCAGGTTAAAACCATGAAGGTCCCAGTTAAACCATGAAGGTCCCAGTTAAACCATGAAGATCCAGGTTAAACCCATGAAGGTCCCAGTTAAAGCCATGAAGGTCCAGGATAAAACCATGAAGGTCCCAGTTAAACCATGAAGGTCCCAGTTAAACCATGAAGGTCCCAGTTAAACCATGAAGGTCCAGGTTAAACCCATGAAGGTCCAGGTTAAACCCATGAAGGTCCCAGTTAAACCATGAAGGTCCCAGTTAAACCATGAAGGTCCAGGTTAAACCCATGAAGGTCCCAGTTAAACCATGAAGGTCCCAGTTAAACCATGAAGGTCCCAGTTAAACCATGAAGGTCCAGATAAAAGCCATGGAGGTCCAGGTTAAAACCATGAAGGTCCAGGTTAAACCCATGAAGGTCCAGGTTAAACCCATGAAGGTCCAGGTTAAACCCATGAAGGTCCCAGTTAAACCATGAACGTCCCAGTTAAACCATGAAGGTCCAGGTTAAACCCATGAAGGTCCCAGTTAAACCATGAAGGTCCCAGTTAAACCATGAAGGTCCAGGATAAAACCATGAAGGTCCCAGTTAAACCATGAAGGTCCCAGTTAAACCATGAAGGTCCAGGTTAAAACCATGAAGGTCCAGGTTAAAACCATGAAGTTTCCAGTTAAACCATGAAGGTCCAGGATAAAACCATGAAGGTCCAGGATAAAACCATGAAGGTCCAGACAAAAGCCATGAAGGCCCCAGTTAAACCATGAAGGTCCCAGTTAAACCATGAAGGTCCAGGTTAAAACCATGAAGGTCCAGGTTAAAACTATGAAGTTTCCAGTTAAACCATGAAGGTCCAGGATAAAACCATGAAGTTTCCAGTTAAACCATGAAGGTCCCAGTTAAACCATGAAGGTCCCAGTTAAACCATGAAGGTCCAGGTTAAACCCATGAAGGTCCCAGTTAAACCATGAACGTCCAGGTTAAACCATGAAGGTCCCAGTTAAACCATGAAGGTCCAGGTTAAAACCATGAAGGTCCAGGTTAAACCCATGAAGGTCCCAGTTAAACCATGAAGATCCAGGATAAAACCATGAACGTCCAGGTTAAACCATGAAGGTCCCAGTTAAACCATGAAGGTCCAGGTTAAAACCATGAAGGTCCAGGTTAAACCCATGAAGGTCCCAGTTAAACCATGAAGGTCCAGGTTAAAACCATGAAGGTCCAGGTTAAACCCATGAAGGTCCCAGTTAAACCATGAAGGTCCAGGTTAAAACCATTTAGGTCCAGGTTAAAACCATGAAGTTTCCAGTTAAACCATGAAGGTCCAGGATAAAACCATGAAGTTTCCAGTTAAACCATGAAGGTCCCAGTTAAACCATGAAGGTCCAGGTTAAAACCATGAAGGTCCAGATAAAAGCCATGAAGGTCCCAGTTAAAGCCATGAAGGTCCAGGTTAAAACCATAAAGGTCCCAGTTAAACCATGAAGGTCCAGGTTAAACCATGAAGGTCCAGGTTAAACCATGAAGGTCCAGGTTAAAACCATGAAGGTCCAGGTTAAAACCTGGTTAAAACCTTACTAAAAACAACAATAAAAACATATATTTAAATACATTATCTTTTTGTATTTATTATCATTATTAAGGACATTCATTATTATTATTATTAGTCTGCATTTTGTTTTCACTGACTAAATTAAAAGTCTATAGGGAAGAACATCTTAAACTAAATGTATCTATTATTGTGTAAATCTTATGATTCATCATCATTCATTAGGTTTTATTAAAAGAGAAAATAAATTGCATATTAAATTGCAATCGCGACAGTGGGGGAAAAATAAATAAAAATTTGGTAATTTTCCCAAATCGTTCAATCGTTCTAATTAGTATCATAGATCAGCATTGTCTACGTCAGCCACCTGTGATTGACGTACGGTGGATTTCAGGTCTGCTGGCTCCACCCACTTAGAACCTGCCATGCAGCACGAGGACAAAGAAGCTTCAGAAACACTCCAGAAACCTGTGGGTGATGCCTGGAGGGCCGCTTCAGTCCCTCTACAGTCTGTGGTTGCCTCCTTACTACGACCGCGGTTCTCAACGTGGAAATCTGGAAATCTGTTGGTTCTTTGAGTTGTCAGCTGTGAGGTGGAACCCAACTCGTCCCCTTTTACATGCTTGAACCTGGTCCAGAGCAGTGAAGTTGAATTGACTTGACCATGTTCCCATCACTGCCTCCTTCTCAGGGGCCAATCGCGTCGTCCTGCAGGACTCCAACATTCTCCAGCCAATGGGCTTGGCCATTCTAGGGGACCACCTCTACTGGATTGACCGACAGCAGCAGATGATTGAGAGAGTTGACAAACTGACCGGAGATGGTCGCAGTCGCATCCAGGGACGGATATCCTACCTGACGGCGATCCATGCGGTGGAGGAGATGGACCAGCAGGAGTTCGGTATGAGTCTCCTTGTCATGAGCACATTGCAGTCCAGCTGTTTCAGTGTGCTGTTTAACTAACATCTGTCTTCTCCCCAGCATCCCACCCTTGTTCCCGTGACAACGGGGGCTGTTCTCACATCTGCATCGCTAAGGGCGATGGGACACCTTGCTGCTCCTGTCCGACACACCTGGTGCTGCTGCAGGACCTGCTGCAGTGTGGAGGTGAGCGCCACAAACACCTGCCGCTTTCATACTTACCTGCTGGCCTGATGTCTGCAGCTGCTCACTGCTGTTCTGTCTCCTCTTCTTCACCTCCTCATCTGTGTTCTTCTCTTCACTTCCTCCCCTGTGTCCTCCTCTTCACGTCTTCCCGTGTCCTCCTCTTCACGTCTTCCCGTGTCCTCCTCTTCACGTCTTCCCGTGTCCTCCTCTTCACGTCTTCCCGTGTCCTCCTCTTCACTTCCTCCCCTGTGTCCTCCTCTTCACTTCCCCCCTTGTGTCCTTCTCTTCACCTCCTCATCTGTGTCCTCCACCACACCTCCCACTATCCTCCTGGTCTCCACAACCATCATCCTCCAAATCTGCTTCTCCCCCTCCAGAGCCTCCCACTTGCTCCACAGAGCAGTTCACCTGTTCCACGGGGGACATCGACTGCATTCCCATGGCCTGGCGCTGCGACGGCTTCCCTGAGTGTGAGGACGGCAGCGACGAAGACCACTGCCCAGTCTGCTCCGCCTTCCAGTTTCAGTGTGATGAGGGCAGCTGCATCGATGCTCAGAGACGCTGCGACGGTGAACTTAACTGCGCTGACAAGTCTGATGAACACGACTGCGAAAGTATGTTTGCCAATGAAACACTGACCCCTAATGTCCAGTCACGACTCAACACTGTCACCTTCACACCGCAGTCTTTGATGGCGGGGCGCGGCAGGGCGCGGCAGGACGCAGCAGGGCGCAGCAGGGCGCGGCGGGGCGCGGCAGGGCGCGGCGGGCGCGGCGCGGCGCGGCGCATCACGAGTCATGAGTACTGCAGTAAAGTGTGGTAGAGCGATGGTATTTGCCAGAACCCAAACACCAAGAGCCTGAGTTTCCGTCTCCCTCTTTATATTAACTAAGACATAGTTATGTAGCAGGACTCTGTTCAGAGCCAGAAGAAGAACCAAATGAGACAGGACAGGGGTTAGAGGAGAGTATCCTCGTCTTACATCAGTGTTGGTGCTGTACGTGGCAGGTCATTTATATCTTCTTAAATATAGAGTGACCTCCTTCAGTGAAGGTCGGTCTTCAGTCAGTCAGTGGGACTGTTTAAAGGGTTTGAAGTGGTCCCTCTGCTGTTTGGGACTGTGGTGTCCACCTCACTGAACATGGACCAGAGACAGCAAAGAAGGACGTTATCTGAGGAGATCAGGAGGAGCATTCTAGACCAGCGTGTTGAAGGTAAGGACTAGAAGACCATCTTCAAGCAGCTAGATGTTTCTGTGACTACATCTAGAAACTTCGTTCAGAAGTTTAGGCTTCACTGGAGTGTAGACAACCTCCCTGGAGGTGGACACAAGAGGACAACTGGTGACAAACAGAAGAGACAGATAATAGGAATTGAAACCAAAGAGACCAGAACAATGTCCAAAGAAGTTCAAGGTGACCTCCAAGGTCGAGGTCCACCAGTGTCAATCATTCCGTCCATCACTGTTGGACCCTAAGTGGTCCACCGAAGAGGACATCTCCATGTTCACAGACACAAAAATGAAGCCTTCAAAGAAAAGACTGTATCTGCAGTGAAACACGGAGGAGGCTCGGTTCGGTTCTGGAGCTGCTCTGCTGCGTCTGGTGCAGCTACAATGAAACCTCAAGACCTTCTGGAGACAAATGTGCTGCCAGTGTCAGAAAGCTTGGTACCAGTTGCAGGTCATGGTCCTCCAACAGGACAATGACCCAAAACATACAACTGAAACCAGCCAAGAAACACTCAGAAACAAACAGTGGACTATTGTGAAGGTTCCTGCTATGAGTCCTGATCTACATCCTGCTGGACATCTCTCAGGTTTAAACCACCTAAACATTTATTAAACGCACAATAAGGAAGAAATACAAAGTCAGTACGTTTTCATTCATCATCACGGAGGACGGACAGAGAACTTCGCCACATCTCCGCTGCTCTGGTCTCTGTCTGCCCCCCTCTGATGGCCTCTTGAGGCTTTTATTGAAACTAAGGAGGTCACAGATGACATGAAGATACAACTTGTACAAGATATATTCTGACGTGTACAATTATCTTATAAGACAAGCAGTATACAGACCGTAAAATAACAATGAGATGAAACAAAGAGCGTGTTAAAGTTTAACTCTATCAACATCTGTGGAAACATCTGGAACCTGCAGTCTGGAGAAGAAACCTTCAGACCTGAGACATCACTGGACCGACGGGATCAGTGAAAAGGGTTGTAAAACGACATTAAGTTTGAGCGGGACAGTTGCATTAGTTTGTTGATGAAATGATTCTGTTGAAGCACACTTAGTCGATGTCATTTCCTGTTGGGGTTGGTTTAAGCTTGAGGGCGGTGCTCGGTCCACACAACACTGACCTCCGTCTCTGTCCCTGGCAGCCATCTGTCCTCCTGGTCAGTTCCGCTGTGCTGACAATCGGTGCATCATGAAGAAGCAGCAGTGTGACAGCTTCTCCGACTGTCCTGATGGATCAGATGAACTTGCTTGTGGTAACAACAGTGACATATTAACACAACCTCGACATCTATTCCTATTTTATAGCCAATTTGTGTTGTTAATTACTTTTTTTTTTTTTTTTTTTTTTTGCGCAGAGCATATCTCCCCGAGCTTCATCCCCAACCCTGATCCCAAACCCATCGTGCCGGTCATCGCCATCATCCTGCTGGTGTTTGTGATCGGGGGGGGCGTACTTCGTCTGCCAGCGTGTGGTGTGTCGCTGCTACCAGGGCCCCAATGGCGCCTTTCCTCATGAGTACATCAGTGGGACCCCCCATGTACCCCTCAACTTCATCACCTCCAATGGTTCGCAGCATGGCACCTTTCAAGGTAAAATCAGACACATGGCACTCAGTACGACCGCCATCAGCGGTGGAGGTGTGACTGCAGCGTACCTGTGTGCAGGGATCTCCTGCGGGAAGTCCATCATGAGTTCGGTCAGCCTGATGGGCAGCAGCAGCAGCGGAGCGCCGCTCTATGACCGGAACCATGTGACCGGAGCGTCCTCCAGCAGCTCTTCCTCCACCAAAGGAGCCTTCTACCCTCAGGTACACACACACACATACACACCCACACACACACACACCTTTGTGTTGTGGTTTCCTGTCAGATAACGCACGTTCTCCCTCCATAGATCCTGAACCCTCCTCCTTCTCCAGCCACCGACCGCTCTCTCTACAACACAGAGATCTTCTACTCGTCCAACAGTCCGTCCACCACCAGATCTTACAGGTCAAATCTCACTGTCCTCAAGATATTATTTTGTTTTAAGGTCACGTTGCCCAAGAGCTTACATCTGCTAGTCTGACACAAATTAGTGTCACTAATGTGGAGATAAGAAAAGTTGCAGTTCCTCTCCCGACCACTACGGTCCGGATCCAGGACTGCGGTTCCTCTGCTGACCACTAGGGTGGTAGATGTTTCACAGGCAGACTAAGCTGCTCACATCCATCTACATCGACAGTACCGGAGTCGTAAACCTCGTGGCAGTGGTCCGCCTGCTTCAACCCCGGACCGTCTCCAACCCGCCCAGAACCAGTGTCTGATACCCTCCAAGACAGCCACGTCGCTGATTGTTTCATCTTTCTAAGAGATTTACAAAACGTGTGTGGTTCAGCAGGCCGAGTCTCTCCGCACTACATAATTTTGAAACTTCCCTCTTGTGGCTCCAGTCACAGACATGAAACATTAACACCGAGCTTTAAGGATGTGGAAAACCTGCGTAGTAGCTGAACTCATATTCTCGGTGGCTGTGGGTCAGCGGCGACGCATCCTCGACAGCATGTCACAGTCACTGGAGTGTTGGAATCAGTGCTGAATACTGTAACTGTCTAAAGAGTCACGGTGGTGTGCGTTTGAAGGATTCTGCTCCACCATCCAGCGGCTCAGGAGGCAGAAGCAGAGCACCACCAATCCTGTGTATAGTGGCGATGGTGTGGTGCTGACCTGGACTAGGGACGTTGTGAGTCGGTGGACGGAATACCCACCAACACGCTTTCGTCTGAGGAAGTGTGTCTGGATTCCCAGACCAGGGTGGTAGGGGAGCCGGAGGTGCGCTCCAACTGCAGGGGAATCACTCCTCAGCCTCCCTGGCCGGGTCACTCAGGGGTCCTGGGGCATCATGTACGTGGGTTTGTGTGAACGCGATGCTCCTCCCTGTCGTCTCCCTCAAGCAGATCAGCTGGAATATGATTGAAGATAAATAAGAGAAACTGTTTATCCAAACAAGGAATTTGCAAAAGCAAGTTTATAAAAAGTTCTGTTGGTTTTGTTGGCTTAATCAGCCGAGACCGAACCAGCATTTGAGCAGAAACCCCTCAGACCTGCTGTGAAGCACGGTGGTGGAGGGCTGATGGTCCGTGGTTGGGTAGTTGGTAAACGTTTTCCTTTTCACTTCGTTGTCTGTAAATAAAGTTTTGATGTCAAAGAACACATAGTCAAATGACTCTGTTTTCTCCATCAGACACTACCACCCCATCCGTGGCGCTGCCCCCCCCACGACGCCGTGTAGCACTGACGTCTGCGACAGCGACTACACCCCCCACCCCCCCACGGCTGGGCTGTCGTCATCAGTTGGCCGCTGGAAGCCATCAGGCCACGGTAACCACAGCAACCACAGCAAGCACAAGTACTACATGGACCTGAACTCAGACTCTGACCCCTACCCTCCGCCCCCCACGCCCCGTTCCCAGTACATGTCAGCGGAAGAGAGCTGCCCCCCTTCCCCCTCCACAGAGCGGTCTTACTTCCACCTATGCCCTCCTCCACCTTCCCCCTGTACCGACTCCTCATGACCCCTCCCACAGCCCAGGTTCCAGAGATGAAGAGCTGTCCCGGTCCGGCTCACTTCACCGGGCTAAGAACTTCCAGTCCCGGCCGGTTTATGAGCTGGTGCCCCCCCCCCCCCCCCCCCAATGTACCACGACGTCCCACAACTGACATTCCATCATTCTAGTCAGGCCGGGGGGCAGAGTCACTGTCACTCGAGGATGAGGTAAAGAAGATGATGAAGACGTGAGCATCCTCATCGCCAGCTCCTCCCACCTGTTCAACTCTGACTTCTGACTGTCTGAACCGGACCTGAACGCCTCGTGCTGCTGCCTTCAAGTTTTAACATGGCGGTTCCAATGACGTCTCCCGTCCTGTCAGAAAACACCTGGACTCACGTGCTGCTTAACTTTCAGGCGGACTGCATATCGCTTGCAGCCCATCAACTAAATTACGTGTGGATGTGTGGTTTTTAATGTTGCTTTAAATGACCTGTGGACCTCTGCTGTTGTCCTTGAGTTTCCTCTGGCACTGCCGGCTTCAGGTGTGTTGGGGCCCGGACTCTGTAGAACTGTAAAACTCCAGATCCTTAGAACCCTTAGAGAAGAGCCGTGGTGATGCGTGATACACTCAAGGAAGGAAGCAGGACTGATTTGTGGCTGAAAAGTTCAAATTCACGTTGATCCAGACAATAAGCTATCTAACTGTAGCGGAGGCCGGCGGAGACGGCCTGGCGCTGAGCTCGGGTCGTTTGGGCGCTGGCGTAGGGAGGTCCCGTGAAAATGAGGAGCCTTGGACACTTGCCGCTTAGAGAGTTTCTGGCTTGAAAAACTCAAATTTCTCCACTTTTCACTCCATAAATGCATAGATTTGCTGCAGGAAGTTATTAAAGTCACAAATGTTTCGTTTGGTTTTACAATGAAAACGCTCACAGGCACAGTGGTTTACTTGCTTTGACGTGGTTCTGAAACAGATCCACCACAGAATGAACAGTTTCAGATTTTTGCCACTTCTATTTAACATTTTACAAATCTGTGGAGAACATCTATAACTGTTTCTGAGTCTGCTGATGGGTGGATGAGCTCTCCAGTTCCTGGTACCTCCCACAGCACAGTGGTCCTAAAGATGCCCAGCAGGCCCCTGCAAGGCTCTTAGGACCGCTACTCAATAATGTGACTTCCCTGGCTGAAATGAAGAATCTCAGCGGTAATAACGTGTTCAGACTGGGACCGGAATCGGCACAGCTGCTGAGCCTCCAGGATGGTCTTCTCTGACTAATATTCCAGTAAAAACCAGCAGATCCGGTCCAGAAGAGTCGTTCTTGTTCTGGGCAGAGGTTTGATGGTTTAGGGAGTGGTGCGAACACGACTAGAGCAGCACTTTGGAAGAGCAGGAGCGTCGGGAACCTTGTGGAAGCCTGCTGTCAGGTGTTCGGTGGACTCTGATCAGAACTGAACCTTGTCCCATGAAAGACTGTATTCACTCTCAGCCAAGAATGCTTCATGTAATTTACACTTTTTTGTATCAAAAGCATTTTTATATAATAAAGGTTTTATTTTAAAGATCGTCGTTGTCTGATGCCGTTCATTTATCTCTTCATACTTGTTACAGAGATCAGGAGGTAAAGTCATTCGTATTTGACTTTGTTTATGCACTATACTGCTCGTCTTATAAGATGATTGTACACGGCGGAATATATATATGTTTTGTGACCTTATTTTAGGTAAATAAATAGATAGATATAAATAAAAAGAGCAGGACAGCGGAGATGTGGCTGAGTTCTCTGTCCGTCCTCCGTGCTGAAGAATGAAACTTACTCACTTTGTCTTTCTTCATTATTGTGCGTTCTGTGGAAACATGCAGAAAAAAGACCCGGAGTCGATAAAATACCTGAACCTGTGGATCAGTAAATATGGTTTTAAGGGAACTCTTAACTCACTGCAGGATAAGATAACAATTGACACAAAACAGAACTGCAAGAAGATGCGGAAGCGGAAACGCCGTTTTCTCTGTCCCCGTTCATAACGACAGCCGATCTCGGTTTGGTTTCAGATTTCTGGATGAAGAAGAAAAAAAAAAGATCTGTACCAATGGGCTGCTGTGTTGAGCCAGACCTACAGTTCCTCTTCTGGTCTCTAGGGCCTGGTACAAGAACTGCAGTTCCTCTTATGGACACTAGGGCCTGGACCCAGACCTTCAGATCCTCTTCTGGCCACCAGGGTCTGGTCCCATACCTGCAGTTTCTCTTCTGGTCTCTAGGGCCTGGACCCAGACATGCAGCTTCTCTTTTGGACATCCACAAACCGCAACTGCTATCACAACATGAGTTTGACGAGGTACAACACAGGTGAATACCTGCATGGGGGAACCAGGACGCCAGGTCAGAGGGGAGGTTACACAACCTGTCCCTCCAGAGATTGGGTACCAAGCCCCAATAACGCTGAGCGAGGCAGCGAAGGACCTGAAAGATAAGATCATGGCGAGAATGAACACAAGGCAACCCCGGCAGCGATTACCAAGACTAAGTGAAGCACCATCGGAAAGTCTCCTGGACAATGTGAATGCAGCACTGACAGCGATCCCTACCACAACAATCACGGAGACCAATGAGCTGACATACACTTCAGCAGCAGTGATCCTGGAGATGCTTGGCTATAAGAGCAACCATGGGAACCATGAGAAACATGACCCACCATGGAAACGAAGGTTGGAGGTAAAAATCCCATACCTGAAGCACTCGAAACTGCCAAACAAAGGCTCCAAGCCTTGGCTAGCCGCCGAAAGAGATACACTAGAGACAATGAAGCCAGACGAATAAACAGGCTGTTCGCAACTCAACCTGCGAAAGTGTATGCTCAATGGCAGGGTAATAACAGCAGAGCAGACCCACCAAGGCTGGAAACTGAGAGGTACTGGAAGAGCATATGGGAGAAGGATGCAGCACATAACAGCAGTGCTCAATGGCTAGTCTCCCTAAGAGAGGAGCACAGCAACCTCCCTGAGCAGAAACCAGTCACCATCACAGTGGCAGACATCCAAGAAAGAGTCTCAGGTATGAAAAACTGGACAGCACCGGGCCCAGACATGATCCAGGCCTACTGGCTAAAGAAACTCACAGCACTCCATGAGCGCCTGGCAGCACAAATGAACCAGCTGCTAAGAGATGGGACTCACCCAGAATGGCTAACCGAAGGGCGAACGATCCTGATCCTGAAGGATCCCACAAAGGGTGCAGCCCCATCTAACTACCGACCAATAACCTGCCTCTCCACAACATGGAAGCTCCTGTCAGGCATCATTGCGACTAAGATAAGCAGGCACATGGAGCAATACATGAGCAAAGCACAGAAGGGCATAGGCAGAGATACCAGAGGAGCCAAACACCAACTCCTGGTTGACAGAACAGTCGCCCAAGACTGCAAGTCCCGAAATACCAACCTGTGCACTGCCTGGATTGATTAAAAGAAAGGCTACGACTCGATGCCACACACATGGATCACTGAGTGCTTGGAGATGTACAAGATCAACAGCACTCTAAGGGCCATCATTGCAAACTCGATGAACCTGTGGAAAACCACTCTCGAGGCAAATGGCAAGCCACTTGCACCAAGGAGATGCGCTGTCCCCACTGCTGTTCTGCATAGGTCTGAACCCCCTAAGCCAAATAATCAACAAGACTGGCTACGGATACCGCCTCAGGAATGGAGCTACGATCAGTCACCTCCTCTACATGGATGACATCAAGCTGTACGCTAAGAGCGAGCGGGACATAGACTCCCTGATCCACACCACCAGGATCTACAGCAACAACATTGGGATGTCATTCGGGCTTGAGAAATGTAGGAGGATGGTGACAAAAAGAGGCAAGGTAGTCCACGCAGAAGGGGTCTCAGTCCCAGAAGGAACAATAGCAGACATTCAGGACAGTTACAAGTACCTTGGAATACCACAGGCAAATGGTAACCTCGAAGGGGCTACGAGGAAAATGGCAACAGCCAAATACCTCCAGTGAGTAAGGCAGGTCCTAAGAAGCCAGCTCAATGGCAAGAACAAGTCCCGGGCAATAAACAGCTACGCCCTGCCAGTGATCAGATACCCTGCAGGAATAATAAGGTGGCCAAAGGAAGAGATACAGACCACAGATGTTAAGACAAGGAAGCTCCTCACCATGCATGGTGGGTTCCACCCCGAATCCAGCACACTGAGACTGTACGCAAGCCGTAAGGAAGGAGGCCAAGGACTAGTGAGTGTGAAAGCCACTATCCGGGACGAAACTGCCAAGCTCCATGAGTACATCAAGGACAAGGCCCAAACGGATGACGTACTCAGTGAATGCCTCAGACAATGGCAAGGTGAAGAGGTGCTGGAGGAGGAAGCATCATGGGAGGACAAGCCCCTACACGGGATGTACCATCGAACCATAACTGAAGTGGCTGATCTCAAGAAGTCCTACCAATGGCTAGAGAGAGCTGGCCTACAGGACAGCACAGAGGCACTCATCCTGGTTGCACAGGAGCAGGCTCTGAACACCAGAGCAATAGAGGCCCAGATATACCACACCAGACAAGACCCAAGGTGTAGGTTGTGCAAAGAAGCACCGGAAACAATCCAGCACATAACTGCAGGGTGCAAGATGCTGGCAGGGAAAGCATACATGGAACGCCATAACCAAGTAGCGGGCATACTCTACAGAAACATCTGTGTGGAGTATGGGCTGGAAACCCCAAGGTCAAAATGGGAAACACCTCCCAAGGTGGTGGAAAATGACAGAGCAAAGCTCCTGTGGGACTTCAAGATACAGACAGACAGGATGGTGATGGCAAACCAACCAGACATCGTGGTGGTAGACAAAGGGCAGAGGAAAGCCGTGGTGGTGGATGTGGCAATACCAAGTGATGGTAACATCAGGCGAAAGGAACACGAGAAGCTTGAGAAATACCAAGGGCTTAGAGAGGAGCTGGAGAAGGCCTGGAAGGTGAAGGTGACAGTAGTGCCCGTGGTGATCGGAGCACTCGGGGCAGTAACCCCCAAACTGGAAGAGTGGCTGCAGCAGATCCCCGGAACAACCTCAGACATCTCAGTCCAGAAAAGTGCAGTGTTAGGAACAGCAAAGATACTGCGCAGAACCCTCAAGCTCCCTGGCCTCTGGTAGAGGACCCGAGCTTGGAAAGGACACCACCCACGGAGGGTGGTGTCCCTTCCCTCCACCCTCAAACACTCAGGTATGCAATAGAGAATAGAAAGCTCCTCCCCCTTTCCTCTGTCTTCTTTTTTATTTAACACCCTATTGTCTTGTGTCCACGTCTATCCTTTAAACACCACATTACTACCCTTTTTTTTTTTTACACACATTACAACACAGACACCAGACTGCACCACCACTGTCTCGTCTCTCTTTCTCTTTCTCTTTCTATTTCTAGTCTGTTCACATACCACACCCGGTGGTTTTAGCCCTCTTTGGCAGAATTTAGTTACTTATTTACTTCTTTATTTATTTATTTTTACTTTTTTTGTTTTTGTTTTGTACTTCGTCCTACTTAGGGATCAATAAAAGAAATATTTAGACTGTCATTAGGGCCGGTGAAGGGCACACATCTGCACACACACATCTGCACACACACATCTGCACACACATCTGCACACACAAAAAAAACCCCACCAAAAAAAACCTTGATTACAGATTAAAATGCATATATATATATTTTGGGTCCTACCAATTTGGTATCAACCATAAATATATGTGCAAACAAGGGGAAAAAAAGAAAAGAAAAAAAAAGAACGCATGGATCTTAGCAGTAGAATCAAAGAGATTGACAAGCAATTTGCTCAAACCAGAGATCCCAACCTGTCCAGAGAACGAATGGAAGTCAGAGCCAAACTGGACTTACTCCTAACCCACTCGGTTGAACGCACGCTTCTATAAGACAAGGCTCGGTTCTATATGCATGGTGACAAACCAAGTAAGTTGTTAGCCGGCCAGCTTCGTGGAACCAGAGCAAAACAGAGCATCCTTGAGATTCGCATGCCATGTGGCCGCACAACGTTAGACCATCTACAAATAAACAACGCATTCAGGGATTTTTACTCACGACTCTACTCCTCAGAGACCCAAGCTGATCAAGACACAACTTCTGACTTTCTGAACACCCTTGACATTCCAACACTGGCTTATCTTAGAAAAGCACTCGATGAGCCCATATCTAATTCTGAAATCACGTCAGCCATATCTTCTATGCAGTCTGGTTAATCCCCAGGCCCTGACAGGTTCCCGACAGAATTTTATGCAAAGTTCTCATCTCTACTTTCCCCACAGCTGCATCTCGTGTTGTCCGACTCTTTCAGGCTGGGATCATTGCATCATACTGTCCTTTTTCAACCAGCTCGACTCGGTCCTTTCCTCCTTTATCTGGCAGGGAAAACGTCCTCGTCTTAGCAAAGTCCATCTTCACAAGACCAAGTCCACCGGCGGGCTCGCCCTTCCAAATTTCCGACTCTACTACTGGGCTGCAAATTTGCGCTGTATGGCATTCTGGTCATTCTATGCTGATCGATCTGGCGCCCCCGACTGGGTGGCAATGGAACTGCACCTGTCCGGAAACACCTCTCTTCCTGCATTGCTGGGTTCCCCCGTCCCTCTCCCTTCCATTGCACACATCTGTAACCCAGTGGTTAAACACTCTTTAAGGATATGGGCTCAGTTTAGGAAGCATTTTGGAATGCATGATTTCTCCCTCTTGAGCCCCATCGCTTCGAACCATCTTTTCATACCCTCCCTTCACGACATGGGCTTTAAGGAGTGGCACAAGAAGGGCATTAAAAGCTTTAAAGATCTGTTTTTGGACAACACCCTGGCTTCCTTTGAGCAGTTAAGCAGAACATTTGGTCTCTTAAAATCTGATTTTTTTTTTAGATATCTGCAAGTTAGACAGCATCTCCACTCCTTCAGACCTGGCCTCGTCGCCCTCCCGGACTCAACAATCGTGGAAACTGTCCTTTCTTTAAACCCGTCACAACCTGCTATCAAGCCCAAAATCCCACCGCACGGCCCAGATCAGGACAGCATGGGAGGAGGATCTGGGCATGCCCTTATCTCCAGAAACCTGGAACTCAGTGCTTAAACAAGTGAACTCATCATCTCTTTGCGCCCGCCACTGTTTAATCCAATTTAAAGTTGTACACAGGGCACATATCTCCAAGTCCAAACTATCCCACATCTACCCAAACATCAGTCCCTACTGGGACAAATGTAAAACTGGTGAAGCCACACTCATCCACATGTACTGGTCTTGTCCAACCCTCAGTGCGTTCTGGAGGGAGGTGTTTCTAACCTTATCCTGGATACTCAAAGTCACGCTGCAGCCAACCTCTCTGACTGCTCTGTTCGGGATCGCTGGGGAGAGGGTGTGTCCAACTCCAGAAAAACATCAGACTATCTTCTGCCTCCCTCTTGGCCAGACGTACCATTCTTTTCAGGTGGAGCGAGGGCACCGGGGTGCTTTACCATGTCCAACATAAACCGGCAGTGTGCTGCTGCCCCAAAGATGGGGTGGGGGGTGGTAAGGGCTTTTCTTTTTTTTGGATTGTTTTGTTTGTTTTTTTATTGTCGGTCTTGGCTTGCTGTTGCAGCTCTGCATTTATGTACGTTTATGCACAAGAAATTTAAATAAAAAGGTTTTTTAATAAAAAAAGTGGCTTGATGACGACTGTTTTTATGGAAACTGCGGAAAGACGCCTGAAAACAGACATATTTACAACATTCAATGTTCAACACTCTTAAGAACCCTGTTGGCAGAGAATCAAGCAGCAGGTGGTGGAGTTCAGGTGATGTGTGATGTCATCCAGGTTCTTGTGACTGATTGGACAAAACTGTGTCCTGGTTCCTCTCAGTGGACTCAGAGACAAGCGTCCTGCGTACATGATGTTTGCTTGAGCAGCGGTTGCACCTGCTGCAGTCAGAGTCAGAGTCAGAGTCAAGTTTATTGTCAATTCTACCACATGTGAGATACATACAGAGAATCGAAATTACGTTACCCTCAAACCCTCGGTGCTGCACAATAAATACATTTTAAACACAAAGTGCAAATTAAAAAGAGACAAGAAACAAGTTGTGACATGACAACAACAGTTTTTCGGTCTGATTAAAGTGACCTGGTGCAAAGTAGGCGGTCCAGTTCTGCCATAAGTGCCTGGTGCAGATACTGAGATCAGAGTGAGTGAGGGGGGGGCAAGGCGGGAAACGGTGGAAGAGAAGGGAGAGTGTTAAGTGTCCTGACGGCCTGGTGGACGAAGCTGTCCTTCAGTCTGCTGGTTCTGGCCCGGAGGGTCCGCAGCCTCCTCCCTGAAGGCAGCAGACTGAAGAGGCTGTGTGACGGGTGGGTGGGGTCTCTCACGATGCTGAGGGCTTTGGAGTCAGACGGGTCTGTAGATGTCCTGGAGTGAGGGGAGAGAGACACCAACGATCTTCTCAGCTGCTCTCACGACGCGTTGGAGAGACTTGCGGCAGGTTGCGGTGCAGGATCCGTACCACACGGTGATGCAGCTGGTCAGGATGCTCTCGATGGTGCCTCTGTAGAAGGTTACCTGATGGGGGTGGGGCTCTGGCTCTTCGCAGTTTGCGGAGGAAGTAGAGACGCGGCGCGTGTCGGACTGGATCCCGGGGCCCCTAACCCCCAACCCCCAACCCTGGGGGCTCGGCCAGAACTGTAGACCTCCCTGTTTTGGCTGTGGTGGTCCTCACTTCACCATCTGAAAAAGGAACGTGAGGAGAGATCTGAGCACCATCGTGCACCATCGTTGGTTAACATCACATCTCAGTGGGCGTGTTCTTCAAAATGTTTGCCCATGTTTGGATTAACTTTTCTTTCTTTTCATTTATCTGAACTCCATCCATCATACGATTCATTGTCAGGTTTTACACCACCCCAGACGAAGGGGCTTTGGTTAGAGGACGTCCTGAGCAACAAACCCTCAACTTTGACATTCAAAGATTAGATGAGGTGGCAGCAGGTACGGAAAGACGGGAGGTTGTTGACTCCGGCATGACAGCAGCTGATGTCTGCTGACGCTCCGTTACATAACTTCGGTTGCTGCGTGTGGTTAACCACACGCTTTCTTCATGTCCTGCATCAGGACACCAGGAAACCATCTGAACTCCTAACTGTACTCTGTTTTAATAAATGCCATATATTATAACATGCAAGCAGGCGGTGTGGAAACTGTTTCAGCCATTAAAGACGTTTCATCAGGAGCTGAGGCCCAAAACACGCAGACCAGAGACGAAAATGAGCAGGAGTCACGTGCTGCTGCATGTCGGAATCAAGGGTTACCCAATCACAAACCGCACCTGTGTCAAGGGCATGACGCACGCAGGACTGGCGTTGCAGCAGGGGCGTGTGCTTACGCTCGTGCTCAGGCCCCGTCAGACCGCCGTCAGGCTTTGAACCAGCAACATGGCAGTCGGACTGGAGGGCAACATCCTGGTGACTGGAGCCAACCGAGGCATCGGCCTGGAGCTGGTCAAGCAGCTGGCCGAGAAGACGGGGAAGGAGGCGCACATCTACGCCGGCTGCAGGGACCCTGAAGGAACCAGAGGGGAGGTGAGGCAGATCCACTCACATTCCTGCTATACTTCCAGAGGCGCTCCTGAATATAACTACGAGGGTCAGACCTGAATTAGCGGAACCCCCAGCTCCTGATGTTGTCTGTCCTCGTGGGGTCAGAAGGACGACTCAGCACCCAGACTCTTAAAACTGGGTAGAGTAGGTTCCCTTCATTAACGTTTAAAGCCCACATTTTATGAAAAAAGAGTATTTATTTGGGTGTCCAAAGCAGCAAACTGTGACATCACAGGCCCGGATCCTAGCAGACTGTAAAGAACCCTCAGAGGAGTTGTTTTGAAGCCTATTTTTCTTCGTACGGGGCGGAGCCACGCTCCTCTGAGGGCCGGCGGGAACACGCCCACCATATGTCACTGACAGTTACCTGGAGAAACCACCTCCTTCAGAACCTGGATCTTCAGGGCTGCCGCCAGATGTTTACAGCAGAATAAACAGTTGACATGTCCTTGACTGACCACTAGGGTGGGAACCCAGACCTGCAGGTCCACGACTGACCACTAGGGCATAGACCTGGACCTGCAGGTCCACGACTGACCACTAGGGTGTAGACCCGGACCTGCAGGTCCACGACTGACCCCTAGAGTGTAGACCTGGACCTGCAGGTCCACAACTGACTACTAGGGTGGGAACCCAGACCTGCAGGTCCACGACTGACCACTAGGGCGTAGACCTGGACCTGCAGGTCCACGAATGACCACTAGGGTGTAGACCCGGACATGCAGGTCCTTGACTGACCACTAGGGTGTAGACCCGGACCTGCAGGTCCTTGACTGACCACTAGGGTGTAGACCCGGACCTGCAGGTCCACGACTGACCACTAGGGTGTTGACCTGGACCTTTTTTGCCTCAACTTGTTTTTATTTCTGTATTTCCGAAGGGAGCGAATTTGTTTGTACCACATTAGGAGGATTTATAGAAAACAATAAATGCACCACTAATAGGATTGATTGACAGGCGGCTCAGCCAATGGGTAGCTGTTATCACATTCCCATGGTGAACGGCATCCGTCAGAGTTTAAATGTGGACATGACGTAAAACGGGCTGATGAATGGGTCTTATGGGTCTGTGAGCAGGTTCCTGGACATCACGCTTCCTCTCAAAGCAGGTTGCTGTTCTTCAGACCCTCGTGTCAGGACGTCAGAGTAAACGGTGTTGAGATCGATGGGATTGCTGCTCCTACTGACCGTCGGCGAAACGCTGCTGAGAAGCTGAGTTCTGAATGCTGGTTGGTCGTTTCCACGGTCGCAGCGTCTGACAGCAGCGACACAGAAAAAAAACACTGTGTCAAACTGCTGCAACTTCAAGACAAACTGTCCCTCGAAATGACTTTTCTTTGCCACGTGGATGCAGCAAACGTGGGTGATTTACAAAAACAGTAGGTTCTGTGATTTAGTGGACGATCCTATCGGGCAACTGAGTGGCTTTGTAAGATCTTGATCTGAGACCTGAGAAATAAACAGAAACCCCACAGATCTGTTGCTTTAGAGGGTGTAAAACATGAGAGACACTTTTTCCTTTGTTTGGATGAAAACTTAAAAAGATCTGACCTCAATAACGAGTTATTTTCTACTTAAGTTTCAATTTATTCTGATCTTCTCACAGAAACCTTCAGGATTTAATGGGAATTTTGATAAACATTAAATAAATGTTTCAGGTCCACTGGTTCTGGTTTCAGGTCTATTGGTTCTGGTTTCAGGTCTATTGGTTCTGGTTTCGGGTCTATTGGTTCTGGTTTCAGCTCCGATGGTTCTGGTTTCAGGTCTATTAGTCCTGGTTTCAGGTCCACTAGTTCTTGTTTCAGCTCCATTGGTTCTGGTTTCAGGTCCACTAGTTCTGGTTTCAGGTCCACTAGTTCTGGTTTCAGGTCTATTGGTTCTGGTTTCAGCTCCACTGGTTCTTGTTTCAGCTCCACTGGTTCTGGTTTCAGCTCCACTAGTTCTGGTTTCAGGTCCACTAGTTCTGGTTTCAGGTCCACTAGTTCTGGTTTCAGGTCCACTAGGTTAGGTTTCAGGTCCACTAGTTCTGGTTTCAGGTCTATTGGTTCTGGTTTCAGCTCCGATGGTTCTGGTTTCAGGTCTATTAGTCCTGGTTTCAGGTCCACTAGTTCTTGTTTCAGCTCCATTGGTTCTGGTTTCAGGTCCACTAGTTCTGGTTTCAGCTCCATTGGTTCTGGTTTCAGGTCTATTGGTTCTGGTTTTAGGTCCACTAGTTCTGGTTTCAGGTCTATTGGTTCTGGTTTCAGGTCCACTAGTTCTGGTTTCAGCTCCACTAGTTCTTGTTTCAGCTCCATTGGTTCTGGTTTCAGGTCTATTGGTTCTGGTTTCAGGTCCACTAGTTCTGGTTTCAGGTCTATTGGTTCTGGTTTCCGGTCCACTAGTTCTGGATCAGGTCTACTTGTTCTGGTTTCAGGTCTACTGGTTCTGGTTTCAGCTCCACTGGTTCTGGTTTCAGGTCTATTGGTTCTGCTTTCAGGTCTACTGGTTCTGGTTTCAGCTCCACTAGTTCTGGTTTCAGGTCTATTGGTTCTGGTTTCAGCTCCACTAGTTCTGGTTTGAGGTCTACTGGTTCTGGTTTCAGCTCCACTGGTTCTGGTTTCAGGTCCACTAGTTCTGGTTTCAAGTCTACTGGTTCTGGTTTCAGATCCACTAGGTTAGGTTTCAGGTCCACTAGTTCTGGTTTCAGGTCTATTGGTTCTGGTTTCAGATCCACTAGTTCTGGTTTCAGCTCCACTGGTTCTGGTTTCAGGTCCACTAGTTCTGGTTTCAGGTCCACTAGTTCTGGTTTCAGCTCCACTAGGTTAGGTTTCAGGTCCACTAGTTCTGGTTTCAGGTCTATTGGTTCTGGTTTCAGCTCCACTAGGTTAGGTTTCAGGTCCACTAGTTCTGGTTTCAGGTCTATTGGTTCTGGTTTCAGATCCACTAGTTCTGGTTTCAGCTCCACTGGTTCTGGTTTCAGGTCCACTAGTTCTGGTTTCAGGTCTATTGGTTCTGGTTTCAGATCCACTAGTTCTGGTTTCAGCTCCACTAGTTCTGGTTTCAGCTCCACTGGTTCTGGTTTCAGGTCCACTAGTTCTGGTTTCAGGTCCACTAGTTCTGGTTTCAGGTCCACTAGTTCTGGTTCCAGCTCCAGTAGTTCTGGTTTCAGCTCCACTAGGTTAGGTTTCAGGTCCACTAGTTCTGGTTTCAGGTCTATTGGTTCTGGTTTCAGCTCCACTGGTTCTGGTTTCAGGTCCACTAGTTCTGGTTTCAGGTCCACTAGTTTTGGTTTCAGCTCCACTAGGTTAGGTTTCAGGTCCACTAGTTCTGGTTTCAGGTCTCATAGTCCTGGTTTCAGCTCCAGTATTTTAGGTTTCAGGTCTATTGGTCCAGGTTTTAGCTGTGCTAGTTCTGGTTTCAGGTCTAGTAGTTCTGGTTTCAGGTCTACTGGTTCTGGTTTCAGGTCTACTGGTTCTGGTTTCAGCTCCACTAGTTCTGGTTTCAGCTCCACTAGGTTAGGTTTCAGGTCCACTAGTTATTGTTTCAGGTCTATTGGTTCTGGTTTCAGGTCTCATAGTCCTGGTTTCAGCTCCAGTAGTTTAGGTTTCAGCTCTATTGGTCCAGGTTTTAGCTGTGCTAGTTCTGGTTTCAGGTCTATTGGTTCTGGTTTCAGCTCAACTGGTTCTGGTTTCAGGTCTATTGGTTCTGGTTTCAGCTCCACTGGTTCTTGTTTCAGCTCCACTGGTTCTGGTTTCAGCTCCACTAGGTTAGGTTCAGGTCCACTAGTTCTGGTTTCAGGTCTATTGGTTCTGGTTCCAGCTCCAGTAGTTCTGGTTTCAGCCCCACTAGTTATGGTTTCAGGTCTCATAGTCCTGGTTTCAGCTCCAGTATTTTAGGTTTCAGGTCTATTGGTCCAGGTTTTAGCTGTGCTAGTTCTGGTTTCAGGCACACACACGCACACACACGCGCGCGCACACGCACACACGCGCGCGCACACACGCATGCGCGCGCACGCACGCACACACACATGCGCACACGCGCGCGCACACATGCACGCACGCACACGCGCGCGCGCACACACACGCATGCGCACGCATACGCATGCACGCGCATACGCACGCGCACACGCACACACACGCGTACACGTACGTGTACAAAGAGTCCTGCACGCTGCCTCTCCGTGTGTCACCAACGTCCAGACTTCATCTCCGGCTCTCTGAACTCTTCTTCTGTGTCCCTTCAGGTGCTGAGAAATCTCATCACTCTGCATTCAGGAAAGATTACTGTGATCAAACTAGGTAAAGGACACACCTTTGGAGATATTCAACTCTCCATCCACACTTTAAACTTTACATTTCTTTGTAAGTGACTAACTAACCAGTTGTGCCAGTACCTTAGATGGGTCGTCAGAACTGCAGGAGTAACGTTCACACTCTCGGGTCTCCAGGTAATAAAAGCCTCGTTAAGAGTTAAACGTCGCTGGTCAAGTGTAACAAAAACTTCACAGTCATTTTGAAGGAATGTTTCATGTTTGTTGGCCTTCAGTAAATGTTCATTTTGCCAGTTTCAGGTTCCGGGTTCTGATATGCCTGTCCTAATGTTCCTTCTAACCCAGAACTGTACAGAGGAGTTGCTGCTAAAAAACTTTGTGTTCAGTTGTGCTATAAAAAAAACATAGAAAACAGAGTCACGCCAGTTTGTATTAACGCTCTGTGGTTGTCTTTAAACTGATGTGAGCATGACAGAAGAAGAAGTCCACCGCTGGCAAACCAAAGGCACTGGCAGCATCTCTCCCCCGTTCACTTAAATAATGTAGAGACAAAAATGTTCACAATATGTGTACCTCCACTGAGAAGGTGAAGTGATTCCTCTGAGAACCAAGAAAGCTGTCTAATATACTAACTAATATACTAATATAAGGACATGTATGTCTTTGAAGTGATGATGTTTTGTCCGCGGTAAGTCAGGCATCTGCTTGTCCTCCTGCAGACATGGCAGACGAGGACAGTATCTCAGCTGCTGTCCAGACTCTGAGCCAAAAAACTGGCGCTGATGGGCTGAACGTCCTAATCAACAACGCAGCAATCAACAAACCAGAGGCACCAGGACCGCTGAGCGTCACTGGAAAGAGAGACATGATGGAGGTGTATGAAACCAATGTTGCTGGACCATTCCTCCTTACAAAGGTTGGTTTGGTTTCCTTTAAGTCTCTGCAATTGACATCATTTCAAAGAGCAGTAGGTTCAAGTCAGGAAAACGACCAATGACAACCAACCAACCAACCAACCAACCAACCAACCAACCAACCAACCAACCAACCAACCAACCAACCAACCAACCAACCAACCAACGTTTACTTGTATCACAGAGAGGTGGGCAACCCTGGTTTGTGAAGGCTGCTGTCCTGCCTGGTTTCGATGTTTCTTGCTTCACCCTGATTCCACGGCTGTGTCGTTAACAGACTTGTGCACACCTCCATGACCAGCAGATGATGATCCATTCACTTGAATCGGGTGCACTGAAGCAAGGAAACATCTAAAACATGCAGGACTGAGGCCCTCGAGGACCAGCATTGCCCCCCCCCCCCCCCCCCCCCCCCCCCCGGTGTACCTCAGGTTGAAACAATTATAAGCAAATAGAAACTAAATATGGGCTATTAGAAAGATAATAAGACACAGAAAAAAAACTAAGATCAATACTGATATTTAAAAAAAAACAATACCAACAAAAAAGTAAGAAGGGTAATTGTGTTATCACGAGTCAAATGTCTGAACAGGTGGGTGTTTAGTCTGGATCTGAACAAACGGGGCAGCGTGGTCCAGAGTTCGGGACCAGCAACTGCAGCCACACACTTTACATACCAGCAGTACTTACACTTAGTGTTGTTGGACTGAACGCAGGGAAGACAGACTCGTGTTTTAAAGGTAAGGGTTTATTTTAGATCTCGGGCTGCTTCAGACCAAGTCCAGAGGTGGAAGAAAGAGCAATCGGACGTCCAGATTCTCGCAACCCCGGTCCAAATCCTGACCGCATCAAGAATCCGGTGGCAGAACCGTAGTCAGATTCGGGTGAAGGTCATACATGGAAACTGAAGCGAAAATACAGAGGAAGACAGCTGAAAATGACCAGTTAGAAACACTGACGGACTGACATGAGAAGACGGGAACCTGCAGGTTAAGTATAGCAAAGCGACGTGAGGAGGAATGATCATCAGAGAGCCAACACGAGAACGCAATCAGGGTCGACGTGCTGCACTGGAGTTCTGGAACACGACATTACAGAGCACATGAGCATTAGTTTGTCCTTTAGAATTCATTCATCAGCTTTGGTCCACATCTGGACAGTAGAATAACGGTTACCGGGGCCGTGGCTGGGTTAGTAGAATAACGGTTACCAGGATTGCGACTGAGCCAGTAGAATAATGGTTACCGGGGCCCCGACTGAGCCAGTAGAATAACGGTCACCGGGGCCGTGGCTGAGCCAGTAGAATAACGGTTACCGGGGCCACGACTGAGCCAGTAGAATAACGGTTACCGGGGCCACGACTGAGCCAGTAGAATAACGGTTACCGGGGCCACGACTGAGCCAGTAGAATAACGGTCACCGGGGCCACGACTGAGCCAGTAGAATAACGGTCACCAGGGCCCCGACTGAGCCAGTAGAATAACGGTTACCGGGGTCGTGACTGAGCCAGTAGAATAACGGTTACCAGGGCCGTGACTGAGCCAGTAGAATAACCGTTACCGGGATTGCGACTGAGCCAGTAGAATAATGGTTACCGGGGCCCCGACTAAGCCAGTAGAATAACGATTACCGGGGCCGTGGCTGAGCCAGTAGAATAACGGTTACCGGGGCCGTGGCTGAGCCAGTAGAATAACGGTTACCAGGGCCGTGACTGAGCCAGTAGAATAACGGTCACCAGGGCCGTGGCTGAGCCAGTAGAATAACGGTTACCGGGGCCGTGGCTGAGCAAGTAGACTAACGGTCACCGGGGCCCCGACTGAGCCGGTAGAATAACGGTTACCGGGGCCCGTGACTGAGCCGGTAGAATAACGGTTACCAGGGCCGTGACTGAGCCAGTAGAATAACGGTCACCGGGGCCGTGGCTGAGCCGGTAGAATAACGGTTACCAGGGCCGTGACTGGGTTAGTAGAATAACGATTACCAGGGCCGTGACTGAGCCGGTAGAATAA
Source organism: Xenentodon cancila (assembly GCA_014839995.1). Taxonomy (NCBI): domain Eukaryota; kingdom Metazoa; phylum Chordata; class Actinopteri; order Beloniformes; family Belonidae; genus Xenentodon; species Xenentodon cancila. Next base: position 624,399 of record CM026199.1, on the reverse strand, counting down.
CGATTACCAGGGCCGTGACTGAGCCAGTAGAATAACGGTTACCGGGGCCGTGACTGGGATAGTAGAATAACGGTTACCGGGGCCACGACTGAGCCAGTAGAATAACGGTTACCGGGGCCACGACTGAGCCAGTAGAATAACGGTTACCGGGGCCACGACTGAGCCAGTAGAATAACGGTTACCGGGGCCACGACTGAGCCAGTAGAATAACGGTCACCAGGGCCCCGACTGAGCCAGTAGAATAACGGTTACCAGGGCCGTGACTGGGATAGTAGAATAACGGTTACCAGGGCCGTGACTGAGCCAGTAGAATAACGGTTACCAGGGCCGTGACTGAGCCAGTAGAATAACGGTTACCGGGGCCGTGACTGGGTTAGTAGAATAACGATTACCAGGGCCGTGGCTGGGATAGTAGAATAACGATTACCAGGGCCGTGGCTGAGCCAGTAGAATAACCGTTACCGGGGTCGTGACTGAGCCAGTAGAATAACGGTTACCAGGGCCGTGACTGAGCCAGTAGAATAACATTTACCAGGGCCGTGACTGAGCCAGTAGAATAACCGTTACCGGGGTCGTGACTGAGCCAGTAGAATAACGGTTACCAGGGCCGTGACTGAGCCAGTAGAATAACATTTACCAGGGCCGTGACTGAGCCAGTAGAATAACGGTTACCAGGGCCCCGACTGAGCCAGTAGAATAACGGTTACCAGGGCCGTGACTGAGCCTGTAGAATAACGGTTACCAGGGCCGTGACTGAGCCAGTAGAATAACGGTTACCAGGGCCCCGACTGAGCCAGTAGAATAACGGTTACCAGGGCCACGACTGGGTTAGTAGAATAACGGTTACCAGGGCCGTGACTGAGCCAGTAGAATAACGATTACCAGGGCCGTGACTGAGCCAGTAGAATAACGGTTACCGGGGCCGTGACTGAATTAGTAGAATAACGGTCACCGGGGCCCCGACTGAGCCAGTAGAATAACGGTTACCGGGGCCACGACTGAGCCAGTAGAATAACGGTTACCGGGGCCACGACTGAGCCAGTAGAATAACGGTTACCGGGGCCACGACTGAGCCAGTAGAATAACGGTCACCGGGGCCCCGACTGAGCCAGTAGAATAACGGTCACCAGGGCCCCGACTGAGCCAGTAGAATAACGGTCACCAGGGCCCCGACTGAGCCAGTAGAATAACGGTTACCGGGGTCGTGACTGAGCCAGTAGAATAACCGTTACCGGGATTGCGACTGAGCCAGTAGAATAATGGTTACCGGGGCCCCGACTGAGCCAGTAGAATAACGATTACCGGGGCCGTGGCTGAGCCAGTAGAATAACGGTTACCGGGGCCGTGGCTGAGCCAGTAGAATAACGGTTACCGGGGCCGTGGCTGAGCCAGTAGACTAACGGTCACCGGGGCCCCGACTGAGCCGGTAGAATAACGGTTACCGGGGCCCGTGACTGAGCCGGTAGAATAACGGTTACCAGGGCCGTGACTGAGCCAGTAGAGTAACGGTTACCGGGGCCGTGGCTGAGCCGGTAGAATAACGGTTACCAGGGCCGTGACTGGGTTAGTAGAATAACGATTACCAGGGCCGTGACTGAGCCGGTAGAATAACGATTACCAGGGCCGTGACTGAGCCAGTAGAATAACGGTTACCGGGGCCGTGACTGGGATAGTAGAATAACGGTTACCGGGGCCACGACTGAGCCAGTAGAATAACGGTTACCGGGGCCACGACTGAGCCAGTAGAATAACGGTTACCGGGGCCACGACTGAGCCAGTAGAATAACGGTTACCAGGGCCGTGACTGAGCCAGTAGAATAACCGTTACCGGGATTGCGACTGAGCCAGTAGAATAATGGTTACCGGGGCCCCGACTAAGCCAGTAGAATAACGATTACCGGGGCCGTGGCTGAGCCAGTAGAATAACGGTTACCGGGGCCGTGGCTGAGCAAGTAGACTAACGGTCACCGGGGCCCCGACTGAGCCGGTAGAATAACGGTTACCGGGGCCCGTGACTGAGCCGGTAGAATAACGGTTACCAGGGCCGTGACTGAGCCAGTAGAATAACGGTTACCGGGGCCGTGGCTGAGCCGGTAGAATAACGGTTACCAGGGCCGTGACTGGGTTAGTAGAATAACGATTACCAGGGCCGTGACTGAGCCGGTAGAATAACGATTACCAGGGCCGTGACTGAGCCAGTAGAATAACGGTTACCGGGGCCGTGACTGGGATAGTAGAATAACGGTTACCGGGGCCACGACTGAGCCAGTAGAATAACGGTTACCGGGGCCACGACTGAGCCAGTAGAATAACGGTTACCGGGGCCACGACTGAGCCAGTAGAATAACGGTTACCGGGGCCACGACTGAGCCAGTAGAATAACGGTCACCAGGGCCCCGACTGAGCCAGTAGAATAACGGTTACCAGGGCCGTGACTGGGATAGTAGAATAACGGTTACCAGGGCCGTGACTGAGCCAGTAGAATAACGGTTACCAGGGCCGTGACTGAGCCAGTAGAATAACGGTTACCGGGGCCGTGACTGGGTTAGTAGAATAACGATTACCAGGGCCGTGGCTGGGATAGTAGAATAACGATTACCAGGGCCGTGGCTGAGCCAGTAGAATAACCGTTACCGGGGTCGTGACTGAGCCAGTAGAATAACGGTTACCAGGGCCGTGACTGAGCCAGTAGAATAACGGTTACCGGGGCCACGACTGAGCCAGTAGAATAACGGTTACCAGGGCCGTGACTGAGCCAGTAGAATAACATTTACCAGGGCCGTGACTGAGCCAGTAGAATAACGGTTACCAGGGCCCCGACTGAGCCAGTAGAATAACGGTTACCAGGGCCGTGACTGAGCCAGTAGAATAACGGTTACCAGGGCCGTGACTGAGCCAGTAGAATAACGGTTACCAGGGCCCCGACTGAGCCAGTAGAATAACGGTTACCAGGGCCACGACTGGGTTAGTAGAATAACGGTTACCAGGGCCACGACTGAGCCAGTAGAATAACGGTCACCGGGGCCCCGACTGAGCCAGTAGAATAACGGTTACCGGGGCCACGACTGAGCCAGTAGAATAACGGTCACCGGGGCCCCGACTGAGCCAGTAGAATAACGGTCACCAGGTCCCCGACTGAGCCAGTAGAATAACCGTCACCAGGGCCCCGACTGAGCCAGTAGAATAACGGTTACCGGGGTCGTGACTGAGCCAGTAGAATAACCGTTACCGGGATTGCGACTGAGCCAGTAGAATAATGGTTACCGGGGCCCCGACTGAGCCAGTAGAATAACGATTACCGGGGCCGTGGCTGAGCCAGTAGAATAACGGTTACCGGGGCCGTGGCTGAGCCAGTAGAATAACGGTTACCAGGGCCGTGACTGAGCCAGTAGAATAACGGTCACCAGGGCCGTGGCTGAGCCAGTAGAATAACGGTTACCGGGGCCATGGCTGAGCCAGTAGAATAACGGTTACCGGGGCCGTGGCTGAGCCAGTAGACTAACGGTCACCGGGGCCCCGACTAAGCCGGTAGAATAACGGTTACCGGGGCCCGTGACTGAGCCGGTAGAATAACGGTTACCAGGGCCGTGACTGAGCCAGTAGAGTAACGGTTACCGGGGCCGTGGCTGAGCCGGTAGAATAACGGTTACCAGGGCCGTGACTGGGTTAGTAGAATAACGATTACCAGGGCCGTGACTGAGCCGGTAGAATAACGATTACCAGGGCCGTGACTGAGCCAGTAGAATAACGGTTACCGGGGCCGTGACTGGGATAGTAGAATAACGGTTACCGGGGCCACGACTGAGCCAGTAGAATAACGGTTACCGGGGCCACGACTGAGCCAGTAGAATAACGGTTACCGGGGCCACGACTGAGCCAGTAGAATAACGGTTACCGGGGCCACGACTGAGCCAGTAGAATAACGGTCTCTGATGTAGTATGAAGTATGAGGTGCAAATAAATACACTGATTCTCATGTGCGACCCGGGCTCTTGTTTGGAAGTTTTATTTCTTGTCCTTGTGTCCCCCTTTAAGCGGGATCCGATTAAGACAACCCAACATGTGACGCCCACCCGTCTTTGGAGGTTAAAGTCTCTTAGGCAGCTGACTCCTCACTTGCACACCTGAGTTTAGTGCATGTTTCATGCAAAGTTGGGTTCTTAGACTTGCTTTTTATGAATTTTAATTCTGATTTGGAATGAACTGGATCGTAACTGAATTACCGAGCTGGACTCAGATGAACTTGCTCTTTCTGTGTAAACGTTCTTGAGGTCCGGAACATGTTAGGGACTGTACAGCGCTCAGCATCCAGGCTAAGAATGCTCCAGAATGTGACGTAAGAAAGCTGGGACCCAAACTTGCATCTTTGAGTTGAAAAGACAGCTATGAAATAACACGTCGGCTCAGATGCATAACTTCTTAATAAATTGCTGCCTCCGTTTTCTTCAGATGCTCCTTCCACTCCTCCAGAGAGCAGCCAGGACATCCTCTGCTGACGAGGGCCACGGTAAATATCTCTTCATTTGTCTTTGACCTCCTACAATCAGCGGGGAGGACTAAAGGAGCTGTGGCTCCATGTCCCGTCAACGGGCTCTTCACGGATGTTCCAGACTGTAGAACTGGCGAAACCCTCGATGACCTCACACGTCATTTTCTGAACAGTGGGGCTGAACCTGATTTTGAGACCTGATACGAGGCTGATGCCATCCTGGCATGACCAGACTCTGGCCAGTCCAACTCTGGCAGACGGATGGACCCGCCTTGGTTGGAGCACGCCCATTCACTTACCAGTACCAGACCCAGTCCCAGACCCAGACCCAGTCCCAGACCCAGTTATCGCGCACAAGTCTTTCACCTTAGCTGTGATGTAACTAACATTACCTGACACGCCTGATCAAATCTGCTCGTTCATCCTCTGTAGAAGGCTACCTGATGGAGGCCGGGGGAGGAGGTAGAGATGCAGCTGTGCCTTCTTGGCGAGTGATGCGGTGTTAAAAGTCCAGGAGAGGTCCTCTGAGATGTGGACACCCAGGAACTTGGTGCTGCTCACCCTCTCCACAGTGGCACCGTTGATGGTCAGAGGAGCATGCTGGGTGTGTTGTCTCCTGAAGTCAACAACAATCTCCTTGGTCTTCTCCACGTTCAGGGAGAGATTGTTGTCTGCACCACTCAGCCAGGCGGCTCACTTCTCTCCTGTAGTTTGACTCATCGTTGTTGTTGATGAGACCCACCACAGTCGTGTCGTCCACAAACTTTACGAAGAGGTTGGAGCTGAGGGCAGTGGAGATGGCGTCGTCAGTGGACCGGTTGGAGCGATATGCGAACTGGTAGGGGTCCAGAGAGGGGGGGAGAGCAGCCTTGATGTGATGCATGACTAGCCGTTCAAAGCACTTCATGATGATGGGAGTCAGTGCAACTGGACGGTAGTCGTTGGAGCAGGAGGGAGATGACCGTTTTGGGACCAGAAGAAATCAAACCCATCTCTGGTGGGTAATGAACTCCTCCAGGGCTGAAACACCTCTACTTCCCAAAAGGGCTGGAGCCAGAGAGTCCTGGTCTGCTCTGGAACAGCTCAGTCTTCCCTGTAGATCTGGAGGAGGTGACCGGGACAGGAAGGTTCGACAGAACATTAGTAAAGGGATGGATGAGTCATGATACAAGTTTGTTCTTTGGTGTTTCAGGTGATGAAATGTCCTGCAAGAGGTCAGCTGTCATCAACATATCCACCGTCTTCTCATCCATAGAGAGGTGTCCAGAGACCTTTACAGTGACCCAGGTGTACCCTTACAGGACCAGTAAGGTACTGCTAACATACAAACAGAAAGTACAACACTAGTTGTCTCCAGGATCTTTCCAGAGACCCAGAACATTCCCAATCAATTATTACATAAACAACTGCAGGTTAAAAGAGGAAAGAAACCCGATCAGGACCTGGATCATAAGGGGGGACCCTCCTGCTGAAGACCAGCAGGTAGAACAGAAAGTAGAGAGAAGAGACACAGACACACCGTCAAAGGTACCAAAGACCAGATCCATCAGTATAATTATCTGTTAACTGGAGAACTGAGAGTTTTCTGTCCTTCAGACTGGTACCTGGTTAGTTGGTGGACTACAGAGACCACTATCTAAACAGGTGTAGACAGCAGACACTGAGGTGGTCAGAGGTGGGACTGCAGGTCAGTGGATCATGTTGGTCCCCCTGCAGCAGGTCTACAGCAGCAGATCCAGATGAAGCTGTGTTGAAGACCAGCTGCTCTGGTCTGGTCCTGCAGCTGTGACTACATCACAACTAATCCCTTTCTAAGGTGTTTGGGACCATAAACAAAAAAGTTCCAAAGTTCCAAAAGGGAATGACATCAGCAACAGTCTTAGAGAAGCAACTGCTACTGCATGTCAGCCTGGAAAGGGTGATGGGGGGTCATGTTCTGCGATTCTGCAAAGATCCTCGAGACAACTTGTACTGTAATAGACGTTATATAAATAAAACAGTGATCTCTCCCTTTCCTCTGCCACCAGGCAGCGCTGAACATGCTGACTCGCTGTCAAGCTGAAGACTTCAAGGCTGATGGGATTCTGGTCGCAGCCATCCACCCTGGCTGGGTCCAGACTGACATGGGTGGAGACCAGGTGAGCCCATGGATCACTCTCATGTTCATGTCCTGTGTTTTTCCGGCTCCTGACTCACGTGTCTGATTATCCTGCTCATTCCAGTCTTTTCTTCAGTTCAGTCCAGCTGATCCTAGCTGTGTTCAGATAATACCAGTTTAAAAGAACACAGCTGACAAACAGCTCCACAGATGCCATGTGTTACAGGTACTCTGAGTAAAACTACCACCGCAGACCAGATGGGGGCAGCAAAGTTAATGGAAATATAAACATATTAACAATAATTGGCACGACTGTAAATTACATTCCCAACTGGACAGGCTTATTTCTGGCAAATTTCCCCCGGTCCAGCCACACCCACCAGCATTCCCTTTAAATCTTCCTTAATTCATTTCTTTTTTTCTCTTGCAGCTGTAAATGTACAACAAGTTTATGACAGATGTTGTTCTCTCTTGACCATCTCGCCACTGTTTGTTCCTGTGAAGGCTCCTCTGGCCCCCCAGGACAGCGTCCTTGCGGTGCTAAACGTGATGTCTACACTCAGCAGCAAAGACACGGGGATGCTTCTGGACCGGCAGGGCAGCAGGATCCCCTGGTAGCAACCACAGTCAAGAACAGGCCCAGCAAACCTTCTGTCCCCACATTTATCTTTCTTGTACACCTGCCTGTGTAAAATAAAAGCAGAAAAGAAGGCAACATTAAACTTTAAAAAGTCAGAAATGCAGAATGATTTAGTTGTTTTGTTTCTGCGGGGTCTCAGGGAACTTCAGCAGTGGAGTTTGTTAATGACATTAGTCTGGACATTAGTCGTCCTACCACAAGGCCCCCTCTTCTTCATCATCTTTTTTTTAATGCTTTTTGAAAAATAGAATAAAGGTATCAAAAATTGCAAACTGGGCTTGTCAGTGTATTGTGGTTTTTAAGGTAGACCTGTTCTAAGAGGTGGCCTCAGTACTTGATAATGCAGTGAATGGACATTAACATTCTGGTGAATTGCCGATTCAAAACTAACTTGAAATGTATAGGTCTTTCCACATGTCAGTGGTTTCCAGGTGTCCTATAATCCAGGCTGCAGCTGATTTTTACTGTTAGAGTTTCACCTTTTTGAAAGGAAATCATCTTACAAGAAGTCAACTGTTGGTTTTCTATCAAATCTGATCCTAACCACAATACTGTAAAACCTATAGGAGGTCTTTAATTGTTGGTTAAACTTTGTAAAGTTAGAAGACAAACCTATGGAAAGAGATTTGAGCTTATTCTTATTTTATAATTAGAAACATTAAGAATCAACTCAAACCTTCTTTTCAGCACTGTAGCCAGACTCAGAGTGACAGCTCCATAGAGCCACACACTCAATTCAATTTTATTTATATAGCATCTATTACAACACAATTTGTCTCCAGGATGTTTCCAGAGACCAGAACATGACCCATAAAAAACGGCAGGTAAAACTTCACTTTAAGAGGGAAGAAACCTGGATCAGGACCTGGATCATAAGGGGGGACCCTCCTGCTGAAGACCAGCAGGTAGAACAGGAAGTAGAGAGAAGAGACACAGACACACCGTCAAAGGTACAAGACAGGATACAATAGTATATTTATCCATCAGCAGCAGAACTAAGACTTCTGTGAATATGGGTGATATATGGATAGACAGTGATCCAAGGGGATGAGGACTGCAGGTCGGGATGTCAGCAAGTATCCAACAGACATCCATACAGACAGGTGAAGACAGACACTGGGATGGTCAGAGGTGGAACTGCAGGTCATCAAGCAGCTCCTGAGGCTCTGGTCTGCAGAACATGCAAAGAAGAGGAAAAGAAGGGCCAGACAAGCACAACAAACTACAAGAACAATGGACCACAATTAAGTTTATGGGATACTGTTAATAAATGAGGGTTGAGGTGAAGAAGAGACAGAGAAGACAAAGAGAAACAGAGGAGGTGAAAGGCACCACTCAGTGGATCATGTTGGTGCCCCCCTGCAGCAGAGGCCTATAGCAGCATATCTACACCGAAGCTGTTTAAGATGAGCTGCTCTAATCTGGTCCTGCAGCTGCAGCTTTGACTACTGGGCCTGACACATTAAGGTACTAAATATACACTAACTATATGCTTTATTAAACAGAAATGTTTTAAGTTTGGTTTTAAAGGTGGAGGTGGTGTCAGCCTCCTTCACCCAAACTGGAAGTTGGTTCCATAGTGATGGTTCCTGATAACAGAAGACCCGTCCTCCAAATCTACATCTGGATCTTCTAGGAACTACGAGTAAACCTGCACCCTGAGAACGGAGAGCTCTATTAGGAACGTACGGTTCTATCAGGTCTTGCAAATATCGCGGCGCTAGGCCATTTTGGACTTTATAAGTAATAAAATGTTTTCCGGGGAGCCAATGGAGGGAAGCTAAAACTGGAGAGACGTGTTCTCTCTTGTTGGTTCCTGTCAGCACTCGCGCTGCTGCATTTTGGATCAGCTGGAGGCTGTTCAGAGAATTACTTGGACATCCAGCCAACAACACGTTACAGTAATCCAGTCTAGAAGATACGAACATGTGAATTAGTTTTCCAGCATCACTCTGCGAGAGGATGCTCCTAATCTTTGCGATATTACGGAGGTGGAAAAACGCAGTTTTACAAACCTGATTAATATGCTGTTTAAATGACAAATCCTGATCAAATATAACGCCAAGGTTTCTCACAGTTTTACTGGAGGCCATTGCAACACCATCTATGCCATAATCCAAAACATACTCAAGTCTCTGCAGTAAAATGCTGTGATCTATAGTATCAAAACAGTACTGAGGTCCACCAGAACCAGTATGGGCACGAATCCATTATCTGAGGTCCAGCAGAACCAGTATTGACACTAATCCATTATCTGAGGTCCAGAAGAACCAGTACGGACACTAACCCATTATCTGAGGTCCAGCAGAACCAGTATTGACACTAATCCATTATCTGAGGTCCAGAAGAACCAGTATGGACACTAATCCATCATCTGAGGTCCAGAAGAACCAGTACGGACACTAATCCAGTATCTGAGGTCCAGCAGAACCAGTATGGACACTAATCCAGTATCTGAGGTCCAGCAGAAGCAGTATGGACACTAATCCATCATCTGAGGTCCAGAAGAACCAGTACGAACACTAATCCAGTATCTGAGGTCCAGCAGAACCAGTATGGACACGAATCTATTATCTGAGGTCCAGCAGAACCAGTACGGACACCAATCCATTATCTGAGGTCCAGCAGAGCCAGTATGGACACTAATCCATAATCTGAGGTCCAGCAGAACCAGTATGGAAACCGATCCATTATCTGAGTCCATAAGAAGGTAATTGGAGACTGGAACCAGTGCTGTTTCTGGTCTATGATGCATCTGAACCCTGACTGAACAACTTCAAATAGATCATTTCTATACAAATGCTCACACAGCTGCTGCAACGACCTTTTCCAGAATTTTAGAGATAATTGGAAGGTTGGAAATCTGTCGATAATTAGATAAAATGTCTGGGTCAAGAGAGGTTTTTTTAAGTAATGGTTTGATTACTGCGACTTTAAAAACCTGTGGCACATATCCCAAGACCAGGGACCAGTTGATCTGGTCCAGTATTGTTGCACCAATGAGGGAAAAAACATTTTTGAGAGGTCGAGTTGGGATGAATTAGATCTATTGACGACTGAGGTCAGCTAAGGAAGGTCTACAGGAACCAAACAATCTAGAGTCAGGTCAGGGAGGTCTACAGGAACCAAACAATCTAGAGTCAGGTCAGGGAGGTCTACAGGAACCAAATAATCTAGAGGCAGGCCAGGGAGGTCTACAGGAACCAAATAATCTAGAGTCGGCTAAGGGAGGTCTACAGGAACCAAACAGTCTAAAGTCTGGTCAGGTAGGTCTACAGGAACCAAATAATCTAGAGGCAGGTCAGGGAGGTCTACAGGAACCAAATAATCTAGTCAGGTCAGGGAGGTCTACAGGAACCAAATATTCTAGAGTCAGGTCAGGGAGGTCTACAGAAACCAAAACATCTAGAGTCTGGTCAGGGAGGTCTAAAGGAACCAAACAGTCCAGAGTCAGTTCAGGGAGGTCTACAGGAACCAAAACATCTAGAGTCTGGTCAGGGAGGTCTAAAGGAACCAAACAGTCCAGAGTCAGTTCAGGGAGGTCTACAGAAACCAGGTGGAGGTGGTATCAGCCTCCTTCACCCAAACTGAAAGTTGGTTCCAGAGTGATGGTTCCTGATAACAGAAGACCCGTCCTCCAGATCTACATCTGGATCTTCTAGGAACTACGAGTAAACCTGCACCCTGAGAACGGAGAGCTCTATTAGGAACGTACGGTTCTATCAGGTCTTGCAAATATCACGGCGCTAGGCCATTTTGGACTTTATAAGTAATAAAATGTTTTCCGGGGAGCCAATGGAGGGAAGCTAAAACTGGAGAGACGTGGTCTCTCTTGTTGGTTCCTGTCAGCATTCGCGCTTCTGCATTTTGGATCATCTGGAGGATCTTCAGAGAATTACTTGGACATCCAGCCAACAACACGTTACAGTAATCTAGTCTAGAAGATACGAACGCATGAATTAGTTTTCCAGCATCACTCTGGGAGAGGATGCTCCTGATCTTTGTGATGTTACGGAGGTGGAAAAACGCGGTTTTACAAACCTGAGGTCCAGCAGAACCAGTACGGACACCAATCCATTATCTGAGGTCCAGCAGAACCAGTACGGAAACTGATCCAGTATCTGAGGTCCAGAAGAACCAGTATGGACACTAATCCAATATCTGAGGCCATAAGAAGGTCATTGGAGACTGGAACCAGTGCTGTTTCTGGTCTATGATGCATTTGAACCCTGACTGAAGAACTTCAAATAGATCATTTCTATACAAACGGTCACACAGCTGCTGCAACGACCTTTTCCAGAATTTTAGAGATAATTGGAAGGTTGGAAATCTGTCGATAATTAGATAAAATGTCTGGGTCAAGAGAGGTTTTTTTAAGTAATGGTTTGATGACTGCGACTTTAAAAACCTTTGGCACATATCCCAAGACCAGGGACCAGTTGATCTGGTCCAGTATTGGCGTACCAATGAGGGAAAAAACATTTTTGAGAGGTCGAGTTGGGATGAAATAGATCTATTGACGACTGAGGTCAGCTAAGGGAGGTCTACAGGAACCAAACAGTCTAGAGTCAGGTCAGGGAGGTCTACAGGAACCAAATAATCTAGAGGCAGGTCAGGGAGGTCTACAGGAACCAAATAATCTAGAGTCAGGTAAGGGAGGTCTACAGGAACCAAACAGTCTAAAGTCTGGTCAGGGAGGTCTACAGGAACCAAATAATCTAGAGGCAGGTCAGGGAGGTCTACAGGAACCAAATAATCTAGTCAGGTGAGGGAGGTCTACAGGAACCAAATAATCTAGAGTCAGGTCAGGGAGGTCTACAGAAACCAAAACGTCTAGCGTCAGGTCAGGGAGGTCTACAGGAACCAAAGAATCTAGAGTCAGCTCAGGGAGGTCTACAGAAACCAAAACGTCTAGAGTCTGGTCAGGGAGGTCTACAGGAACCAAACAGTCCAGAGTCAGTTCAGGGAGGTCTACAGAAACCAAACAGTGTAGAGTCAGGCAAGGGAGGTATAAAGGGACAAAAAAGTCTAGTGTAAGGTCAGGGAGGTCTGCAGGAACCAAACAGTCTAGAGTCAGGTCAGGTAGGTCTACAGGAACCAAATAATCTAGAGGCAGGTCAGGGAGGTCTACAGGAACCAAATAATCTAGTCAGGTCAGGGAGGTCTACAGGAACCAAATAATCTAGAGTAAGGTCAGGGAGGTCTACAGAAACCAAAACGTCTAGCGTCAGGTCAGGGAGGTCTACAGGAACCAAACAGTCTAGAGTCAGCTCAGGGAGGTCTACAGAAACCAAAACGTCTAGAGTCTGGTCAGGGAGGTCTACAGGAACCAAACAGTCCAGAGTCAGTTCAGGGAGGTCTACAGAAACCAAACAGTGTAGAGTCAGACAAGGGAGGTATAAAGGGACAAAAAAGTCTAGTGTCAGGTCAGGGAGGTCTGCAGGAACCAAACAGTCTAGAGTCAGGTCAGGGAGGTCTAAAGAAACTAGTCTAGAGTCAGCTCAGAGAGGTCTACAGAAAACCAAGCAGTCTAGTCAGGTCTGGGAGGTCTACAGGAACCAAATAGTGTAGAGTCAGGTCATTAAGGTCTACAGGAACAAAAAAGTCTAGAGTCAGGTCAGGGAGGTCTACAGGAACCAAACAGTCTATAGTCAGGTCAGGGAGGTCTACAGGAACCAAACAGTCTAGAGTCAGGTCAGGGAGGTCTACAGGAACCAAAAAGTCTAGACTCAGCTCAGGGAGGTCTACAGGAACCAAACAGTCTAGAGTCAGGTCAGGGAGGTCTGCAGGAACCAAAAAGTCTAGAGTCAGGTCAGGGAGGTCTACAGGAACCAAACAGTCTATAGTCAGGTCAGGGAGGTCTACAGGAACCAAACAGTCTAGAGTCAGGTCAGGGAGGTCTACAGGAACCAAAAAGTCTAGACTCAGCTCAGGGAGGTCTACAGGAACCAAACAGTCTAGAGTCAGGTCAGGGAGGTCTGCAGGAACCAAAGAATCTAGAATCAGGTCAGGGAGGTCTGCAAGAACCAAAAAGTCTAGAGTCAGGTCAGGGAGGTCTACAGGAACCAGAAAGCCTAGAGTCAGGTCAGGGAGGTCTGCAGGAACCAAAGAATCTAGAGTCAGGTCAGGGAGGTCTGCAAGAACCAAACAGTCTAGAGTCAGCTCATGGAGGTCTACAGGGATCAAACAGTCTAAAATTAGGTCAGGGAGGTCTACAGGAACCAAATAATCTAGTCAGGTCAGGGAGGTCTACAGGAACCAAATAATCTAGAGTCAGGTCAGGGAGGTCTACAGAAACCAAAACGTATAGAGTCAGGTCAGGGAGGTCTACAGGAACCAAAGAATCTAGAGTCAGCTCAGGGAGGTCTGCAAGAACCAAACAGTCTAGAGTCAGGTCAGGGAGGTCTACAGGACTCAAACAGTCTAGAGTCAGGTCAGGGAGGTCTACAGGAACCAAACAGTCTAGTGTCAGGTCAGGGTGGTCAACAGGACCGAAAAAGTCTAGAGTCAGCTGAGGGAGGTCTACTGGAACAAATCAGTCTAGAGTCAAGTCAGGGAGGTCTACAGGAACCAAACAGTCTAGACTCAGGTCAGGGAGGTCTACAGGAACCAAAACGTCTAGCGTCAGGTCAGAGAGGTCTACAGGAACCAAAGAATCTAGAGTCAGCTCAGGGAGGTCTGAAGGAACCAAACAGTCTAGAGTCAGGTCAGGGAGAACTGCAGGAACCAAAACGTCTAGCGTCAGGTCAGGGAGGTCTACAGGAACCAAAGAATCTAGAGTCAGCTCAGGGAGGTCTACAGAAACCAAAACGTCTAGAGTCTGGTCAGGGAGGTATAAAGGGACCAAAATGTCTAGTGTCAGGTCGGGGAGGTCTGCAAGAACCAAACAGTCTAGAGTCAGGTAAGGGAGGTCTACAGAAACTAGTCTAGAGTCAGCTCAGAGAGGTCTACAGAAAACCAAACAATCTAGAGTCAGGTCAGGGAGGTCTACAGGAACCAAACAGTCTAGAGTCAGCTCAGGGAGGTCTACAGGAACCAAACAGTCTAGAGTCAGCTCAAGGAGGTCTACAGGAACCAAGCAGTCTAGTCAGGTCAGGGAGGTCTACAGGAACCAAACAGTCTATAGTCAGGTCAGGGAGGTCTACAGGAACCAAACAGTCTAGAGTCAAGTCAGGGAGGTCTACAGGAACCAAACAGTCTAGAGTCAGGTCATTAAGGTCTACAGGAACAAAACAGTCTAGAGTCAGGTCAGGGAGGTCTACAGGAACCAAACAGTCTAGAGTCTGTTCATGGAGATCTACAGGAACCAAACAGTCTAGAGTCTGTTCATGGAGATCTACAGGAACCAAAAAGGTCTAGAGTCAGCTGAGGGAGGTCTACTGGAACAAATCAGTCTAGAGTCAGGCCAGGGAGGTATAAAGGGACCAAACAGCCTAGAGTCAGGTCAGGGAGGTCTAAAGGAACAAAACAATCTAGAGTCAGGTCAGGGAGGTCTACAGGAACTAGTCTAAAGTCAGGTCAGAGAGGTCTAAAAAAACCAAACAGTCTAGAGTCAGGTCAGAGAGGTCTACAGAAAGTAAACAATGTAGAGTCAGGTCAGAGAGGTCTTAAGGAACCAAAAAGTCTAGAGTCAGGTCAGGGAGGTCTGCAGGAACCAAAGAATCTAGAGTCAGGTCAGGGAGGTCTGCAAGAACCAAACAGTCTAGAGTCAGGTCAGGGAGGTCTACAGGAACCAGACAGTCTAGAGTCAGCTCAGAGAGGTCTACAGGAATCACACAGTCTAGAATTAGGTCAAAGAGGTCTACAGGAACCAGAAAGCCTAGAGTCAGGTCAGGGAGGTCTGCAGGAACCAAATAATCTAGAGTCAGGTCAGGGAGGTCTGCAAGAACCAAACAGTCTAGAGTCAGGTCAGGGAGGTCTACAGGAACCAAAAAGCCTAGAGTCAGGTCAGGGAGGTCTGCAAGAACCAATCAGTCAAGTGTCAGGTCATGGAGGTCTGCACGAACCAAACAGTCTAGAGTCAGGTCAGGGAGGTCTACAGGAACCAAACAGTCTAGAGTCAGGTCAGGGAGGTCTACAGGAACCAAACAGTCTAGAGTCAGCTCAGGGAGGTCTACAGGAACCAAACAGTCTAGAGTCAGGTCAGGGAGGTCTGCAGGAACCAAAGAATCTAGAATCAGGTCAGGGAGGTCTGCAAGAACCAAACAGTCTAGAGTCAGGTCAGGGAGGTCTACAGGAACCAGACAGTCTAGAGTCAGCTCAGAGAGGTCTACAGGAATCACACAGTCTAGAATTAGGTCAAAGAGGTCTACAGGAACCAGAAAGCCTAGAATCAGGTCAGGGAGGTCTGCAAGAACCAAACAGTCTAGAGTCAGGTCAGGGAGGTCTGCAGGAACCAGACAGTCTAGAGTCAGCTCAGAGAGGTCTACAGGAATCACACAGTCTAGAATTAGGTCAAGGAGGTCTACAGAAACCAAAAACCTTAGAGTCAGGTCAGGGCAGTCTACAGGAACAAAAAAGCCTAGAGTCAGGTCAGGGAGGTCTGCAAAAACCAATCAGTCTAGTGTCAGGTCAGGGAGGTCTGCAAGAACCAAATAGTCTAGAGTCAGGTCAGGGAGGTCTACAGGAACCAGACAGTGTAGAGTCAGCTCATGGAGGTCTACAGGGATCAAACAATCTAGAATTAGGTCAAGGAGGTCTACAGGAACCAGAAAGCCTAGAGTCAGGTCAGGGAGGTCTGCAAGAACCAATCTTTCTAGTGTCAGGTCAGGGAGGTCTACAGGAACCAGACAGTCTAGAGTCAGCTCAGAGAGGTCTACAGGAACCAGACAGTCTAGAGTTAGGTCAGGGAGGTCTACAGGAACCAAACAGTCTAGAGTCAGCTGAGGGAGGTCTACAGGACCAAAACAGTCTAGAGTCAGCTGAGGGAGGTCTACAGGACAAAAACAGTCTAGAGCCAGCTGAGGGAGGTCTACAGGACCAATACAGTCTAGAGTCTGCTGAGGGACGTCTACAGGAACAAAACAGTCTAGAGTCAGCTCAGAGAGGTCTACAGGAATCACACAGTCTAGAATTTGGTCAAAGAGGTCTACAGGAACCAGAAAGCCTAGAGTCAGGTCATGGAGGTCTGCAGGAACCAAAGAATCTAGAGTCAGGTCAGGGAGGTCTGCAAGAACCAAACAGTCTAGAGTCAGGTCAGAGAGGGCTACAGAAAGCAAACAATGTAGAGTAAGGTCAGAGAGGTCTGAAGGAACCAAACAGTCTAGAGTTAGGTCAGGGAGGTCTGCAGGAACCAAAGAATCTAGAGTCAGGTCAGGGAGGTCTGCAAGAACCAAACAGTCTAGAGTCAGGTCAGGGAGGTCTACAGGAACCAGACAGTCTAGAGTCAGCTCAGAGAGGTCTACAGGAATCACACAGTCTAGAATTAGGTCAAAGAGGTCTACAGGAACCAGAAAGCCTAGAGTCAGGTCAGGGAAGTCTGCAGGAATTAAATAATCTAGAGTCAGGTCAGGGAGGTCTGCAAGAACCAAACAGTCTAGAGTCAGGTCAGGGAGGTCTACAGGAACCAAACAGTCTAGAGTCAGGTCAGGGAGGTCTACAGTAACCAGACAGTCTAGAGTCAGCTCAGAGAGGTCTACAGGAATCACACAGTCTAGAATTAGGTCAAAGAGGTCTACAGGAACCAGAAAGCCTAGAGTCAGGTGAGGGAGGTCTGCAAGAACCAAAGAATCTAGAGTCAGGTCAGGGAGGTCTGCAAGAACCGAACAGTCTAGAGTCAGGTCTGGGAGGTCTACAGGAACCAGACAGTGTAGAGTCAGCTCATGGAGGTCTACAGGGATCAAACAATCTAGAATTAGGTCAAGGAGGTCTACAGGAACCAGAAAGCCTAGAGTCATGTCAGGGAGGTCTGCAAGAACCAATCCGTCTAGTGTCAAGTCAGGGAGGTCTACAGGAACCAGACAGTCTAGAGTTAGGTCAGGGAGGTCTACAGGAACCAAAGAATCTAGAGTCAGGTCAGGGAGGTCTGCAAGAACCAAACAGTCTAGAGTCAGGTCAGAGAGGTCTACAGAAAGCAAACAATGTAGAGTCAGGTCAGAGAGGTCTGAAGGAACCAAACAGTCTAGAGTCAGGTCAGGGAGGTCTGCAGGAACCAAAGAATCTAGAGTCAGGTCAGGGAGGTCTGCAAGAACCAAACAGTCTAGAGTCAGGTCAGGGAGGTCTAGAGGAACCAGAAAGTCTAGAGTCAGCTCAGAGAGGTCTACAGGAATCACACAGTCTAGAATTAGGTCAAAGAGGTCTACAGGAACCAGAAAGCCTAGAGTCGGGTCAGGGAGGTCTGCAGGAACCAAAGAATCTAGAGTCATGTCAGGGAGGTCTACAGGAACCAGACAGTGTAGAGTCAGCTCATGGAGGTCTACAGGGATGAAACAGTCTATATTTAGGTCAAGGAGGTCTACAGGAACCAAAAACCTTAGAGTCAGGTCAGCGCAGTCTACAGGAACCAAAAAGCCTAGAGTCAGGTCAGGGAGGTCTGCAAGAACCAATCAATCTAGTGTCAGGTCAGGGAGGTCTGCAAGAACCAAACAATCTAGAGTCAGGTAAGGGAAGTCTACAGGAACCAGACAGTCTAGAGTCAGCTCAGAGAGGTCTACAGGAATCACACAGTCAATAATTAGGTCAAAGAGGTCTACAGGAACCAGAAAGCCTAGAGTCAGGTGAGGGAGGTCTGCAGGAACCAAAGAATCTAGAGTCAGGTCAGGGAGGTCTGCAAGAACCAAACAGTCTAGAGTCAGGTCAGACAGGTCTACAGGAACCAGACAGTGTAGAGTCAGCTCATGGAGGTCTACAGGGATCAAACAATCTAGAATTAGGTCAAGGAGGTCTACAGGAACCAAAAAGCCTAGTGTCAGGTCAGGGAGGTCTACAGGAACCAGACGGTCTAGAGTTAGGTCAGGGAGGTCTACAGGAACCAAAGAGTCTAGAGTCAGCTGAGGGAGGTCTACAGGACCAAAACAGTCTAGAGTCAGCTGAGGAAGGTCTACAGGACCAAAACAGTCTAGAGTCAGGTCAGGGAGGTCTACAGGAACAAAACAGTCTAGAGTCAGCTCAGAGAGGTCTACAGGAATCACACAGTCTAGAATTAGGTCAAAGAGGTCTACAGGAACCAGAAAGCCTAGAGTCAGGTGAGGGAGGTCTGCAGGAACCAAAGAATCTAGAGTCAGGTCAGGGAGGTCTGCAAGAACCAAACAGTCTAGAGTCAAGTCAGGGAGGTCTGCAGGAACCAAAGAATCTAGAGTCAGGTCAAGGAGGTCTGCAAGAACCAAACAGTCTAGAGTCAGGTCAGGGAGGTCTACAGGAACCAGAAAGCCTAGAGTCAGCTCAGGGAGGTCTACAGGAACCAAACAGTCTGGAGTCAGGTCAGGGAGGTCTGCAGGAACTAAAGAATCTAGAGTTAGGTCAGGGAGGTCTACAGGAACCAGACAGTCTAGAGTTAGGTTAGGGAGGTCTACAGGAACCACACAGTCTAGAGTTAGGTCAGGGAGGTCTACAGGAACCAAACAGTCTAGAGTCAGCTGAGGGAGGTCTACAGGACCAAAACAGTCTAGAGTCAGCTGAGGGAGGTCTACAGGACCAAAACAGTCTAGAGTCAGCTGAGGGAGGTCTACAGGAACCAAACAGTCTAGAGTCAGGTCAGAGCCCAAGGGTGTTGCCGAAGTTGAAGAAATGCCCACAGCTGTCGGGTGGTTCTGGCTGATTTCCTGTCAAATTCTGACAGTTTTATTGCTAAAGAAGCTCATAAAGTCTTCACTACCGAGAGCTGCAGGGATGCACGGCTCAATTAAGACTAATTCTATTTTTCTTGGCACCTTGTTAGAATCTCCAATTACATCATTTATTTCTACCTTTTTATTGGCAGGCGATAGTCCTCGAGAAGCAGCAGAGAAGCGTGTAAGACTGCAGCTCTGCACCCCGGCCTGGACCCTGGATTGTCAGGGGGAGGATCTAATAATATCAGCCAGATTTCTAGAGATAAGAGCTGCACCATCCCGGGTGGGATGAATGCCGTTTTCTGAACACCACTGTCACATTTAACTGTTATGAATTCATAAATTTCTAGTGATAAAACAATACATTTTAGACAGTAAATGTATCATTTCTGACCAACTATGGGGATTACATTCAACAGCACAGTTTACTTGGAATCAATTTTCAACTGATTCTCTACAGCTGATAATTGACCTAGGTTCGCTGGTGATGTTTCATGTCGGAGGTTTGCTGAGATTCTCTAAGATGGCAGAACAGTAGTGATGTGGTTGAACTGGGTTCTTCTGTGTGAAGTCGACATGGTCTCCGTGTGTCTGTGTTGGCTTTCTCTGGGTTCGTTGTCCGTTAGGCTAATTGGTAAAACTGAATAAACATCAACTATAATGTCGTTTGATTTGTAGGGGCAATCATGGAAATGATTCAAGTTGTGCGTGTTCCTGATATAAACAGGTGTGCATCTTGTGATGGTTCACAAACCACTCAACAGATTAAAACAAGGACAGTTACGTCACCCGGATTGGCAACACTAGCGCCCCACCCCGGAGCCAGGCCCGGGGACTGGGCTCAAAGCCAAGCACATGGTGGCCGGGTCTTTTCCCATGGGACACGGCTGGGCTCAGCCCGAAGCAGCGACGTGGGCCCGCCTTCCAGTAGGATCACCACCCGCAGGAGCATTCATGAGGGGCTGGTGCAAAGTGGTTTGGGTAGTGGTCGTTGGTCCTCAGCGGCCCAATCCCTGGAACCAAAACTCTGGCAATGGGGATGTGGAAAGCCACCTCGCTGGGGGGGGATCTTCCACCTCAGTCATGGACATTGGTGATGCTCCATTGTTGTCTTGCAGCAGCAGTGTGAGGAGCACGTTCCTTGATTTCTCCAGTACATTTAACACTTTTGACTCTTGTGGCTCAGTTGTGGCACTGGCACGTGTTATGTGGGCCAGAAGTGTCCCAGAGTTCATGAACTGGACAATACCTGGCTTTGGGCAGGTGTTGTATGAGCCAGATGTGGTCCAGGTTTCAGAAGCCATTTTTGTCAGGGATAGGACCCAGTGTGGCCCAAAGCAAAAGAAAATGAAGAAGTGGGCCACGTCCCTCATGGTGAGTCAAGGCTGTCGGTCAGAGCCGGATCTGGGCCAGCGGCGGGCCGAAGAACACATTGTTGCCAACAGTGCAGGGACATAAGAGATGGACTCAAACATATTTTTGTCCATGTAAACAGTCATGAAGACACAGGACCAGGATGTCAGACAAGAAACAGCTTTAATTTCATCTGCTGTCTTTAACTTTTACACTTGTCGTGAATACATGCCTCTTACAAAACAACATAGATACAGTTTTCCAAAAAAAGCTTCTGACATGGCACCAATAGCATGTTTACCTGCACTTCCAGAACCGCAGCGGCTGAAGTCACCTCTGCCGTCGCTACGGCGACATCAGGCGGTCAGGTGATGCTGCAGGGTGTTTGTGTGCTCCAGTGTGTGTTTTGTCAGGGAGGGAGAGGAGCTGGGCGTTACTACAACACGGATCATACATCTGGAACTCATCCATAACAGCAATTATATGAGGATCAGAGTCATAATTATACGCTGTGGCAATATGAATAATTACTGGTACTGTCTAAAAACTACAGTTATGTTTCCATCTCCGCTTTCCTCCAAAACAAAAACAATTCAGGTTTATTTATATAGTAGATTTCTGGACGCAGTCTCTTTCTGTCACTGAACAGGTAACTTAAATATGTACAATGATTACTTTACAGCCATGGTCCATTCAGGTTGTCTGGAATCACCTGGGGGGGTGCAATGTGAAGTTTGTGCCCCTGGTCCTGGTAAGGGTCCCAGACCACCAGGATTTGGGGTCACTTGGGGTGTGACCCTGCTGAGGCCCTCCCACCTCCCAGCGGGGGAGGTGCAGGGTTTCCTGCTGCACCAGGCCCCCCGCCGCCTGCTGCCAGGGTTCGACCGCCCCACCCCCTGTGTGTCCAAGACTTTCCCTACATTACCAGAAGCTGGCCTAGAACCATGCGGAACTGCTGCGTGCAGCCGGCCAGCTCCCTCACCCTCTCCGTCATGTCTCGGGCCGCTACCGGTGACGGGTACTGCAGTGCAGCCGTCTTGGTGCTGACCACGATGTCTTTGAGTTTTTCACACAGGGCGTTGCTGCTCTGGGCCACCCGGGCCCTCACCTCGGGACACTTGGCCTGGCGTGACAGCGTGTCGCCAATGAAAACCAGTTTATGCGCGCTGAGGATGACAAACTTGCTGTGCGCCACAAAGATCTTTGGTGGCTGGTTGGAGTTGACGGCAGTGAAGAAGGCATCAATGGCGTTGTTTACCGTGGTAATGTTCTGATCACACTGTTCTTGGTAGAAGAGAAGAAGCTGCCGATCGCCGTGGCACAGCTTGGAGGAGACGTCCCCGGGGCCGTTCTTGGCCAGCTGGTTGGCCAGCGGGTGGTGCGGAGGCGGGACCCAGCCTGTCATGTCGTTGTTGATTGGCCGACTCACTTCCTGCTCGAGCTGTTCGAACTTTTTA
Source organism: Xenentodon cancila (assembly GCA_014839995.1). Taxonomy (NCBI): domain Eukaryota; kingdom Metazoa; phylum Chordata; class Actinopteri; order Beloniformes; family Belonidae; genus Xenentodon; species Xenentodon cancila. The sequence continues at coordinate 602,594 of CM026199.1, read as the reverse complement.
ATCTTGAAAAAGGAAAAAAAAAAGAAGTCAAAGACATGCAGTCCATCCCTGAGAATGTAGCCAAGACTACAATCAAGATAAATCTGTGAAATTGGGAGTGACAGATCTGACCAAATCTGTCAGCTTCCTTAGCAAGGCTGTTTTTTATGGTTTAAATTCATTTTGAAACTGGAGAAAAAAAGAATGACTTGGATCAACCAGCTGAACCGGACTGGAACTGGTTTAGTTTCTGTGGGACAAACCTGTGTGCCATACAAACACAGAGTTGAATCTGTAACAATTACCCTGAAAAAACATCCCTGGACCGCCACCTTCAATGTTTGATACAAACTACGGACCTCCACGGACGTCTACGAACACCTACGTACATCACGGACACCTACGGACACCTACGGACATCCACGGAAAACTTCGGACACCTACGAACACCTACGGACACCTACGGACATCCACAGAGGTCTACGAACACCTACGGACATCTACTGACACCTACGGACACCTACGGACACCTACGGACACCTACGGACACCTACGGACATCCACGGAAAACTTCGGACACCTACGAACACCTACGGACACCTACGGACATCCACAGAGGTCTACGAACACCTACGGACATCTACTGACACCTACGGACACCTACGGACATCCACAGAGGTCTACGAACACCTACGGACATCTACTGACACCTACGGATATCACGGATATACACGGACACCTACGGACATCACGGACATAACGGACACCTACAGAAATCAAAGACACCTACAGACACCTGCGGACATCCACAGACACCTACAGACATCACGGACACCTACGGACACTCACGGACACCTACAGACATCACGGACACCTACGGACATCATGGACACCTACCGACACCTACAGACATTACGGACATCACGGACACCTACGGACATCACAAACACCTACGGACACTCACGGACACCTACGGACACTCACGGACACCTACGGACACTCACGGACACCTACTGACACCCACGGACGTCTATGGACAACTACAGAAATCACGGACATCACGGACATCACACGGCCCTGGGTGTCCGTAGGTGTCAGTAGGTGTCAGTAGGTGTCCGTGATGTCCGTAGGTGTCCGTAGGTGTCCGTAGGTGTCCGTGATGTCCGTAGGTGTCCGTGATGTCCGTAGGTGTCCGTAGGTGTCCGTGATGTCCGTAGGTGTCCGTGATGTCTGTAGGTGTCTGTAGGTGTCAGTAGGGGTCCGTAGGTGTCTGTGATGTCTGTAGGTGTCTGTAGGTGTCCGTGATGTCCGTAGGTGTCCGTAGGTGTCTGTGATGTCCGTAGGTGTCTGTGATGTCCGTAGGTGTCCGTAGGTGTCAGTAGGTGTCAGTAGGGGACTGTAGGTGTCTGTGATGTCCGTAGGTGTCCGTGATGTCCATAGACGGCCGTGGGTGTCCGTAGGTGTCTGTAGGTGTCCGTGATGTCCATTGGTGTCTGTAGGTGTCCGTGATGTCTGTAGGTGTTCGTATACGTCCGTTATGTCTGTAGGTGTTCGTATACGTCCGTTATGTCTGTAGGTGTCTGTGATGTTATGGATGACTGTAGGAGTTCGCAGACATCCGTAGGTGTAATCCACATGTAACTTTCCGGTCTGTAGTTGGCACTAAATGCATATTGTTTTTTTATTTTTACGAGGTTATTTTGATTAACGCCTTTATCACGGACATTACGGACACCTACAGACAACTACGAACATCACAGACACCTACGAACATCACGCATGCCTACAGACACCTATGGACATCACGGACACCTACGGACACCTATGGACATCACAGACACCTACGGACATCACAGACACCTACGGACATCACAGACACCTACAGACCCCTACTGACACCTACGGACACCTACTGACACCTACAGACACCCACGGACGTCGATGGACACCTACGGACATCACGGACACCTACAGACACCTATGGACATCACGGACACCTACGGACATCACAGACACCTACAGACCCCTACTGACACCTACAGACACCTACGGACATCACGGACACCTACGGACATCACAGACACCTACGGACCCCTACTGACACCTACAGACACCTATGGACATCACAGACGTCTACGAAAACCTACGGACATCTATCGACACCTACTGACACCTAAGGACACCCAGGGCCGTCTATGGACACCTACGGACACCTATGGACATCACGGACACCTACGGACACCTACGGACACCCAGGGCCGTCTATGGACACCTACAGACACCTACAGACACCTACGGACATCACAGACACCTACGGACCCCTACTGATACCTACAGACACCTACTGACATCACAGACACGGGATGCAGAGCTGCAGTCTTACATGCTTCTCTGCTGCATCTCCAGGAACCGCCTGGCAATAAAAATGTAGAAGTAAACAATGTCATTGGAGATTCTAACGAGGTGCTACGTGATAGAGGCGTTAATCAAAATAACCTTGTAAAAATAAAAAAACAATACGCATTTAGTGCCAACTACAGACCGGAAAGTTAAATGTGGATTACTAAATATACAATCTTTAAGCTCCAAGTCTCTATTAGAAAACGATGTCTTTACTGAGACCCGGAGTGACAATTTCTGTTTAACAGAAACGTGGCTTAAAAACTCAAAACTCAATTTTGAGTTGTGTATAAAGTCCTAATCATCCAAACTCCTGGTTTTCTCCGAGACCTGATGGTTACTCATGTTCCTAACAGAGTTCTCAGTTCTCAGAGTGCAGGTTTACTCGTAGTTCCTAGAAGATCCAGATGTAGATCTGGAGGACGGGTCTTCTGCTATCAGGAACCATCACTCTGGAACCAACTTCCAGTGTGGGTGAAGGAGGCTGACACCACCTCCACCTTTAAAACCAAACGTCAAACGTTTGTGTTCAGTAAAACATCTAGTTGGTGTAAACTTTAGTGTGTCAGGACCAGTAGTCACAGCTGCAGCTGCAGGACCAGACCAGAGCAGCTGGTCTTCAACACAGCTTCATCCAATGAAGGTTACACAGAAGGTTAAACACCTCCCCAGGAAGGTGTCCTGGAAACACCCTAACTAGATGAACCACCTCAGCTGGTTCTTCTGGTGTGGTGGAATAGTGACTCTACTCTGGGTCTCTCCCAGAGGACTCAACGTTCCCTTCTATCTCTAAGGGAGATCTCATACGGACAAGTTAGAACAAGTGATGCAGTGTCCCTCCAGGTGCTAGGTTACCAGGGTCTCACCCAAAACTAGGCCCGGGGGAGGGGCTTATTGGTGGACCCATGAGTCTGACTGGGCTGTAACCAGAAGCTGGCTGAGAGGGAGGTGAGTGGTGGCGTCATGACCGCTGTTTGTCATCCTGGTGAACTTTTGTCTTTTGAAGCGAGTGTAACTCAGTCCTTTACCTGCTGTTGTTCCAGTTGGGTCTTGTTGTGTTTGATGATGTTTCCTTTCTCCAGCAGCTGTCTTTGATTTTTCTCAAACTCTTCTTTTCCCTGAAAGATTGACACTGGTTAGACCACCTATACACCTGAAGAGGTCATGTCACTCAAAAATCTCCCCTGGTTTCTGTCTCCCTCTAGTGGCCAAACACAACAACTGTTGTTATTTTCTAGAATCTGCTGTTTGCATTCTTTTCTCGTCAAACCCTGCTGATGCATGTGTGTACCTGCATGGACAGGTGTGCTGGACACCTCCCATTCTGTAGACATGCTCCTCCAGACTTCCAACAGGCTCATTTTTGCTCTCTGACACTCAAATGTTCTAACAATTAGAAGACAAAATAAGACCTGAGACCTGAAACAGGAAGTCGGTTCCAGTTTGAGCAGAATAAAGATGAACTTTTTATTATTTTATTGGCTCGCGTCGCCCCGACGGCAGGATGCCTTAAACACACGAGGGGAGAAAAACTCTCCAAACAACCAGAACATGACCTACGGCGGGATCTGGAGATGTTCCTCAACCATTTGTTTTCTTTTCCGATACCAAGACCGACCCACGAGCCCACAGACCCACAGGCCCCCGGGCCTCGGGCTGATACTGCATCCAGATCTGATGCCAGTCTTGTTTTATCGCGCTCCAACGTTTTCCCAGCGTTTCCAGCACTGACCAACAGAAGCTGGGCATCCGTCAGTGGTTTTCTGGCGTTCTCTGTGGGATTTCTCTCGTTTCTGAAACGTTAACAGAGTTTGCTGCTGTGGTTCCTCGGTCTTCTCGTTTGACTGAGTAAACTCTGTTAACAAGAACATCCAGTTTAGGGTCAGTTGAAGTAACGCTGGGTACATAGAATGTAAAATCCAACCTAGTTGGGACACTTTATTGGATTTTACATAAATCATATTAAAAAGGAATGCCAGGAGGAACATCTTCAACTAAAAGTTAACTGCCAACAGGTCAGTGACACCATAAAAAGTATAAAAAGACCAGACGAACAGAGTCTGTCAGAAGAAAGATGGAGAGATTCACACCAGTTTGAGAAGTTCCAAATCCTGCATCGCTGATGACCTGGAGGAGCATTCATGTCTATGGACAGCTGGAACATGTGGAAAAGGTGTTGAAAGCTTTATCCGGGTTTTGGAGCAACAGCTGCTCCCATCCAGACAACATCTATTTCAGGAAGGTCTATACGTTAACAGGATGGCTTCACAGGAGAAGAGTCCAGGAGTTGAACTGGTCTCCTACAGTCCAGAACTTTCACCAGCCAGAGACATTTGGAGCATCAAGAAACAACAACAACAACCACAAACATCAGATTGAGAAGCTCTAATTCTTTGTCAGTCCATAATGGGACCACATTCCTCCCCCAAAACTCCATCAGCTGGTTGCCTCAGCTCCCAAACAGACATGGACTCAGAAGAAGTGGTAACATCAGATGATACAGAGTAAGAAACAATCTCCTAAACCAACTCTCTTAAGAAGTGTTGCTGCTGTGAATAAAATATGGGTTGACACATAGATGACATTATGAGAACCCGCAGCAGTTTGTCAGGACACATGAGACCAAAGTGGAGATGTTTAGTCTTCATGTCCAGAACCATGTTTGGACAAAACCAAACACAGTATTTCAGCAGAAACACCTCAGACCCACTGTCCAGCATGGTGGTGGAGGGGTGATGGTCTGGACCTGCACACCTGTCAGTCACTAAGTAGACCAGGAACTCCTCTGTAGACCAGAGTCTTCAACTGAAAACAACAAGAGGCAGTGGTAGAAGAAGCCACAATGCTACGCTGCTAAGTAATCACACCTGTGGTCCACGCTGACCAGACATGCAGATACGCTTGTGGGGACGTGCGCGTCCAACTACGGTGGAAGTTATGTGCCATCGGTTGGACGTGGAAGAAAAACTACTCTGCAGGACGCACCATGACCACATGACCTCTACCGTGCTGTTGCCCTACCAAAGGTGGGGGTACTAACCTTGGAATGGCTGAGCGGCGTGGTAGATCAGTGTGCGTACCTGCAGATGGACGTAGTCGTAGTCCTCCATCCAGCCTTCCTCAGTGGTCTCGTACGGCCTGTCCACGCCTTCCTCCTCCGCAGAGCTAAACTTTGGTGGCGAAGGGAGTGGCCGTGACTGAATGTGCACCTTCTCCCCTCCCTGGTAGCTACCACTTCCTGATCCGGTCATGTGACCACCCATCTCGCCTGGGATTGGAGGGAGCGGCAGCTGCTGCTGCTGCTGCCGGGCAGTCCGTTTAAAAAGCAGGGAAGCGTTGCCATGGAGAAAAGAGGCAAGCTGCTTGGCGTCGTCAGGGATGCCTCTGGCAGTCATGATGAGTCGATCTAAGTCATCGCCCCCCGGTGATGAACTTGAGAGTGCCGCGTGTGACCATGAAACCCTGTCAAGGCTCTGACTGTGCTGGATCAGACTCTGGAAGACCTCCTCCATCTTCCCCACCTGGCGGCCCAGCTTGCTCTGCAGTGACCGGTCGGTGGCCTGGGCTGCGTTTGCAACGGCACCCCGGGCGAACTCCAGGAAGTCCCGCACCGTGGTGCGCACCCGGTCGGCGGCCTGGTGAATTGCTGGAAGGTTTCCCTCCAGATGGGTGGGGCTTCTCCAGTTCCCAGTAATGAAGGACATCATGAGGGATACGCTGGACTCAACAGCCTGCTGCAGGCGGGACAGACGCTCCATGGCCTGATCCAGGTCCAGGATGAGTGGTTTTCCTGGAACTGAGGACGTGTCCCTGACCGGGACCATGTCTAACGAGGAGGATGAATGGTTGCTGCGGGTACTTCCTGTGCTTGAAGCCGACAGTCGCTTGAAAGATACGGTCAGCTCCTCGCCAGATGACTGGGCATCACGGACGACCTGAAAAAAACACATCAGAAATGAAATCCCACAGGGAACCTCTGAACAACAGCAAAGAGCTTCAGCATCCACTTCTAAAAACAACAACTGGTGGTTCAGGTGAAAGAAACATCCCAGCAGACAAAAAACAGAGCTGCGAACAGCAACAACCCAGAGACCAGTGCTTTCACATGCACCCGCGACACCAACAACACCCGCGACACCAACGACACCCGCGACACCCGCGACACCCGCGACACCAACGACACCCGCGACACCAACGACACCCGCGACACCAACGACACCCGCGACACCAACGACACTCGCGACACCAACGACACCCGCGACACCAACGACACCCGCGACACCAACGACACCCGCGACACCAACGACACCAACGACACCAACGACACCCGCGACACCAACGACACCCGCAACACCAACAACACCCGCGACACCCGCAACACCAACAACACAACACCTGCGACACCAACAACACCTGCGACACCAACAACAACACCCGCAACACCTGCCAACACAAACAACACCTGCGACACCCGCAACACCAACAACACAACACCTGCGACACCAACAACACCCGCAACACCAACAACACAACACCCGCGACACCAACGACACCCGCGACACCAACGACACCCGCGACACCAACGACACCCGCGACACCAACGACACCCGCGACACCAACGACACCAACGACACCAACGACACCAACGACACCCGCGACACCAACGACACCCGCGACACCAACGACACTCGCGACACCAGCGACACCAACAACACCCACGACACCAACCACACCCGCGACACCAACGACACCCGCGACACCAACGACACTCGCGACACCAACGACACCAACGACACCCGCGACACCAACGACACCCACGACACCAACGACACCAACGACACCCGCGACACCAACGACACCAACGACACCAACAACACCCGCGACACCAACAACACTCGTGGGTGTTGTTGGTGTCGCGGGTGTTGTTGGTGTCGTGGGTGTTGTTGGTGTTGCGGGCATTGTTGGTGTCGTTGGTGTCGCAGGTGTTGTTGGTGTTGTGGGTGTTGTTGGTGTCGTTGGTGTCGTTGGTGTCGCAGGTGTTGTTGGTGTCGTGGGTGTTGTTGGTGTTGCGGGTGTTGTTGGTGTCGTTGGTGTCGCAGGTGTTGTTGGTGTTGTGTTGGTGTCGCAGGTGTTGTTGGTGTTGTGGGTGTCGTTGGTGTCGTTGGTGTCGCAGGTGTTGTTGGTGTCGTGGGTGTTGTTGGTGTTGCGGGTGTTGTTGGTGTTGCAGGTGTCGCGGGTGTTGTTGGTGTCGCAGGTGTTGTGTCTGTGTCGCAGGTGTTGCGGTGTTGTTGGTGTTGCGGGTGTCGCAGGTGTTGTTTGTGTTGCGGTTGTTGTTGTTGGTGTCGCAGGTGTTGTTGGTGTCGCAGGTGTCGCAGGTGTTGTGTTGTTGGTGTTGCGGGTGTTGTTGTTGGTGTCGCAGGTGTTGTTGGTGTCGCAGGTGTTGTTGGTGTCGCAGGTGTTGTGTTTGCACCTGCGACACCAACAACAACACCCGCAACACCTGCAACACAAACAACACCTGCGACACCCGCAACACCAACAACACAACACCTGCGACACCAACAACACCTGCAACACCAACAACAACACCCGCAACACCAACAACACAACACCTGCGACACCAACAACAACAACCGCAACACAAACAACACCTGCGACACCTGCAACACCAACAACACCAACAACACCCGCAACACCTGCGACACCAACGACACCAACAACACCCGCAACACCAACAACACCCACGACACCAACAACACCCACGACACCAACAACACCAACAACACCAGCAACACCAACAACACCGCAACACCTGCGACACAGACACAACACCTGCGACACCAACAACACCCGCGACACCTGCAAACACCAACAACACCAACAACACCAACAACACCCGCAACACCTGCGACCACCAACACAACACCAACAACACCTGCGACACCAACGACACCAACAACACCCGCAACACCAACAATGCCCGCAACACCAACAACACCCACGACACCAACAACACCCGCAACACCAACGACACCAACAACACCCACGACACCAACAACACCCACAACACCAACAATGCCCGCAACACAACAACACCCACGACACCAACAACACCCGCAACACCAACGACACCAACAACACCCACGACACCAACAACACCCGCAACACCAACGACACCACAACACCCACAACACCAACGACACCCACGACACCAACGACACCAACAACACCCACGACACCAACAACACCCACGACACCAACAACACCCACGACACCAACAACACCAACAACACCAGCAACACCAACGACACCAACAACACCAACGACACCAACAACACCAACAACACCCGCAACACCAACGACACCAACAACACCCGCAACACCAACGACACCAACAACACCCGCAACACTAACAACAGTGATGTCATCACTGCTCAGCCAGCAGGCTACGGACGAATTTTCAAAGAGCCTCCATCTTGATTCGGTAACCACAGGTTTGAAGTTAGAGGAACTATGTTGCCCCATAAAAAGATCTTAATGAACTCTTAAAGAACTTTCTGTTCTCCTTCTTTGCATCTGCTTGTTCATGTGAAATGCATTCTGGGACACTTTGCTGTCTGCAGTCTCCTCTGTCACCAGTTTTTTGAAAATGACGGGAAACATTCCTGCTGGAGATGGGTGGGGGTAGGTGTGTTCGGATCGGAACCCTCGTCAGGGTGAGAAGAAAAAAAGAAGAAAAAGAGAAGTTAACTGTCAGCGCTCTGGAGGGATTCTGGATCGGTGCTCCAGGTTTGATGTCTGTGTGTTGCTTAGTTTTGTTGCCACCATGAGGTTCCAGCATCTTCACAGCTTCTGTAACTTTGTAGACAGTACAAACCCAAGACCTTTTCTCCTCCACGTCATCCTATCCGTTCATTTTAACATGAACAGAAACACATTCCAGCATGTTGGACGGTAAAGCTTCAAACACATTTTTACCACCTTGTAATGTCATTTCTTCTCACAACACTTAAAAGCTGTTCTTCCTTTGATGAGACCAGGTGATGAAGAGTTCCAGATATCATCGTAGCCATACATTTGCAGCATTCTCTGTAGTGGACTAGTCAGACCTGCAGCCAGTCCAATCCAGTATCTGTCCCCTCTTCTTCCTCAGTCATGTCTTTGTAATGTATCCAGAGTGTGGTTTGACATGGTCTTGTTGAAAACAGATGTGGTCTTTAAAAGGCAGCAGATGTTGCTGTAAAATCTCAAGAGGACGTTTCTACATTATTTGCTGCTGTCACAGAAGTGAAAACCCCAGACCATCACAGAGTCTGGACTGTGGACTGGCTGATGATAACAGTCCTTTTCTCTTTAGTCCAGAGCACAAAATGACCCATTTCTTCCAAGAAGGATCTGGAATACTGATTAGGGATGTAAAGCAGACTGGATATAAACTGACATTTGCATTAAATAACAGCAGATGATGCTGAGTGGAACCATTTCAAATTAGACAAGCAGTGGTCCTTATACAGAGCCTTGTGGTACTCCTCAGTTATGGTCCATCTTAGATGAAATTCCTCCAGGTTCCTTCAATGCTTTATTGATATTCTGCTCTGTAGAAGGAGAAATATGCAAATGCATTCCGATCCTCCTTTTAAGAAACATATAAATGATTTTCTCATACATTTGTTAACAAAGTGGAGATTCTTGGTCCATCTGCTCCTTTCCTGGGTACTGATTTAAGATCAAATCATCATTACAATCACCTATCAAGTATAACTGACACCAAAGTAAATGGAAGATCCACTGTGTTTTAACCTCATCAACCCCTGTGACTGTTACATTAAAAACATCAGTACAGATGTGTTAATTTGACGGACGGAAGGGAAAATTTTCAGGACTCAAAGTGCTCACACATGGATGTAGGTTTAATGACACACAGTCGTCTGGAACCAGCCCGTTAACTGTCCTACCTGTGGTGGGACGTCGTAGACATACTGATCCCCCCTGTCTCCGCCTCTTTCCTCCCGTTCTCGTGGGAAGTCGTAGATGTCCTGCGTGGGTAGGCCCCCGGGTCGCAGGGCAGGTGGGATGTCGTAGATCTCGCGGGGAGCCTGGCTGACAGCGCCCCTGTCTCTCGTTTGTTTATCAGTCAGCATCGGTGGCGGGACGTCATACACGTCCTCTGGGATTGGCGGCTCATCATCATCACTGATGTTATTTTGTGGGAACTGGCATGACGTGACAGGAACTTGGTGTTTTAGTTTGGCAAAGTGGGGTGGAACATCATACGTGTCCTCTCTGACAGGCTGGGCATCATTAACATCTTTACTGACCGATGGAGGAAAGTCATAAATCTGAAGAGATAAAAGGAGAGAGGAGCGTCAGAACCCTTGTCAGACCTGCTGGCTGACTGAAACCCCCTGATTATGATACAGGTGAGTAGATGTTCTTGGTGACTTGATGACAGTTAACAAGACAGGCTTCGACAGAACTGGTACTGGAATTATTAGAAGATGTTCCAGGACAAAGCAGAGGCCACATCTGAGAGCTGCTCAGCACAAGTCTTTCCACGAGTGTCCTTAGTACAGACACTGCGCAGGAATTGATCTGACAACCATCTGGAGGATGGTTCTGGATGGAGGCAGAGAGTTGCGGTCTCAGTGTCCTTATCTTCTGCTGCAGTTCAGACAGACTCCAGACTATGTTTCACAACACATCATTTACTAACCCAAACCTAATACAACACGAGCCTGGTTCTACAGGACTTAAGAGATGCAGCCAGGTGTCATTGACTAACCGATCATCAGCAGGTGTTTGGAAAGAATCAAACAGCATTTCAACAGAAACGCCTCCAAGCCACTGTCAAGCACGGTGGTGGAGGCATGCTGGTCTGGACACCTGCCAGTCACTGAGTGGACAATGAAATCCTCAGTAGACCAGAGTCTCTTAGAGTCGAAGACATCTGTCTGACAAATAAAGTTTGGCTGAAACTGGGTCAGAAAATAGTGTGGAGTGAACGTCCAAAATCCTAAATAACCTGAAGCAACGTTGGAAGAAGAACGAAAAATGATTCCTCCAGAACCATGAAAGACTGATGAAGCCGGATAGGAAACATCTACTGAGGGTTGCTGATGCTGAAGGAAACATCTAGTGAGGGTTCCTGCAGCTGAAAAAAACATCTACTGAGGGTTCCAGCTGCTGAAGGAAACATCTACTGAGGGTTCCTACAGCTGAAGGAAACATCTACTGAGGGTTCCTACAGCTGAAGGAAACATCTACTGAGGGTTCCTGCAGCTGAAGGAAACATCTACTGAGGGTTCCTGCAGCTGAAGGAAACATCTACTGAGGGTTCCTACAGCTGAAGGAAACATCTACTCAGGGTTCCTACAGCTGAAGGAAACATCTACTGAGGGTTCCTACAGCTGAAGGAAACATCTACTGAGGGTTCCTGCTGCTGAAGGAAACATCTACTGAGGGTTCCTGCTGCTGAAGGAAACATCTACTGAGGGTTCCTGCAGCTGAAAGAAAACATCTACTGAGGGTTCCTGCAGCTGAAGGAAACATCTACTGAGGGTTCCTACAGCTGAAGGAAACATCTACTCAGGGTTCCTACAGCTGAAGGAAACATCTACTGAGGGTTCCTACAGCTGAAGGAAACATCTACTGAGGGTTCCTGCTGCTGAAGGAAACATCTACTGAGGGTTCCTACAGCTGAAGGAAACATCTACTGAGGGTTCCTGCAGCTGAAGGAAACATCTACTGAGTTACTGCAGCTGAAGGAAACATCTACTGAGTTACAGCAGCTGAAGGAAACATCTACTGAGTTACAGCAGCTGAAAAAAATATCTACTGAATGTTCCTGCAGCCGAAGGAAACATCTACTGAGTTATTGCAGCTGAAGGAAACATCTACCGAGGGTTCCTGCAGCTCAAGGAAACATCTACCAAGGGTTCCTGCAGCTGAAGGAATCATCTACAGAGTTACTGCTGCTGAAGGAAACATCTACTGAGTTACAGCAGCTGAAAAAAATATCTACTGAAGGTTCCTGTAGCTGAAGGAAACATCTACTGAGTTACTGCAGCTGAAGGAAACATCTACTGAGTTATTGCAGCTGAAGGAAACATCTACTGAGTTATTGCAGCTGAAGGAAACATCTACTGAGTTATTGCAGCTGAAGGAAACATCTACTGAGGGTTCCAGCTGCTGAAGGAAACATCTACTGAGGGTTCCTGCAGCTGAAGGAAACATCTACTGAGGGTTCCTGCTGCTGAAGGAAACATCTACTGAGGGTTCCTGCAGCTGAAAGAAAACATCTACTGAGGGTTCCTGCAGCTGAAGGAAACATCTACTGAGGGTTCCTACAGCTGAAGGAAACATCTACTCAGGGTTCCTACAGCTGAAGGAAACATCTACTGAGGGTTCCTACAGCTGAAGGAAACATCTACTGAGGGTTCCTGCTGCTGAAGGAAACATCTACTGAGGGTTCCTACAGCTGAAGGAAACATCTACTGAGGGTTCCTGCAGCTGAAGGAAACATATACTGAGTTACAGCAGCTGAAGGAAACATCTACTGAGTTACAGCAGCTGAAAAAAATATCTACTGAATGTTCCTGCAGCCGAAGGAAACATCTACTGAGTTATTGCAGCTGAAGGAAACATCTACCGAGGGTTCCTGCAGCTCAAGGAAACATCTACCAAGGGTTCCTGCAGCTGAAGGAATCATCTACAGAGTTACTGCTGCTGAAGGAAACATCTACTGAGTTACAGCAGCTGAAAAAAATATCTACTGAAGGTTCCTGCAGCTGAAGGAAACATCTACTGAGTTACTGCAGCTGAAGGAAACATCTACTGAGTTATTGCAGCTGAAGGAAACATCTACTGAGTTATTGCAGCTGAAGGAAACATCTACTGAGGGTTCCAGCTGCTGAAGGAAACATCTACTGAGGGTTCCTGCAGCTGAAAGAAAACATCTACTGAGGGTTCCTACAGCTGAAAGAAAACATCTACTGAGGGTTCCTGCAGCTGAAGGAAACATCTACTGAGGGTTCCTGCAGCTGAAGGAAACATCTACTGAGTTATTGCAGCTGAAGGAAACATCTAATGAGGGTTCCTGCAGCTGAAGGAAACATCTACTGAGTTATTGCAGCTGAAGGAAACATCTACTGAGGGTTCCTACAGCTGAAGGAAACATCTACTGAGTTATTGCAGCTGAAGGAAACATCTAATGAGGGTTCCTGCAGCTGAAGGAAACATCTACTGAGGGTTCCTGCAGCTGAAGGAAACATCTACTCAGGGTTCCTACAGCTGAAGGAAACATCTACTGAGGGTTCCTGCTGCTGAAGGAAACATCTACTGAGGGTTCCTGCTGCTGAAGGAAACATCTACTGAGTTACAGCAGCTGAAAAAATATCTACTGAAGATTCCTGCAGCCGAAGGAAACATCTACTGAGTCATTGCAGCTGAAGGAAACATCTACCGAGGGTTCCTGCAGCTGAAGGAAACATCTACTCAGGGTTCCTGCTGCTGAAGGAAACATCTACTGAGGGTTCCTGCTGCTGAAGGAAACATCTACTGAGTTACAGCAGCTGAAGGAAACATCTACCGAGGGTTCCTGCAGCTGAAGGAAATATCTACTGAAGGTTCCTGCAGCCGAAGGAAACATCTACTGAGTCATTGCAGCTGAAGGAAACATCTACCGAGGGTTCCTGCAGCTGAAGGAAACATCTACCGAGGGTTCCTGCAGCTGAAGGAATCATCTACAGAGTTACAGCAGCTGAAAAAAATATCTACTGAAGGTTCCTGCAGCTGAAGGAAACATCTACTAAGGGTTCCTGCAGCTGAAGGAAACATCTACTGAGGGTTCCTGCAGCTGAAGGAAACATCTACTGAGGGTTCCTGCAGCTGAAGGAAACATCTACTGAGGGTTCCTGCAGCTGAAGGAAACATCTAGAGAGCTGTTTAATGTTGAGTATGACCAAACCAGTCCCAATTCCAGCTCTTACCGTCTGCTGAGGGTTCTTGTCGGGTCCTGCTGGAGTGTCATATATGTCTTGACCTCCAGAGGGCCCCTTCACCACCATTGGAGGAGTGTCGTACACCTGAAGAAGAGAAAACATAAAAAATGTTTGTACTTCCATCCAACCGGACCTGTTCACACATGCATGACTGAGGTCATGTGACATTCATGAGTCATCTGCCTCATAGTTCCTCGGGGACTGTTCAGGAACATCCCAAAGCTGTGTGAGAGGCAGCACCGCCGGAGTCAGTCAAGAGCGTCTTCATTACACATATCCGAAGTTTCAAGCCTCATGACCAGTTCTGGAAGCGTCCACCAATAAGGATTCGTTCAGTCAGAAAACACGCATGCTTGGACTAGACTAGAGGAACGTGATGCCGACAAGCCCCAACAGGAAGGTCGTCAACACAACCTCCGCAGGGTGGGAGCAGGAGTCACTTAGGAGGAGGAGGACTCCATCCTTTTACAGCTCCTTAAATGTTTTGTTGCAGATGACAGGACAAAGAGTTATTTCATGTGTAAATGTCTCCACATATATTTAAAGAGGAAGATCCTGCTGCTAGTCCTCAAAGACTGGGACCAAACAAGACCCTCAGAGGCTTTGATCAAGAAAACCGGACCTCTTTTTTCTGGTTCCTTGAAGATACTAGCAGGGAAGAACCGGATCCAGAAATACAGGAGCTAAAGCAGCTTCACCTCTCGTCCTGGACACGTCTGTCAGAGCTTCCCTCTGGGAGGAGGCTCCAGGCCATCAGGACCAGGTCCTTACGGCATTAAAACAGTTCCTTCCCCACTGCAGTCATCCTGAACGCTCCAGTTCTGCTCAGCTCAGGGTCACAGGGATCTGCTGGAGCCTCTCCACAGGTAAATGACAGTTACACCTGGACCTGGACTAAGACAGGAACACACATACCTGTGTGCTGTACTGCTGGCGGGTGGACGGCACGTCATAGATGTCCTGCTGGGTGGGAGGCTGATGTCTGGGTGGGACGTCATACTCGTCCTGGTCCCCTTTAACGGTGTCATACACATACACCTGCCCAACGCGAGTGGGAACCACCACCTGAGGACAGAGAGGGGAGACGGGTTAGATCAGCGGTGCCGGATTATTTCATTCTGGTCCACAGTCATTCAATTCAATTATTACACTACAGGTCCAGAGATCCAGAACATGACCCTCGAGCAGGTAAAAACTCCCCTTTAAGAGGGAAGAAACCTGGATCAGGACCTGAATCATAAGGGGGGACCCTCCTGCTGAAGACCAGCAGGAACAGGAAGTAGAGAGAAGAGACACAGACACACCGTCAAAGGTACCAAAGACCAGATCCATCAGTATAATTATCTGTTAACTGGAGAACTGAGTTTTCTGTCCACCAGACTGGTACCTGGTTAGTTGGTGGACTACAGAGACCACTATCTAAACAGGTGTAGACAGCAGACACTGAGGTGGTCAGAGGTGGGACTGCAGGTCAGTGGATCATGTTGGTGTCCCCCTGCAGCAGGTCTACAGCAGCAGATCCAGATGAAGCTGTGTTGAAGACCAGCTGCTCCAGTCTGGTCCTGCAGCTGCAGCTGTGACTACTGGTCCTGACACACTAAAGTTTACACCAACTAGATGTTTTACTGAACACAAACGGTTGAAGTTTGGTTTTAAAGGTGGAGGTGGTGTCAGCCTCCTTCACCCAAACTGGAAGTTGGTTCCAGAGTGATGGTTCCTGATAGCAGAAGACCCGTTCTCCAGATCTACATCTGGATCTTCTAGGAACTACGAGTAAACCTGCACTCTGAGAACGGAGAACTCTGTTAGGAACATGAGGAACCATCAGGTCCTGGAGAAAACCAGGAGTTTAGACATTTAGGACTTTATAAAAGTCATAAAATGTTGAACTGGATTCTGAGTTTTCCAGGGAGCCGATGGAGAAAGTGAACTCTGGAGAGATGTGGACTCTTGTTGGTTCCTGTCAGCACTCGCGCTGCTGCATTTTGGATCAGCTGGAGGATCTTCAGAGAATCACTTGGACATCCAGCCAACAACACGTTACAGTAATCTAGTCTAGATGGTGGTCTCAGGGTCCACACCTCCCTTTATGAACTCCATAGTAAAGGTTCACACCCCTTCACAACCACATTGGTCTTCATAGGAACACTGACTGTCCTCGTCTTGTCCTCACATTAGAAGATCTCAGTCCAGACTGTTCTCCACGTGGTTCCTCACTGGAACAAGTTACCAGTGAGGACGAGAGCAGTCGTCTCTCTCTCTCGTTGACACCCGTCCCTCCAGGACGCATCTTTGTGGCGGGGACGGTGAGCGAGCACGGATAAAGGCTGTTGGGTTTTGTTACCACATGGCACTGACACCCAGAGGCCACAGAAATGGAGCAGGGGTCCAGCCACAGTGCTCGTGGGAACCAGGCTGCCCTATTGTGTGCCTGTTTAAACTGTCTTATAGGGTTTGAGCACAGAGTCAACTGGTCAGCCTGGGAAACTACAACCAGCCATTCCGACCCCCCGCAGCCCCCGCAGCCCCCCACAACCCCTGCAGCCCCCGCAGCCCCCACAACCCCCACAACCCCCGCAGCCCCCACAACCCCCACAACCCCCACAGCCCCCACAGCTCTGCGGGCTGCTGTGATCCGGGAAACCAAAGCTCACACAGCCGTCCCGACAAACACGTGGAACCAAGCAGCCAGAGACAAGTCAGGATGCAGTTGTGTGAGGTCACCAGAGGTCACCCAGAGGTGACAACAGTTTGTCAGGAGATCTCAGGAGAGGTTTTCCTGCTGCTCACTCTGGCATCTCTGCAGATCTTCATCGGCTCCAGCTGTCCCACACCTTCCTAAACATCCCGTCTGTCACTGACAGAAAGCGCTCGCGGTACTGACCACACTTGACGGAGCAGCAGATACCTCCATCCAGGTTCAGGGTGACCAAGATCAGGCTCAGCTCCATCCCAGTTCCTGGTTCCTCTAAGAACATGTCCCATCCAGACAGCTCCACCTGCATGTTAGAATACGCCTGACACAGGTAGACGTGGACCTTCAGACCACAGACCAGGAGAAGAACCAGGCAGCCCCCCATGATGTCACCCACAGGCGCATGAAACCTTTTTTGTCCATCTTCCTGGGTGGCTCCATGTTGACAAGAACTGGCTCCGCCCACCTCGGCTGAGCAGACCCGGAAGCCGGCGGGGACATGCCTAGCTCATGCTAACCTGTGCTGTCCCTTCACTAACGTGCCCAGGTTCCTGCCAGCGTCCAAACCCGCCTGCTCCACCCATTTACCCATTTTTGGGCGGAGTTAGAACCCTTCGACAGGCATCGTGTAAAGCCCGCCCCCGCCACGCTGTGGTTGGTTCAGACAGTCCTAGTTTAGGTGGGGGGGGGGGGTTCCAGAGTTCCCTAAGCTGAACTGCTAGGACCTGAATCCAGACTTGCTGGTCCTCTACAGAGTGCTAGGACCTGAATCCAGACCTGCGGGTCCTCTACAGAGTGCTAGGACCTGAATCCAGACCTGCGGGTCCTCTACAGAGTGCTAGGACCTGAATCCAGACCTGCGGGTCCTCTACAGAGTGCTGGGACCTGAATCCAGACCTGCGGGTCCTCTACAGAGTGCTAGGACCTGAATCCAGACCTACGGGTCCTCTACAGAGTGCTAGGACCTGAATCCAGACCTGCGGGTCCTCTACAGAGTGCTGGGACCTGAATCCAGACCTGCGGGTCCTCTACAGAGTATTAGGACCTGTATCCCAGTCTTGCGCCCGCTGCAGTATCGCGATCGCTGCAGTCTCTCGATCGCTGCAGTCTCTCGATCGCTGCAGTCTCTCGATCGCTGCAGTCTCTCGATCGCTGCAGTCTCGCGCCCGCTGCAGTCT
Source organism: Xenentodon cancila (assembly GCA_014839995.1). Taxonomy (NCBI): domain Eukaryota; kingdom Metazoa; phylum Chordata; class Actinopteri; order Beloniformes; family Belonidae; genus Xenentodon; species Xenentodon cancila. The sequence continues at coordinate 584,343 of CM026199.1, read as the reverse complement.
CTCGATCGCTGCAGTCTCTCGCCCGCTGCAGTCTCTCGCCCGCTGCAGTCTCTCGATCGCTGCAGTCTCGCGCCCGCTGCAGTCTCTCGATCGCTGCAGTATCGCGATCGCTGCAGTATCGCGATCGCTGCAGTCTCTCGATCGCTGCAGTATCGCGATCGCTGCAGTCTCTCGATCGCTGCAGTCTCTCGATCGCTGCAGTCTCTCGATCGCTGCAGTATCGCGCCCGCTGCAGTCTCGCGATCGCTGCAGTCTCTCGATCGCTGCAGTCTCTCGATCGCTGCAGTCTCTCGATCGCTGCAGTCTCTCGATCGCTGCAGTATCGCGCCCGCTGCAGTCTCTCGATCGCTGCAGTCTCTCGATCGCTGCAGTCTCTCGATCGCTGCAGTCTCTCGATCGCTGCAGTCTCGCGCCCGCTGCAGTCTCGCGCCCGCTGCAGTATCGCGCCCGCTAGAGTATCGCGCCGCTGCAGTATCGCGCCCGCTGCAGTATCGCGCCCGCTGCAGTCTCTCGATCGCTGCAGTCTCTCGATCGCTGCAGTCTCGCGATCGCTGCAGTCTCGCGCCCGCTGCAGTCTCGCGATCGCTGCAGTCTCGCGATCGCTGCAGTCTCGCGATCGCTGCAGTCTCGCGATCGCTGCAGTCTCGCGATCGCTGCAGTCTCGCGATCGCTGCAGTCTCGCGATCGCTGCAGTCTCGCGATCGCTGCAGTCTCACGATCGCTGCAGTCTCTCGATCGCTGCAGTCTCACGATCGCTGCAGTCTCACGATCGCTGCAGTCTCACGATCGCTGCAGTCTCACGATCGCTGCAGTATCGCGCCCGCTGCAGTATCGCGCCCGCTGCAGTATCGCGCCCGCTAGAGTATCGCGCCGCTGCAGTATCGCGCCCGCTGCAGTATCGCGCCCGCTGCAGTCTCACAATCGCTGCAGTCTCGCGCCCGCTGCAGTCTCGCGCCCGCTGCAGTATCGCGCCCGCTGCAGTATCGCGCCCGCTGCAGTCTCGCGCCCGCTGCAGTCTCGCGCCCGCTGCAGTCTCACGATCGCTGCAGTCTCGCGCCCGCTGCAGTCTCGCGCCCGCTGCAGTCTCGCGCCCGCTGCAGTATCGCGCCCGCTGCAGTATCGCGCCCGCTGCAGTCTCCCGCCCGCTGCAGTCTCCCGCCCGCTGCAGTCTCGCGCCCGCTGCAGTCTCGCGCCCGCTGCAGTCTCGCGCCCGCTGCAGTCTCGCGCCCGCTGCGGCCTGCAGCTGCCCCACGCACAAGCCGCTCACCTGCTCAAACACCCCTTTTAAAGAGACATTTGATTTTGTTTAGGGGTGTATGTGTAATGTGCAATGTGTAAGCATCAGCCAAAGACAAAGAACTCCTCTGCCAGTCATCGTTTGAGACAACTGCATTTCACTTGACGTAACACATCAACAATGATGAGGAGATGAAGACACTCGACACTCTCTAATGAAAGAAGAGAAACCAGCAAGAGGAAACCTTGGATGGTGCTGCAAAAGTCAGCTGACCTCAATGTCAACAAGGGAAGCTGCTGATGACCACCTCACTGGGAAAGGCCTCGGTGAGGACTCATGTTTGAGGCCTGTTGGTCCACAAAGCAGACGTGGACAGTCGGGTAAATTCCCACGCTCCCTCCAGGATCCTAATTTAGAGTTTAGAGCTGATCTGGCGTTCCAAGGCGAAACCCACATTGTTCCTCCTAGATCTGAGTTTCAACCAGACTCTTGTGCAGCACCCTCCCTTTACAGGGAGGATGAGGAGTAACTGGATCACACCCTCTGGTCCCCCTTCTTAAGCAGAGAAAAGTGAAATCTGTTTATCACTGTAATCTGCATGAGGTTTAAAACAGGTTTAGAAACTCATAGCTGCTCAGACTGTCAAGGATCCATCCAGATACGACGTGGATCCGCTAAAAACAGCCTCAGATTCAAGCGGAGTTTTTTTTTTTTTTAAAAACCACAAAGGTCACAGCCGCGAGGAAGTGTGCCAGTATTCCCGACACAAGAACATGCAGAGTTCTGTCCATGTCGCTCAGCCACTTCCTGCCTGACTTGCATTCACTTCTTGTAAACTAAGATCATAAACGTCAGTGTTGGGCAGTCACATCCTTCCTTCCTTATTTCAATCTTGTCTCCTCTTACCTTGCCAAGGGACTTGTTGCTGCTCTCCCAGTTCCTCTTTTCTAAGGAAGGGGGCACCTGGTACACGTCCTGGCCAGCTGCCGTCCCGCTGGGGGGCGCCGTCCCCTGTCCGGCGGGGGAGGGGGGCACCTGGTAGACGTCCTGCTGTAACTGTCTGTGGCCCTGAGCCAGGACCTTGCTGGGGGGTCCTGGTTGGACTTGCGTAGAGGGCACACCTGGACCTGAGGGAACCTGGTACAGGCTCTGAGGGCTCGCTCTGGGCCCATGGGAAGGGGGCATCATGTATATGGAGTCGGGGCTGGCCTGTGCAGGGCTGGGGGTGGAGTACGCTGGGTGCATGGATGAGTACTGACCAGGAGGGAGGGGTTTGTTAGAGAACCCTGCAGGAGACGTGGACATGGCAGGCGTTGGTATGGTGTAGGCGCTCTGAGGGGGGAGGGGCCCCTGCACTTGGGAGGTGGGACAGGAAGCAGCTGGGTCTGCCGTGGAGGCTGTGGGCTGCTGATGCTTGCTGTCGTACATGCCCACAAGGATCTTGAGCCGGTTTCCCGGGACAATGCCTTGGCGACCATGAAGCGAGCAGAGCCACCATCCGTCCAAACCTTGCGTGTCCCGCTCCAACACCGTCATGATGTCGCCCTTACGAAAGGACAGCTCGTCTGGAGACTCGGCCACATTGTCGTACAAGGCCTTGGCCAAGACGTTCTGAAAAAGAATAAAAAAGACACACATGAACCACCTGATCGCAGGAGGACCTAGGTTCCTCTGGACAGGACTTGGATCTCCAGGGTCAGGACCAACAGATGCAGAAGAAACCGCCTCTGGACGCCAAAGCGCGACAGAAAGTTGATGATACAAGGGGTTACTGAAACACACACTAAAGGAATGCTTGTAAAACTGCCCCGGCCAACGGACAACCACCGGAGGAAGTTTCCTGTGGAACTGAACGTGGTCAAAGGGGCGGGGCCAACCCCACATGGGGACGGACGTATGGGTGGGGCTGATCTGTGATTACAGTTTAGAAGACCAACCTGCAGACGCACAAAATCAATTATAATAATATATAACACTTTTGGAAGCTGCTTTTGTTTTGCTTGATCAGTTGTCCAACTCTTAAAGTGACAGTACATGAAACCCGAGTATATGACAAACTAAGAAAAGTTTGAACCTTATATATGTTTGTTTGTAATATTTGTCCTTCTACCAGAGAAAAACAGACACGTCGCAGCCACAACTGAGGCGCAGCTTCATTCCCATGTGACCTACAGCAGCCAATCAGAGGGCAGAGCACCGGGTCGCTGATTACGGCTGCAGTCCTTACCAGAAACCAGGATGGGATCGGTTTTAAGGTAGTAATTCCAAAAATAAGAGAAAGTTTGATCTGAGGTGTCATCTGTCCAACATGTCATGAACTGAGGAGCCCGAGAACAATCTCTCTCTCTCTCTCTCTCTCTCTCTCTCTCTCTCTCTCTCTCTCTCTCTCTCTCTCTCTCTCACACACACACGCACGCACACTCTGTTCAAACAGAAACACCTCCAGCTGAAACTCATTGAAACTGAACCAATATTTGTGGTTCATGTCTGACCTTGGTGTGTCTCCTCCCCCCGTGTCTGAGTCCACTTATCAGACTGGTACAGCCTGTACTGGCTTCATGTCACACCCGCCCATCCACACGCACGCACGCACGCACGCACGCACGCACACACACACACACACACACACACACACACACACACACACACACACACACACACACACACACACAGGAACCTTTGCCTTTCTAAAGCAGCCGGTGTAATTGGCCTACAAACGTGCAGCTGAGCTGCTGCAGCGTTTGCAGCCTGCTCAGTCTTCAAGTCCATCAGCGTTGCCTCCATCACGCCAACTCAGTGGTTGATAGATGAAACCCCAGAAAGGACTGCTCCGTAACCACATCCTAATCTGGAATAATGTAGAGGTTCCTGCTATCAAACGACAAAAACTAATCTAAAGTAAGTACATCAGCAACTACAAGGTGTATTTGAATGGTAAAACACCGAAACGGAGACTGAAGTCGCGTTGGACGGTAGTTAGTGGAGTGTCTTTTGGTCCTTGGGCTGTATTTGTGAGTTTCCGTCTCAGAGGGAATACCGTACGCGCTTCCCACCTGTGGAGCTCACCAACGGTCTCTTGCGTTAGACGACCTTCATGTCTGATTACGAGTCGCGTCTGTAGTTATAACACAGGTACATATTCAAAGGGCCGGTGACTGTATGTCACATCTCTGCGCAGTGCCTGCAGGAAGAAGCCAAGTGAACCAGAGGTACAGCAGGTCTGAAGGTTTGAGATGTTCACTCTGATACACTGGAGGTGGGTGGAGGTGAGGTGGGGTGAAGATGGAGGTGGGGTGGAGGTGAGGTGGGGTAAAGTTGGAGGTGAAGATGGAGGTGGGGTGGAGGTGAAGATGGAGGTGGGGTGAAGGTGGACGTGAGGTGGAGGTGAAGGTGGAGGTGAAGATGGAGGTGGGGTGGAGGTGAAGATGGATGTGGGGTGGAGGTGAGGTGAAGGTGGAGGTGGGGTGGAGGTGAAGATGGAGGTGAAAATGGAGGTGAGGTGGGGTGAAGGTGAAGTTGGAGGTGAAGATGGAGGTGGGGTGGAGGTGAAGATGGAGGTGAGGTGGGGTGAAGGTGAAGTTGGAGGTGAAGATGGAGGTGGGGTGGAGGTGAAGATGGATGTGGGGTGGAGGTGAAGATGGATGTGGGGTGGAGGTGAGGTTAAGGTGGAGGTGGGGTGGAGGTGAAGATGGAGGTGAAAATGGAGGTGAGGTGGGGTGAAGGTGAAGTTGGAGGTGAAGATGGAGGTGGGGTGGAGGTGAAGATGGAGGTGAGGTGGGGTGAAGGTGGAGGTGGGGTGGAGGTGAAGATGGATGTGGGGTGGAGATGAGGTGGAGGTGGGGTGGGGTGAAGGTGGGGTGGAGGTGAAGATGGAGGTGGGGTGGAGGTGAAGATGGAGGTGGGGTGGAGTTGAGGTGGGATGAAGGTGGAGGTGAAGATGGAGGTGGGGTGGAGGTGAAGATGGAGGTGGGGTGGAGGTGATGTGAAGGTGGAGTGGAGGTGAAGTTGGAGGTAAAAATGGAGGTGAGGTGGGGTGAAGGTGAAGTTGGAGGTGGGGTGGAGGTGAAGATTGAGGTGAGGTGGGGTGAAGGTGGAGGTGAAGATTGAGGTGGGGTGGAGGTGAAGATTGAGGTGAGGTGGGGTGAAGGTGGAGGTGAAGATGGAGGTGGGGTGGAGGTGAAGATGGATGTGGGGTGGAGGTGAGGTTAAAGGTGGAGGTGGGGTGGAGGTGAAGATGGAGGTGAAAATGGAGGTGAGGTGGGGTGAAGGTGGAGGTGAAGATGGAGGTGGGGTGGAGGTGAAGATGGATGTGGGGTGGAGGTGAGGTGAAGATGGAGGTGGGGTGGAGGTGAAGATGGATGTGGGGTGGAGGTGAGGTGAAGGTGGAGGTGGGGTGGAGGTGAAGATGGATGTGGGGTGGAGGCAATGTGAAGGTGGAGTGGAGGTGAAGATGGAGGTAAAAATGGAGGTGAGGTGGGGTGAAGGTGAAGTTGGAGGTGAAGATGGAGGTGGGGTGGAGGTGAAGATTGAGGTGAGGTGGGGTGAAGGTGGAGGTGAAGATGGAGGTGGCGTGGGATCTGACAAAGCTCATCCAGGTAAAAACAAAACAGACATGCAGATGTCAACGACAGGCGTTTCTCCTGGAAGCTCCTCCGGTGGTTTTATCCCACCTGACAGTAAATATGTGCTCAGAGGCTGAACTGTTTTCTTCATCCAGACCTTCATCTGCCTGGAGGTGACTTCTGTCACTTGTTAAAATGCTGAACACCTGGTAACAAAGGTGGAGTAATCCTGAAAATACTATTGTGAAGCAGGCACCATGAGGTGCACCTGTTGGCAAGGCTGGTTCTAGTCCGGTCTGGATGGTTCTAGTCCGGTCTGGATGGTTCTAGTCCGGTCTGGATGGTTCTAGTCCTCGGACACATGTTGATGACGTCAGAGGTTTGTCCAGTTTGTCCACTATTACAGCTAACGACTGCTGAGAGCTGGATCTGCAAGCTCTTGAACCATGAGAGGGGCATCTAGCTCACAGAGGACTACAACCTCCGCACCCCTCAGGACACTTATTGGCATCCTGAGGATGGGTCTCTGTCCATGTTCTGACATCACCATGTGACATCATCAGATCAGTTGTTGCCAGGCAACCAACACAGTAACTCGATGCTTTCAAACTGACCTGTGAGATCTCAGACAAGTCTCAGACAAGTCTTCCTCTCCGACAAACTGATGTACTTCGATTTACATACGAATGTTACTAACGTAGTCTTAAATTAAAGTCCATTCAGTCCATGATGTAAATTATTGTATATCTGTATTGTGCAAAAATCTATGATTTCACCTGAGCGAGCATCAGAAAGCTTGTGTTCACGGTGCGAGCCCCTTGGCGTGTTCTGCTGAAAGATTCAGTCATCAGGACGGATCTGTTTCTGCTCAGAAAGGTGCTCAGTCAGCTGACAGTAACAAGAACAGCTGGTGTGGCGACTCGACGGGGGGCCGCTCAGTCACCTGGGACAGGCTCAGTGTGGTTGGGGGAGGGGTCTCTGTCTCCTGCCTCCTGTTTGACCCCGGTGAACACATAAAAGCTCTTGACTAGAGGTGTCATCTGTTTGAGTCTGTTCGCGGCCAGAAACGGCCAGACCTCCAGCAGGGTGCGGTCAGGCTGCCCGAAACCTTTGACCCAAGTCCTGCAGTTCAGAGGCAAGGCTACCAAACTCGGAGCAAACGCAGTAAACGTTTGACCTCGACCCAAGTCACGTGACATTCTCCCTCGCGTCATTGTGGTTGGTGATCCTGCCTGACCTGACACAGGAGAGCTTTACTCTGATTGGACTTCTGATTAGACACCGACACGAAAGCACTGAAGAGTCTTTTGCAGTGTGTAAACGTCTGCTTTCCAGCGTACCCGAGGCCGTCAGTTGGTCTGGACTGCGATCGCAGCTGTCCTACGAGACAGGTCGGTGCACACTGGACACTAGACTGCTCCAACAAGCCCTTAACCCCGTTGAGACAGCACCACGACCCCCATCACTCCTCAAGTGTGCGTGTAAAACAGGACGATCTGTGGCCAAGTGAAGGAAGTCTACTGAAGACTACCCACCGAAGCCCAGGCCGACGCTGTCAGAGGCAGACGTATCTGCGTGTCTGTCCTCCCTCCTCCCTCCTCCCGTCTTCCTGTCTCAACACGTCCGCTCTTGAGAAACATTTCTGAGGGGTGATTTGTTCAGCAGCAGGAAGAAGCCAGGTCAAAGCTTCAGGATGCTGGTTCTCTGGAGACGTCACGGGCCACCAGTCTGCAGAGAGCTCTAACGTGTCTACACTTCAGCCAGCCGCCATTTCTAAGATAACAATGCCCAGAAAGAAACGTAATGAAGAAAACTACAGGTCGGGCTTCTCCGTAGAGTTCAAACATGCTTCTGTGGTGAATTTTTGGTTCCTTTCCAGAGCAGTTTGTTGCATCCCAGCTGGTTCCTTCAAGTCAGCAGCTGCTTTTAGAACTCACTCCAAACTGATGGCAGACACAGCTGGCCCTAATCTGGGCCACGTCTGGCTCTGACAGCTCAGCTACAGCGCTGGTCAGTGCTGCATGGGCCAGACGTGTCCCACCGTTGATGAACTGGACCGAACCTGGATTTGCATGTGTTGTTTGAGCCAGATGTGGCCCAGAGGTCAAAAGAACATGAAGAACTGGACAATGTATGTGTGGAAGCCAGATGTGGGCCAAGTTTGGGCCAAGAGCACTGCAGATGTGAGCCAAGAGCACTGCAGATGTGAGCCAAGAGCACTGCAGATGTGAGCCAAGAGCACTGCAGATGTGGGCCAAGAGCACTGCAGATGTGAGCTTGGGGTTACCTTCGAACTCTATTTTAGAGAAACGTTTATCCTGGAAAACTTAAGAAACGTCCCCCATCTGCAGCCGGTCTGAGCACAGCGATTCTTCGTGCAGCAGAAACGGAAGCTGAGGCATCGTTTTTGGCGAGTGAGAACTGCAGCTGAAGAATTCATGTCTGCAGGCAGCGACTACCAGCTGGAACAGCTACAGGAATCTTGCCGCCTGAGGCCACGATGGACTCGTGTGGGCGGAGCCTGATGTTGCTCAACCTGTTGACAGAAATGCCAGGTAGGAACGGATGAATGGCTGCCGGAGCAACTGCTGCTGAGACATGCGGAGTGTGACACCAGCAGCAAGGAGACGTTCCTCAGACCAGTAACCTGGACCAGGGGTGGACCGTGTGTGGACCTGGACTGAACCAGGGCTGGACCGGGGGTGGACCGGGGGTGGACCGGGGGGGACCACGGGTGGACCGGGGGTTGACCGGGGGTGGACCGGGGCTGGACCACGGGTGGACCAGGGGGGGGACCAGAAATTAGGTCTAGAAGAGCTGGGTCAGGATCTGCTGCTGCTTGGCCCACAGCTTGCAAATCCAAGCCAGTAGGCTTGGTTGACCTTGGTTGACCTTGGCTGACCTGCGCAGGTGAATCTGGGTTGGCCACACTTTTCCTTTTCTTTATGAAGTGAATAGCCAGGGTTTGAACCCGCCTCGGCTGAACTGTTCTGACACCATTCGGAGCAGGGTCGGTCCAACCAGAACTTCACATGTCTTCTAAGCTGCTGAGCGTTTCTGTAGCATTCTGAAGGTTTCTACTCAACAAGGTGAACTTCTGAAATGACTGTGAAGCGGATCAGAGGTGTGTTTAAGAGCTTTCCGAACCTGCACTTACAGAAGCCCTGCACACGCCCTCTCTGAGCACATTTCTCTGCTCCGACGCTGACCGCAGACACCATACCTTCCTCATCAGACCGTCAGGAGTCCAGGATCTCCATGCCGCAGTGGCGTGAAGCAACACGAAGAAAACATTCCTGCGTCTCCGTAGGAATGTCACAAAGGAACAATCGACCGACAAACAAAAGCAGTCTGGTCTGCAGCGGCCTCTCGGGAGCAGAACTCTCCACGCCGTGAGCCGTGGCATCAATCACGCCACTCAGAGCGTCTGACAGAGAAAACGGCGCCGATTCACAGGAATCCGGCACATGAAGACACGCAGGAGCTTCATGTCTGAGCGGAACGAGCATGTGCATGTTCTGACACGTCCCTATGACGGCTCAGAGACATCGAGGGTCAGGAGAAGGTCCCAATACACCCCTCCCCCCTCCCCTCCCCGTTAGCCTACACCTGTGACGACTGAAGCAGTCCTGCTGAAACCAGGACCAGGAGGTCTGCTGGGCCTCGTGGTGGCCTCAGCCTCTGCTGCAGTCAATAACACGGGGACCTTCTCAACCGTCACCGTGGTCAAGTGGACACCAGACAGTGTAACAAACGTGTCTGTGAAGGGGGTCAACGTGGACGTGGTCATGCTCTCAAAACTCCAGCCACTTCCAGCCGCGTTGTCCTGGAACCAGCCAGCATGGATCTGAGTAGAATCGGATCACCAAGCTGAGACCTCCTGGAGGTCTGTGCAGGTTCTGTCCATCAGGGTTGTCCATCCTCTGGTTCTCTGTTGCTCTGCTGCTGCTCAGAAGCACAGTGACAACATATTTCATGACTCTCTGGTATGTGTGAGTCATGAAGTCCCCAGTCAGGATGTTCAGGGTCATCATGGATCATCAGCTTGAATAAGAGTCACAGCCTCTCTGAGGAGGCTTTTATTTTGAAAGTCTGACTCACTGCTTGGACACTTGGCTGCCTCGTCAATGTTATCACTGACCTCAATGAGGTCCAACAGAAACCCCTGAAGATGAGTGTCTGAAAGAGCTGGGGGGTTAGGGTTAGGGGTGGGGGGAGCACCAGGAGTGGGGGAGGGGGGTCGAGAGAAGAATGAGAGGGGAATTCCTGCTGAGGCCTCCGTGACTCAGCCGGTGAGTCAGGACCCAAGACCTCCACAGTTCATGACGACGTCCAGCTCTGAGACACAGAACAACGTGATTCTGGACATCAGTCGTCACAGCGAAGCTTCAACCAGTCTGGAAGGAAGTCAAAGTCTGTCTAAATGGAAGAATCGCTCTGAGGTGTTGTGGTTGTAGATCACAAAGGACGAGTGGAGGTCCCTAAAAGTCTCTCCACTCTGGTATGATGGAAACCCTCTTCATCTAGTTAGACAACCTCGTTTCCAAAGGCGCTTGTGTCTCCTATCGATCCCGACACCAACCGTCATCTATCGTTTGTGGTGGGAACGTCAGAAAACCAAAGGAGCCGAGAGAAACCCAAAACCTTCCTCAGACAGATCAGAGTTTGGAGGCAGGTGATGACCTCACGGTGAAATCTCCCCATCGGACAGCTGAAGGAGTTCGTGACCCGCCCATATGTTGGCAGTTTTTAGTGTGACACACTGGCGTGGATGAGCGCCTGGCGGGGCATTTCATCCGGAGTAACACGTTCTCCTTAAATGGCTTCAGTCTGACATGACGTTCAAGTGTATTTTCAGTCTAAGTCCAAAATTCTATAGTACCTGACCTGACCTGAAACCCTCCAGACCACCTACGAGCTCACAGCACCGCACGCTTGTAAGAGATTAAATCAAACTCAGCGAGTAAGGCCTTTAGGAAATCTGGAACTCAGATTTAGAAAAGAACATTTACATTGAAAGAACATTCCTGGAAGCATCATCCAGCCCTCGAGGTGTCTGGTCTTTGACAGAGAAACTCTCATCGTCGTCGACGGCAACAAAGAGAAGATTACCACATTATGACACTTGTGCAACATTTAAACGGCATTAGAACAACATCTGACGTCCTACTACAGGAGGTACTCCAGAACACAGCAATCTGCAATGACTGGGTCTGATCCAGACCTGCAGTTCCTCAACTCACCACTAGGGTCTGATCCAGACCTGCAGTTCCTCAACTGACCACTAGGGTCTGATCCAGACCTGCAGTTCCTCAACTCACCACTAGGGTCTGATCCAGACCTGCAGTTCCTCAACTGACCACAAGAGTCTGATCCGGACCTGCAGTTCCTCAACTCACCACTAGGGTCTGATCCAGACCTGCAGTTCCTCAACTGACCACTAGGGTCTGATCCAGACCTGCAGTTCCTCAACTCACCACTAGGGTCTGATCCAGACCTGCAGTTCCTCAACTGACCACTAGGGTCTGATCCAGACCTGCAGTTCCTCAACTCACCACTAGGGTCTGATCCAGACCTGCAGTTCCTCAACTGACCACAAGGGTCTGATCCAGACCTGCAGTTCCTCAACTGACCACTAGGGTCTGATCCAGACCTGCAGTTCCTCAACTGACCACTAGGGTCTGATCCAGACCTGCAGTTCCTCAACTGACCACAAGGGTCCGGATCCAGACCTGCAGTTCCTCTACCAACCACCAGGGTCTGATCCAGACCTGCAGTTCCTCTACCAACCACCAGGGTCTGATCCAGACCTGCAGTTCCTCTACTGACCACTGGTCTCATCCAGACCTGTGGTTCCTCTACTGACTCTAGATGGGAGGGTCCTGATCCAGACCTGCTGTTCCTCTTCTGACCATAAAAAGTCTGGTTCAAAACCAGTTTGGGTCTCCATCCGCCACTGTCCCCCCTGACTCAAGGCTGGTAGCGTCTAACCAGCGGACAGCATCATTGATGGTCTCTAGCTTTGCAAGCAGCTGGCTCCTACCAGCTGAACCTCCTTCCATAATGACCCAGGTTCTTCCTGGTAGACTAACTGGACCACTGGCCGACTTTGGCGAGCTACCTTCCCCTGGATCTCCAGTGGTTACAGCTCCAACTCCAGGTAGGTAGCAGCAGAGGTCTGACGCCAGAGGCTGGTTGTGGACATGTTTGTTCCAAACCCAACCGTTCTTGGATTAACTGGTTGGTTGGAGTCAACCCCTGCCAGAGTACCATCAAACCCACCTCAGAAAGCTTGTTCAGTTCTTTTTATACAGTCCCCAGCGCTAAAGTTGGACTTACAAGCTGCTGACTCATGGAGGTACTTAGGATTGCCCACACGAGCTGCTAATCATGTCACAGTCATTTCTGGCAACATCACACATATCTTTCCATATTTCAACTGTCATTTTACTCCTTTAACCTGGCTTGCAATTTTTATTTGTCATTTAATTACAAAGCTTCACTCATTGTGAAACACCTGCGGTCAAAGGTACAGTTTAAATAAATTTGACTTAGTTTGGAAGAGTAAAACGCTCACCAGAGCTGCATCTGACTGCCACATCATTGTGATGCCATTCCACATTAATTACACCCTAATTACAGGCGTGTAATTACTCATTACAGTCTGAGCGCTCTGCTCTGCAGTGTTTTGCTGTCTGCCACATTCCTGACTGTTGTTACCCCAAACACACACACAGCCTGGGCTGCAGGATATGGAGCGAACAGAACCTGGGAAGATCTGTTTTGTCCGCCTGGATCCAGTCAGGATCTGCATCAATCATCTGATTCTGCTCTCCTTCTCTGACGGAGGTGTTTTTCCTTCGTTTCCCTGCACGTTCCTGACTCAGCACTAAGACACTTGCTCTTTGTCTGCTCCTTTTCCTTCGTTATTCCCAACCCTTCTCTGAGGTTCCTGTTTGAACAGGAGGCTGCAGCCAGCGCTTTTTATGACTCTGGAGGGTTCAAAGTTTGAAAGTCGATCAGAGTGGCGTCTCAGGACAAGTCTTTTGGATGTTTGACATTTTCCTCCAATTTCCATACGTTTGTTGGTCTGACTGCGGAGCAGCAGGAAAAGTGGGCGGGACTTCTACAACTTTGAACTTTGTGTCTGCACATTCCATTACAGGACGGCAAAGTTTCCTCAAACACTCACACAATCCCTGCTGAGAGCCAACAAAAGGCAGGAATCCAGAGAAAAAATGTTAACTCCAGCCTTTCTCCTCCTCCCCCTTCACAGCCCTCCTCCCCCCGGTTCAGACACAGCTGAGTTATAGCCTGTCCTGCTAAAACACTCAAATACTGAGCAGAAACACAGCGAACGAGGCCAGAAAGAGCAGCAGCTCCGAGTGTCGCCCATCACACACTCACCAGATAGTTCATGTTGTCCCTGCAGCACAGATCCTGGTGTGGTGACTCCGGGACGGGACTCTGCTTTAGTCCCTGTGAGACTCGGTTCCAACTGGATCCAGTCAAAGGAGACCAGCAGACCCCAAAAAGACCTCTAGAAAGTCCCCCGGTCTCCCCTGGTGTAGTCCCCCAGCCTCAGTCTCCGTGTCCTGTCCTCCTCGGTGTCTCCTTCAGTCCTGTTCGGTCTCGTTTTCAGCAGTCACACAGATCCTGACACATTCTGCCACTTCCTGATCTCAGACGACAAGAATGAAGCTGCTGCCCGGCCCTGCCGCTCGCTCCTGAACCCCCCTCCCGCTGGCTACCAGGGAAGAGAGGGAGGGGGCTGCAACCCGACACGTCACTTCCTGCTGGATCCTGATGTTCCATCCCGTCTGACCATTGGAGCGCTGCTCCCGCTGACCCCATCTCTGCCTCCCCCTGGTGGTGACAGGCTGTCACTGCCCTGAAGAGAAACCTGGTCCTGGTTGGTCTCCACAGACCACAAGGGTCCAGACATTTAACACTGTGCCATTATTTCAAATAAAAAATAAAAATCACGTGGGTAATGACACAACAGCTGGAACGATCCACCTTCAGCAGCAGACGGTGTATACGAAGAGCTGGACAACCTTCTGTGACATCACTCACAGGTTTGTTCTGTACCAGACTGTAAACGTTTCCATTTCTGCTGTAAAGTTGGACGTTTTAACGTGGAGGTCAGAGGAGACGGACTCGCTGCTGGACGCAGACCCTGGTGGTCAATCGGGGAGAAACACGCTTTGGTGTCAATCCTGTGATTTCTACGACGACTTTAAAGGGGGCTGAATTTTTTTGTACCACACCAGGGAATTCATATAAAGCATTATTTATTTTTATTACATTTATTTCTAATATGATTGATTGACAGTCGGCTCAGCCTCTGGGTAGCTGCTATCACTTCTTTCTCAGTAGTCGCCTTGCGCCCGTGTTTAGGAACGCCATCAGCCGTTTGTATAAACCAGCATCGGCTAAACATGCCACTAATGTTGGACTTCACCGTGGCGCCGGCATGTTTCCCCCGCTGTTAATGTCTGACGGCACCGGGTTGGAATGTAGGAGCTGGTAGCATCGGCTAACTTTGACGTTCCTGTCGGCTTCCAGAGCAACATGGCTGCACCCTGTACGAAGAACAACAGGCTTCAGAACCGGTCCTCAAGAACCGGCAGGTCACGTGACGAGTCCATGGTGTTACAGTCTGGTTGCTCCTTGTTTAGCGGTCAGTCCTCGTCTGAGTTTATGAGTCCCTGCGTCTACTTGAAGAGTTTAGCTGAGCTTCCGTGTTTGGGGTTCTTGAGAGTTTTCCACAGATCAGAGAGGCCGGGTCATCAGCAGCACCCGGCTGCCGCTGCTCTGCGGTGGGGAGGAGCAGCGGGGCCGGTCTGGGTACCGGTCCACTGCTGTCACCAGAGGGGGGTGAGCTACGATCGCGTTGTTACAGACTAACAGGGCTACATGAACATGAACGTGACTGTCTGCAGCTGTTGCTCTATTAAGTACTGAACGTCCGTGCACTGCTGTGGACGCTGCAGCCATCATCGTGGTATTTAAACAATAGTCGCATTGTGTCTGACCCCTCCAGGACGAGTGCCAACCATCCAGAAGGGCACGCCACACACCTACACACTGCCACTCGCACAAACACACCCCACAGAGCGGCAGGCCTCCGTGACATGGACACTGCCCTCTCTGACAACGACGGTTTCTGTCAGCCTGACCTGAGAAAGAACGGCCTGCCGTGCACGAGAACAAGACGTCGTTGAGTTTGCCGACATGGAGGTCAATGAGGATCTGAATCTGGTCTCTGCAGGAGGAGCGGCTTCATGTGTCCGCTCTGTTCGGAAACACTCAACAGCGCCTTCAGCTCTGTCTGATTCCTCTGAACGTGTCCTCCGTCACAGAGGCGCCGATCAAAGTCAGTCCCAGTACCTCAGCTGGCACCAGATACTGATCCCATCCCAGTGTTTACTGGAGAATAACGGCACCAAACCTGGGTGACGTCACCCATTCAGTTAAAGAGTGGGCGTGCAGAATGTTTTCTGAGCTGTGACTGACAGCGTTGGGAAGATTTGACTCCACCCCAAAAGTCCGGTTGAGCCCAGACGGCAAATTGGAACTCTGGTCCATTCAAAAATGGGCCAGTGGATCCAGACCCCAGGGGTCAGTAGAAGAACCGCGGCTCTGGACCCAGACCCCGACAGTCAGTAGAGGAACCTCGGGTCTGGATCCGGACCCCGGTGGTCAGTAGCGGAACCGCGGCTCTGGATCCGGACCCCAGTGGTCAGTAGAGGAACTGCACACATTGGAACTCTAGGACTCTAGAGTCAGATTAACAAACCAATACAGAAAACAATAAAGTAAAATATAAGAGAACATCTTCACTGAGGGTGAATGAAGCTCTTTCTGCCAAAGTTGTTTGGGTTCATGCCCCTCAAGCTTCCATTCAGGAGGTCAACAGGCTTTTTATCAGCTGTAATTTCTTTTAGCGTGTAACTACATGGTGTGAAAGCATCCGATTCACTGCACAGTTACAGACATTCAGAGCTGTGTGGACCATTATCCTGGCTGTGGATGAATGAAACCCTCTGAATGCAGTGTATTTAACACCGCAGGACTGCCTGCAGATACGCCTGCCTGTTCATCAGCTAGATACCGAAAAATGGCCAAAAATCCTCTTAATCAATCAATCAACCAATTCATTTCTCCTTCTACAGGGAAGAATGTCATTTAATATTCCAGGACGTGTAAAGTGTGTGTAAGGACAGGGGGGCAAGTCTAATATGAACACAATGAACTTTGATCCCTCAGATGACCTCTGCATCAAGAACATCATTCATCAACAGCTGATAGAACCTTACTACACTTACTAATGACACTAAAAACTTTGCTGAGCATAAAGAATGCTGATGTTAAACTCATCCAGAGGCAAATTCTTTTGATTCTGGGGCATCTGGGATGGACCATCACCATGGAAACATGGATTGTAGTAACTGAGGAGTACCACAAGGCTCTGCACGAGGACCTCTAGTTCTTTAGTTCTACATAACACTCAGCATCACCTGGTGTTAGTTAATACAAATGTCAGTTGATATGCAGATGACACTGATTTATGTTCCCAGTCATTTCAGATCTTGTTTTGGTAGGAAAAGGAGCTGTGTGCTCTCGAGCAAATAGTAAAAGGATCATCCAGACTGCAATTATCATCAACCAGTCCAGAATCCAGACTCTGTGGTGGTCTGGGGTTGTATAAGTGTCCAATGCTCATTTCCACTTCTGGGACGGCAGCATTAATGCAGAAAAGTACTCTGCAGCCTTCAAGACCGCATCTGTTCCAAGAAAGATCAAGTAGTTTTCAACGATGTAAAACCAGAATCTGGATAAATTACAAAGACATGACTGAGGAAAAGAGGATGTGATGTTGTGGGTTCATACTGTCTGCAAATAAATACAAAACAACGTAAAAGTAAGAATGACTTTCTGACCTTCGTTCTGATCAAGTCTGTTCATCCACCCTCACTCGTAAAACCACATGTGACGTGACGGTTGAAAGAGCTGGAACAAGGACCAGTGGAGCTCTAGGGTTAGGGAGTACCACTGGGACCCTCAGCTGGTGCTCAGCCTACTGACGGAGCCTTGCAGTTCCCTTGCCGAGTTATGATGCTACTACCATTACTTTATATTCATTCTGATCAAATCTGTCCATCCATCCTCATTTCTGCCAACAAAACAATGCTTGAAGAGCTAAAAGAGTTAAAAAGGAGAACTGGCAGAACTCCGATCGAGCTCCAGCAGGACCCTGCACAAGCTGACCCGCCTTAATGACAAAAGGCCAGCAGTTCCCAAGGCCTCGTCACAGCTGGGCTGTGAGGTGGAGGGCGGCTTGAGTCGAGGTGCCAGGAACCGGTGCTGACGAAGCCTGACGGTCCTCAGATCCTTCTAGAACAACCCCCATCAGTCACAGTGGTCTGTTGGTAAAATTAAGAACAAAACTGAACATGTTCTCTTTAAAAAAAGCAAGGATTAGTTTCTGTTGTGTCCTCATTCACAGCTAAGAAGTCAATGCAGTGCTGGGACCCAAGTAACTACAGTAATGACGGCTATTAACCCAAATGACACGTCACTCAAGACCACACCCCTAATAATGCAAAGTTATGTCACTGGAGAAGGTGTCAATCAAAATGGAATCAGTATCGATTCCACGTCCTCCAAATCTTCACCAAGCGCGACGTAATAGAGGCGTTAACCAAAATAACCTCGTAAAAATAAAAGCAAATAAGCATTTAGTGCGAACTAAAGACCAAACAATTAGATGCGGATTACTAAATATACGATCTTTAAGCTCCAAGTCTCTATTAGTAAACGATCTAATTACTGAGACCCGGAGTGACATTTTCTGCCTAACAGAAACGAGGCTCCAAGAGGAAGAGTTTGTTAGTTTAAATGAATCGACGCCATCCGGTTACTTTAATGATCATATTCCTCGAATCACAGGTCGAGGTGGAGGAGTAGCGGCGGTCTACGACTAAGGCGTGCCGGCCAGTGTCCTGGATGGCGTTTGGGATGCTGCAACCACTGCAGGAGAGAGATGCCAGCTTCATTTAGCCTGTGATCCGAGTCCTGGTCCAACCGGCTGGTCTTCAGCAGGTGGGTCCCCCCTTATGATCCAGGTCCAGGTTTCTTCCCTCTTAAAGGGGAGTTTTTCCTGCCGCTGTTTATGTAATAACTGATCGGGGGTCATGTTCTGGTCTCTGGAGACAACTTGTGTTGTAATAGACGCTATATAAATAAAACTGAATTAAAAAATCCATAAGTTGGTGGTTTTATATCATTTAACCTGACATGGTACATGAACATCCCCCCTACAACAGTCATGGATGTAAAATCTAAATCAAGATTGTTGTAAATATGTATTTCTTATGTAAAGAACATTTCAACGTGGAAGTCAATGGAGATAAGCCCTGCACTAACAATCTAGGACCACCAGGACCTGGATCCAGACCTGCAACTCCTCTACTGACCACCAGGACCTGGATCCAGACCTGCAGCTCCTCTACTGACCACCAGGACCTGGATCCAGACCTGCAGCTCCTCTACTGACCACCAGAACCTGGATCCAGACCTGCAGGTCCTCTACTGACCACCAGGACCTGGATCCAGACCTGCAACTCCTCTACTGACCACCAGGACCTGGATCGGACCTGCAACTCCTCTACTGACCACCAGGACCTGGATCCAGACCTGCAACTCCTCCACTGACCACCAGGACCTGGATCCAGACCTGCAACTCCTCTACTGACCACCAGGACCTGGATCCAGACCTGCAACTCCTCTACTGACCACCAGGACCTGGATCCAGACCTGCAACTCCTCTACTGACCACCAGGACCTGGATCCAGACCTGCAACTCCTCCACTGACCACCAGGACCTGGATCCAGACCTGCAACTCCTCTACTGACCACCAGGACCTGGATCCAGACCTGCAGCTCCTCTACTGACCACCAGGACCTGGATCCAGACCTGCAACTCCTCTACTGACCACCAGGACCTGGATACAGACCTGCAACTCCTCCACTGACCACCAGGACCTGGATCCAGACCTGCAACTCCTCCACTGACCACCAGGACCTGGATCCAGACCTGCAACTCCTCTACTGACCACCAGGACCTGGATCCAGACCTGCAGCTCCTCTACTGACCACCAGGACCTGGATCCAGACCTGCAACTCCTCTACTGACCACCAGGACCTGGATCCAGACCTGCAACTCCTCTACTGACCACCAGGACCTGGATCCAGACCTGCAACTCCTCCACTGACCACCAGGACCTGGATCCAGACCTGCAACTCCTCCACTGACCACCAGGACCTGGATCCAGACCTGCAGCTCCTCTACTGACCACCAGGACCTGGATACAGACCTGCAACTCCTCTACTGACCACCAGGACCTGGATCCAGACCTGCAACTCCTCTACTGACCACCAGGACCTGGATCCAGACCTGCAACTCCTCCACTGACCACCAGGACCTGGATCCAGACCTGCAACTCCTCTACTGACCACCAGGACCTGGATCCAGACCTGCAACTCCTCTACTGACATTTACTGATCCCTAGGCCCTGGCCCCAGGTCCTGGGGATCCAAACCTGCGGCTGAAGGGCCTGAAGGCTCTGGTGTCGTCATACTGAGTGCAGCCTTGGTTTTGGGAAGCCAACGGGAACACGCCAGCGTTTGTTGACCAACGTCGGCGTTGGCTACCACCTCCTTCAGCGGATCCCTGCACACATACCTGCAGAGCCGCTGACAGACGTTTCCAGCAGAACGTCCTGTTCATTCTGTCAACTCGACGGTGGGTGAATTCTCTAAACAGATAACAGATGAGGAAGTGATAACGGCAGCCATTGGCTGAGATGCCTGTCAATCAATCATATTAGAAATACATTGAAAGCTTTGGACTCAGACCTTTTTGTGGTCAGGCGAAGAATTGCGGTTTCCACTTGGTGGTTCGATTAACACGGTGGATGTAGTGAATATTTGAGTGAACAGCTCGTCTATCAGTGGGAGTTCGTCCGACACCCTTCAGAATGACTGGCTCCTCTTCCTCCTCACACTCCCGGTGTTTTCTAGAAACTGGAGCCTGCTGGAACTCTGACTGCGGGGAACAGCCAGATCCCTTCATTCTGCAGCGTGGAGGAGGACACGTTCTTGCCACACGTTCTCCAGAGGCTGCATGGTCTTTTTATAGGCCATCAGAAGTAGAGTAGGTTAATTATGATTCGGCCCAGATGTAGAGCAGCGCACCAGTCCACCACGTCCTGCTACACCTTCTGCCACACTGCAGGAACACCTCCGCTGCTTCAGCAGAGGTAATCCGCAACCGTGGGTCTGGAAGCACCCCGCTGGAGGAGCTTGATGATTGTTCCACCTGCATCTATTTTATCGAAAAGTAGACATTTGTGTCCCAACCGAGCCGGTCCCATATAGTTTTCAGAACAAAGGTCCCACATTAGAAAATAAACCAGTTGTGGCCACCTAAAATCCACACAGGTCCTCCTCAGAGTCCAGGTAGGACCACCATGAAACCTACGAACCACTCGGGACCCAATTTGCAGCCCACTTTCAGCTCATATGAGACCTGAAAATAACCAAAGTCCTGAACCAGTCCACATCTACGCCAGGAGGGAGGGATTGTTATGTGAGCAGAATCCATTTCAAACCGAGAAGAGAAAGCCACACAATGGAAGAATGAAATCAATAACCTCGACATCTCCAGCAGAGCAGCGTTCGCGCAGCACAGGCGCCTGAAACCGAGTCGAGGGAAGGGAGGAGTACGGTGGAGCCGGTTCCCAGATCCAGGCCACCCTGACCAATAACAGGATCTGCAGCGAGGCTTCCCCCAAATCATGTAGCAGAGACTGAAACAGGACCCGTCCAGTCTTCCTCTGTCCCTCTGGCCCTGTAGAACCTTCTAAGGTCCGTGTTCTGTCAATTCAGTAGCCAGCTGGATATTACCATTCCTGTAATACACCATCTTCGGCTCTGAGGATGAGGAGCTGATGGACCTCCTCAGCTTGTTGTTAGGGAATCCCACCCAGGACCCCCCATCCCGCGTCAACCTATCACATCTAAGTGTGACCCACATCTAAGTGTACAAGGGAGGGGCCAGCTCGACACCGACCCGTCTAAGTTCATGTAAAAGGACCGGCTGCACACTGAACTGGGCCTGTAACAACAGAGTATCCCACGGCGTGAAGGGGTCTGAGCCTGGTGGGGGGGTCGCATCAGTGTCACTACGTGTCCCAATGACGCTGGTGCAACCCCTTACGGTTACATGAATTATGTAAGCTGTAACTAACAGATACTGACATTTACGATACAGTTGTACAGGCTGCGGGACGGGGCTGCTTTAAGACACGTCTACAGGAAGGACAGGACACCTCCTGGTCCTCAGTGCAGAAGGCAGCAGCAGGAAGTCGTGAACGCGGTTCCGTCCCAACTCCCAAATGAACGTGGCCACAGTCGAAGGACGGTGCTTCTTCTTCTGCACCGGCCTCACTTCATGGCTGCGGTCCTCCAGCCAGGTGGACAGGCGCACACACACAAGTACGCGGTCTCCGTGGAGTCCTGGTCTCAGTGGACCTCCAGGTCCCAGATCCGAGCAGCTGGATCAGAAAGCCCACGCGCGCCTCAGCCCGAATATATTTACCAACATTACTCTTTTTTATCTGCAAAACTTTTTCCTACAATCAGTGTGATTAATAATAAATGTCTTCCACAAACACGCCTCAAACGTCTGTCCTTGTTCTGACACATTTCCTCATTAGGAGACAGATGTTCTTTACTCCAACCACATGTTCTTTCAAAGACAACAAAACTCCTGATAGTGAAATATGAGGGTTAAAAATAGAACAGCTGCTATGGATCTAAAAATAGCTGTAGGTGAGATTATTTTAGAAACCACACAATTCTGGTTGGAAGGCAAGACAGAGCTTTAAAGAGGTGACAAATTACACAACTAAGGCACCAAACCATTACAAGATGATTAAACCTGTAAAACAGTTACAGCAAAATGTGGGACTTAACAAATGTTCTGAGGAAAATAACATCTGGAACATCTCCCAGGAGAACAGTAAACAGACTTCAGTCTTAATGATTTTATGAAGAATACATGAGACTGATCTAGCTCATGAGTTTTCTGTCATCAAAGTCCGGGGAGACTCCTGCCGAACCGCTTGTCAACATGTCTATCACCACGGTAACCAGGACCAGCTCCGGGCTGATCCTTGATGGACAGTCCCACTCCCACCTGCAACCCATCTGTTACTCCTACTCCTAGATATGTGCCAGATCTCAGCTGTGTCCAGGACACATCCCAGTCTTGTGTCCTACACACGTCCCAGTGTTGTCTGGAAAACATTGCAGTGTTGTGTCCGGGAACATGTTCTAGACATGTCCTGTGTTGTGTCCGGGAAACGTCCTAGTGTCTGGAAAAAGTGTCCTAGTCACGTCCTGTGTTGTGTCTCGAACACGTCATGGTGTCAGGTGTCCCAGTAGAATTAGCCAAGACTCCTCAGACTCCCTGGAGCATGAATCAGCAAAGACGTCCCCTACACCTTTCAGCATGAATCAGCAAAGTGTTCCCCCATGCCCTGGAGCATGAATCAGCAAAGTGTTCCCCCGCCTTGTGAAGCATGACTCGGCATAAAGTCTCTACTGCCCTCTGGAGCATGACTCGGCATACACTCTCTACTGAGTCTGGTCATTTTTAAAAGAGCTGTTTCTGTGTTGTAAAGGTGGAAACAAGATTTTATGGTCAGACAAGGGAATGAAATGGGCTTTGCAGTCAGTAGGAGTAACTCCAGAGCAGCAAACCAAGTCCAGAATATGACCTTTGGAGTGGGTAGGAAAGTTCATGTGTTGATGTAGTCCAAATCTATCTAGACCAAATCCAAAGTCTGGTAAAGTCATTGTCCATGTGTGATCATGTATGAGGAGAGTGGTAATACATAAAATAGTGGGAGTAAATTTTTCAAATCCAAATCCAGCACAAGTTTGTACCAAGCCAGCGTTGGCTGAGCGCCGCAGTAACGTTTGATGTCGCTGTCGCATCAACTCATGAAAATGTTTTTTCTACTGTAAATACCTGAAGAAGAGTGGAGATGAGCAGAACAACTACGTGATGCAGGAGGGAAACACTGAGGTGAATGAAGAAGCATTTCCATCATCCTGCCTTCTTCAGTCTGAGAGCAGTGACACCTACTTCTCCTCTTCATTCATCTCTCCCTCCTCGGCCTTCATCCTCCTTTCATCGTCTCACTCCTTCTCCCCGAGCTGCCTCTTTACAGCCTCAATCATCCAATCAGGGCTGACGTTGACCCCATCATGATAGAGGCAGGAGGTCAAATGCAGACAGAGATGAGATGCTGCTGATGAGATGGATGGATGGATGAGTCAAATGAAGAGTTGAGGAAAAACCAGACAGGATGAAAATCTGGTTTCAAAAAAGAGCTGTGCAGCGTAACGGTATGAACATTCTGCAACAGTAACACAGGCCTAAAAATGACCTCCTCTGTTTCTTCACGACAGGCTTAGGAGGTTTTTAAAAGCTTCCAAGTGTTTAGGCAGTAACCATCTACCCTCGGCAGAGATGACATGCCCCAGAAAGACTAGTTGCTGCAAAAACTGGCATTTCAACAGAACTGCTTAATGCTCCTCCCCAGCAAGGTGTTTTAAGAGTGTTATTGTGTCGGCCTCACACTGCTCACATGTAGGACAAACCAACACATCATCTGTGTACTGCAGGGGCGCAGTACCAGGGGTCACCACCAGAGTCACAGCAGCATTATAGATGGTAGTAACCAACAGGCAGACTCTGGTTCCTGTAGACCTCCCTGACCTGACTCTAGACTGTTTGGTTCCTGTAGACCTCCCTGACCTGACTCTAGACTGTTTGGTTCCTGTAGACCTCCCTGAATGACTCTAGACTGTTTGGTTCCTGTAGACCTCCCTGAATGACTCTAGACTGTTTGGTTCCTGTAGACCTCCCTGACCTGACTCTAGACTGTTTGGTTCCTGTAGACCTCCCTGACCTGACTCTAGACTGTTTGGTTCCTGTAGACCTCCCTGACCTGACTCCAGACTGTTTGGTTCCTGTAGACCTCCCTGAGCTGACTCTAGACTGTTTGGTTCCTGTAGACCTCCCTGACCTGACTCTAGTCTGTTTGGTTCCTCTAGACCTCCCTGAGCTGACTCTAGACTGTTTGGTTCCTGTAGACCTCCTTGACCTGACTCTAGACTGTTTGGTTCATGTAGACCTCCCTGACCTGACTCTAGACTGTTTGGTTCCTGTAGACCTCCCTGACCTGGCTCTATACTGTTTGGTTCCTGTAGACCTCCCTGACCTGACTCTAGTCTGTTTGGTTCCTCTAGACCTCCCTGAGCTGACTCTAGACTGTTTGGTTCCTGTAGACCTCCCTGAGCTGACTCTAGACTGTTTGGTTCCTGTAGACCTCCCTGACCTGACTCTAGACTGTTTGGTTCCTGTAGACCTCCCTGAATGACTCTAGACTGTTTGGTTCCTGTAGTCCTTGTTGACCTGACTCTAGACTGTTTGGTTCATGTAGACCTCCCTGACCTGACTCTAGACTGTTTGGTTCCTGTAGACCTCCCTGACCTGGCTCTATACTGTTTGGTTCCTTCAGACCTCTCTGACCTGACTCTACATTGTTTGCTTTCTGTAGACCTCTCTGACCTGACTCTAGACTGTTTGGTTCTCGCAGACCTCCCTGACCTGACTCTAGATTCTTTGGTTCCTGCAGACCTCCCTCACCTGACTCTAGGCTTTCTGGTTCCTGTAGACCTCTTTGACCTAATTCTAGACTGTGTGATTCCTGTAGACCTCTCTGAGCTGACTCTAGACTGTTTGGTTCCTGTAGACGTCCCTCAGCTGACTCTAGACTGTTTGGTTCCTGTAGACCTCCCTGAATGACTCTAGACTGTTTGGTTCCTGTAGACCTCCCTGAATGACTCTAGACTGTTTGGTTCCTGTAGACCTCTCTGACATGACTCTAGACTGTTTGGTTCCTTTAGACCTCCCTGACCTGACTCTAGACTGTTTGGTTCCTGTAGACCTCCCTGACCTGACTCTAGACTGTTTGGTTCCTGTAGACCTCCCTGACCTGACTCCAGACTGTTTGGTTCCTGTAGACCTCCCTGAGCTGACTCTAGACTGTTTGGTTCCTGTAGACCTCCCTGACCTGACTCTAGTCTGTTTGGTTCCTCTAGACCTCCTTGACCTGACTCTAGACTGTTTGGTTCCTGTAGACCTCCTTGACCTGACTCTAGACTGTTTGGTTCATGTAGACCTCCCTGACCTGACTCTAGACTGTTTGGTTCCTGTAGACCTCCCTGACCTGGCTCTATACTGTTTGGTTCCTGTAGACCTCCCTGACCTGACTCTAGTCTGTTTGGTTCCTCTAGACCTCCCTGAGCTGACTCTAGACTGTTTGGTTCCTGTAGACCTCCCTGAGCTGACTCTAGACTGTTTGGTTCCTGTAGACCTCCCTGAGCTGACTCTAGACTGTTTGGTTCCTGTAGACCTCCCTGACCCAACCTCGGTCTTCAATAGATCTAAATCGTCCAAACTCCACTACTCAAAAATGTTTTCTCTCTCATTGGTGCGACAATACTGGACCAGATCAACTCGTCCCTTTAACTTCACTTACAATTGAACAGAGTTGGTGTGGATGGATTTTGCATTAAAACTGCATTTAAAATGAAAACAGTGGTCTATGTACGTCATGTATGTCATCGTGATGATGGACCTGTGAGAACACGAGTAGAACTTGACAAGCACAGAAAGTCCTTATGAATTCAGTTCTATGAATTATATACTCAGAGTTGATTCTTAAATATTTGAAATCTATTGACCTTGAAACTCTGTCTGGGCCTGGACAGACTAGAAAGCTCAACCTTCGTAATGGAATCCTACTTGAATCATCAAAACTGTATTTGTTGACTCCAGCGATGGCGTTAAAGCCAACTTAAGAACAGAGCTCTCCTCGCTCCACCACTCCAGAACGATTTGCTTCGGATCCCAATCAGTCATACATTGCAAAAACTGAACATTTTATCAGAGACTCCTCCCTTAAAGAGGAGACAGTATACACATACCGGAGACCAGAGTCGTCTACACATACCAGAGACCGGAGTCGTCTACACGTACCAGAGACCGGCGACGTCTACACGTACCAGAGACCGGAGACGTCTACACGTACCAGAGACCGGAGTCGTCTACACGTACCAGAGACCGGCGTCGTCTACACGTACCAGAGACCGGCGACGTCTACACGTACCAGAGACCGGAGACGTCTACACGTACCAGAGACCGGCGTCGTCTACACGTACCAGAGACCGGCGACGTCTACACGTACCAGAGACGTCTACACGTACCAGAGACCGGAGACGTCTACACGTACCACAGACCGGCGTCGTCTACACAAACCAGAGACCGGCGACGTCTACACGTACCAGAGACCGGCAACGTCTACACATACCAGAAACCGGCGACGTCTACACGTACCAGAGACCGGCGACGTCTACACGTACCAGAGACGTCTACACGTACCAGAGACGTCTACACGTACCGGAGACCAGCGACGTCTACACGTACCAGAGACCCGCGACGTCTACACGTACCAGAGACCGGCGACGTCTAAACGTACCAGAGACGTCTACATGTACCGGAGACCAGCGACGTCTACACAAACCAGAGACCGGCATCGTCTACACGAACCGGAGACCAGAGACGTCTACACGTACCAGAGACGTCTACATGTACCAGGGTCGTCTATACGTACCAGAGACCGGCGACACGTACCGGAGACCAGCGACGTCTACACGTACCGGAGACCAGCGTCGTCTACAAGAACCAGAGACCGGCGTCGTCTACACATACCAGAGACCGGCGTCGTCTACACATACCAGAGACCGGCGTCGTCTACACGTACCAGAGACCAGCGTCGTCTACACAGACCAGAGACCGGCGACGTCTACACGTACCAGAGACCAGCGTCGTCTACACAGACCAGAGACCGGCGACGTCTACACGTACCAGAGACTGGCGACGTCTACACGTACCAGAGACCGCACACGTCTACACGTACCAGAGACGTCTACACGTACCGGAGACCAGCGACATCTACACAAACCACAGACCAGAGACGTCTACACGTACCAGAGACGTCTACACGTACCAGAGACGTCTACACGTACCAGAGACCGGCGACGTCTACACGTACCAGAGACCAGACACGTCTACACGTACCAGAGACCGGCGACGTCTACACGTACCAGAGACCGGCGACGTCTACACGTACCAGAGACCAGACACGACTACACGTACCAGAGACCAGACACGACTACATGTACCAGAGACCAGACACGTCTACACGTACCAGAGACCAGACACGTCTACACGTACCAGAGACCAGAGACCTCTACACGTACCAGAGACAAGGCACGTCTACACGTACCAAAGACCAGACACGTCTACACGTACCAGAGACCAGACACGTCTACACGTACGAGAGACCGGAAACGTCTACACGTACCAGAGACCAGACACGTCTACACGTACGAGAGACCGGAAACGTCTACACGTACCAGAGACCAGACACGTCTACACGTACGAGAGACCGGAAACGTCTACACGTACCAGAGACCAGACACGTCTACACGTACGAGAGACCGGACACGTCTACACGTACCAGAGACCGGCGACGTCTACACGTACCAGAGACCAGACACGACTACACGTACCAGAGACCAGACACGTCTACACGTACCAGAGACCGGCGACGTCTACACGACTACACGTACCGGAGACGTCTACACGTACCAGAGACCGACGATGTCTACACGTACCAGAGACCGGCGACGTCTACACGTACCAGAGACCGGCGACGTCTACACGTACCAGAGACCAGCGACGTCTACACGTACAAGAGACCAGACACGACTACACATACCGGCGACGTCTACACGTACCACAGACCGGACACGTCTACACGTACCGGAGACGTCTACACGTACCAGAGACCGGACACGTCTACACATAACAGAGACATCTACACGTACCAGAGACAAGTAGCGTCTACACATACAAGAGACGTCTACACAAACCAGAGACCGGCGACGTCTACACAAACCAGAGACCGGCGACGTCTACACAAACCAGAGACCGGCGACGTCTACACAAACCAGAGACCGGCGACGTCTACACGTACCACAGACCGGACACGTCTACACGTACCGGAGACGTCTACACGTACCAGAGACCGGACACGTCTACACATAACAGAGACATCTACACGTACCAGAGACAAGTAGCGTCTACAAATACAAGAGACGTCTACACAAACCAGAGACCGGCGACGTCTACACAAACCAGAGACCGGCGACGTCTACACAAACCAGAGACCGGCGACGTCTACACGTACCAGCGACGTCTACACGTACCAGAGACTGGCGACGTCTACACGTACGAGAGACCGGCGACGTCTACACGTACCAGATACCGGCGACGTCTACAGTACCAGATACCAGAGCCCGGACACGTCTACACGTACCAGAGACCGGACACGTCTACACGTACCAGAGACCAGAGACGTTTACACGTAAAATAGACCAGCGTCGTCTACACGTACCAGAGACATCTACACGTACCAGAGACCAGCGACGTCTACACGTACCAGAGACCGGACACGTCTAC
Source organism: Xenentodon cancila (assembly GCA_014839995.1). NCBI lineage: Eukaryota > Metazoa > Chordata > Actinopteri > Beloniformes > Belonidae > Xenentodon > Xenentodon cancila. The sequence continues at coordinate 555,812 of CM026199.1, read as the reverse complement.
ACGTACCAGAGACCACAGACGTCTACACGTACCAGAGACCGAACACGTCTACACGTACCAGAGACCAGAGACGTCTACACGTACCAGAGACCGAACACGTCTACACGTACCAGAGACGTCTACAAGTACCAGAGACCGGACACGTCTACACGTACCAGAGACGTCTACACGTACCAGAGACGTCTACACGTACCAGAGACCGGCGACGTCTACATGTACCAGAGACCAGACACGTCTACACGTACCAGAGACCGGCGACGTCTACACGTACCAGAGACCGGCGACGTCTACACGTACCAGAGACCAGACACGACTACACGTACCAGAGACCAGACACGACTACATGTACCAGAGACCAGACACGTCTACACGTACCAGAGACCAGACACGTCTACACGTACCAGAGACCAGAGACCTCTACACGTACCAGAGACAAGGCACGTCTACACGTACCAAAGACCAGACACGTCTACACGTACCAGAGACCAGACACGTCTACACGTACGAGAGACCGGAAACGTCTACACGTACCAGAGACCAGACACGTCTACACGTACGAGAGACCGGAAACGTCTACACGTACCAGAGACCAGACACGTCTACACGTACGAGAGACCGGACACGTCTACACGTACCAGAGACCGGCGACGTCTACACGTACCAGAGACCAGACACGACTACACGTACCAGAGACCAGACACGTCTACACGTACCAGAGACCGGCGACGTCTACACGACTACACGTACCGGAGACGTCTACACGTACCAGAGACCGACGATGTCTACACGTACCAGAGACCGGCGACGTCTACACGTACCAGAGACCGGCGACGTCTACACGTACCAGAGACCGGCGACGTCTACACGTACCAGAGACCAGCGACGTCTACACGTACAAGAGACCAGACACGACTACACGTACCGGAGACGTCTACACGTACCAGAGACTGGACACGTCTACACATACCGGCGACGTCTACACGTACCACAGACCGGACACGTCTACACGTACCGGAGACGTCTACACGTACCAGAGACCGGACACGTCTACACATAACAGAGACATCTACACGTACCAGAGACAAGTAGCGTCTACACATACAAGAGACGTCTACACAAACCAGAGACCGGCGACGTCTACACAAACCAGAGACCGGCGACGTCTACACAAACCAGAGACCGGTGACGTCTACACGTACCAGCGACGTCTACACGTACCAGAGACTGGCGACGTCTACACGTACGAGAGACCGGCGACGTCTACACGTACCAGATACCGGCGACGTCTACAGTACCAGATACCAGAGCCCGGACACGTCTACACGTACCAGAGACCGGACACGTCTACACGTACCAGAGACCAGAGACGTTTACACGTAAAATAGACCAGCGTCGTCTACACGTACCAGAGACATCTACACGTACCAGAGACCAGCGACGTCTACACGTACCAGAGACCGGACACGTCTACACGTACCAGAGACCACAGACGTCTACACGTACCAGAGACCGAACACGTCTACACGTACCAGAGACCAGAGACGTCTACACGTACCAGAGACCGAACACGTCTACACGTACCAGAGACGTCTACAAGTACCAGAGACCGGACACGTCTACACGTACCAGAGACGTCTACACGTACCAGAGACCGCACACGTCTACACGTACCAGAGACCGGACAGGTCTACACGTACCAGAGACCGGACACATCTACACGTACCAGCGACGTCTACACGTACCAGCGACGTCTACACGTACCAGCGACGTCTACACATACGAGAGACCGGACACGTCTACACGTACCAGAGACCGGACACGTCTACACGTACCAGAGACCAGAGACGTCTACACGTACCAGAGACTGGCGACGTCTACACGTACGAGAGACCGGCGACGTCTACACGTACCAGATACCGGCGACGTCTACACGTACCAGATACCAGAGCCCGGACACGTCTACACGTACCAGAGACCGGACACGTCTACACGTACCAGAGACCGGCGACGTCTACACGTACCAGAGACCGGCGACGTCTACACGTACCAGAGACCGGCGACGTCTACACGTACCAGAGACCAGACACGACTACACGTACCAGAGACCAGACACGACTACACGTACAAGAGACCAGACACGTCTACACGTACCAGAGACCAGAGACGTCTACACGTACCAGAGACAAGACATGTCTACACGTACCAAAGACCAGACACGTCTACACGTACCAGAGACCAGACACGTCTACACGTACGAGAGACCGGAAACGTCTACACGTACCAGAGACCAGACACGTCTACACGTACCAGAGACCGGACACGTCTACACGTACCAGAGACGTCTACACGTACCAGAGACCAGACACGACTACACGTACCGGAGACGTCTACACGTACCAGAGACCGGACACGTCTACACATAACAGAAACGTCTACATATACCAGAGACAAGTAGCGTCTACACATACAAGAGACGTCTACACAAACCAGAGACCGGCGACGTCTACACAAACCAGAGACCGGACACCTCAAGACGTACCGGCAACGTCTACACGTACCAGCGACGTCTACACGTCTACACGTACAAGAGACCGGCTACGTCTACACGTACAAGAGACCGGCTACGTCTACACGTACAAGAGACCGGCGACGTCTACACAAACCAGAGACCGGACACGTCTACACGTACCGGCGACGTCTACACGTACAAGAGACCGGCGACGTCTACACAAACCAGAGACCGGACACGTCTACACGTACCGGCGACGTCTACACAAACCAGAGACCGGACACGTCTACACGTACCGGCGACGTCTACACGTACCGGCGACGTCTACACGTACCAGAGACCGGCGACGTCTACACGTACAAGAGACCGGCGACGTCTACACGTACAAGAGACCGGCGACGTCTACACGTACAAGAGACCGGCGACGTCTACACGTACCAGAGACCAGAGGCGTCTCCACGTACGAAAGACCAGAGGCGTCTCCACGTACCAGAGACCAAAGGCGTCTACACGTACAAAAGACACCAGAGACGTTTACACGTAAAATAGACCGGCGACGTCTACACGTACCAGAGACCGGACACATCTACACGTACCAGCGACGTCTACACGTACCAGCGACGTCTACACGTACCAGAGACCGGCGACGTCTACACGTACAAGAGACCGGCGACGTCTACACGTACAAGAGACCGGCGACGTCTACACGTACAAGAGACCGGCGACGTCGACACGTACAAGAGACCGGCGACGTCTACACGTACCAGAGACCAGAGGCGTCTCCACGTACAAAAGACCAGAGGCGTCTCCACGTACCAGAGACCAGAGGCGTCTCCACGTACCAGAGACCAGAGGCGTCTCCACGTACAAAAGACACCAGAGACGTTTACACGTAAAATAGACCGGCGACGTCTACACGTACCAGAGACCGGACACATCTACACGTACCAGCGACGTCTACACGTACCGGCGACGTCTACACATACCAGAGACCGGACACGTCTACATGTACCAGAGACTCGAGACGTCTACACGTACCACAGACGTCTACACGTACCAGAGACCAGCGACGTCTACACGTACCAGAGACCAGAGACGTCTACACGTACGAGAGACCGGACACATCTACACGTACGAGAGACCGGACACAACTACACGTACCAGAGACCAGAGACGTCTACACGTACCAGCGACGTCTACACGTACCAGATACCGGCGACGTCTACACGTACCAGATACCAGAGCCCGGACACGTCTACACGTACCAGAGACCGGACACGTCTACACGTACCAGAGACCGGACACATCTACACGTACCAGAGACCGGACACTTCTACACGTACCAGAAACCGGCGTCGTCTACACAGACCAGAGACCGGCGACGTCTACACGTACCAGAGACCAGCGTCGTCTACACAGACCAGAGACCGGACACGTCTACACGTACCAGAGACCGGACACGTCTACACGTACCAGAGGCCGCACACGTCTACACGTACCAGAGACGTCTACACGTACCGGAGACCAGCGACATCTACACAAACCACAGACCAGAGACGTCTACATGTACCAGAGACGTTTACACGTACCAGAGACGTCTACATGTACCAGAGACGTCTACACGTACCAGAGACCGGCGACGTCTCCACGTACCAGAGACCAGAGGCGTCTACACGTACAAAAGACACCAGAGACGTTTACACGTAAAATAGACCGGCGACGTCTACACGTACCAGAGACCGGAAACATCTACACGTACCAGCGACGTCTACACGTACCAGCAACGTCTACACGTACCAGAGACCGGACACGTCTACACGTACAAGAGACCGGCGACGTCTACACGTACAAGAGACCGGCGACGTCTACACGTACAAGAGACCGGCGACGTCTACACGTACAAGAGACCGGCGACGTATACATGTACCAGAGACCAGAGGCGTCTCCACGTACGAAAGACCAGAGGCGTCTCCACGTACCAGAGACCAGAGGCGTCTACACGTACAAAAGACACCAGAGACGTTTACACGTAAAATAGACCGGCGACGTCTACACGTACCAGAGACCGGACACATCTACACGTACCAGCGACGTCTACACGTACCGGCGACGTCTACACATACCAGAGACCGGACACGTCTACATGTACCAGAGACTCGAGACGTCTACACGTACCACAGACGTCTACACGTACCAGAGACCAGCGACGTCTACACGTACCAGAGACCAGAGACGTCTACACGTACGAGAGACCGGACACGTCTACACGTACCAGAGACCGGACACAACTACACGTACCAGAGACCAGAGACGTCTACACGTACCAGCGACGTCTACACGTACCAGATACCGGCGACGTCTACACGTACAAGATACAGGAGCCCGGACACGTCTACACGTACCAGAGACCGGACACGTCTACACGTACCAGAGACCGGACACGTCTACACGTACCAGAGACCGGACACGTCTACACGTACCAGAGACCGGCGTCGTCTACACAGACCAGAGACCGGCGACGTCTACACGTACCAGAGACCAGCGTCGTCTACACAGACCAGAGACCGGCGACGTCAACACGTACCAGAGACCGGCAACGTCTACACGTACCAGAGGCCGCACACGTCTACACGTACCAGAGACGTCTACACGTACCGGAGACAAGCGACATCTACACAAACCACAGACCAGAGACGTCTACATGTACCAGAGACGTTTACACGTACCAGAGACGTCTACATGTACCAGAGACGTCTACACGTACCAGAGACCGGCGACGTCTCCACGTACCAGAGACCAGAGGCGTCTACACGTACAAAAGACACCAGAGACGTTTACACGTAAAATAGACCGGCGACGTCTACACGTACCAGAGACCGGACACATCTACACGTACCAGCGACGTCTACACGTACCAGCAACGTCTACACGTACAAGAGACCGGCGACGTCTACACGTACAAGAGACCGGCGACGTCTACACGTACAAGAGACCGGCGACGTATACACGTACCAGAGACCAGAGGCGTCTCCACGTACGAAAGACCAGAGGCGTCTCCACGTACCAGAGACCAGAGGCGTCTACACGTACAAAAGACACCAGAGACGTTTACACGTAAAATAGACCGGCGACGTCTACACGTACCAGAGACCAGACACATCTACACGTACCGGCGACGTCTACACATACCAGAGACCGGACACGTCTACATGTACCAGAGACTCGAGACGTCTCCACGTACCACAGACGTCTACACGTACCACAGACGTCTACACGTACCACAGACGTCTACACGTACCAGAGACCAGAGACGTCTACACGTACGAGAGACCGGACACGTCTACACGTACGAAAGACCGGACACAACTACACGTACCAGAGACCAGAGACGTCTACACGTACCAGCGACGTCTACACGTACCAGATACCGGCGACGTCTACACGTACCAGAGACCGGCGTCGTCTACACAGACCAGAGACCGGCGACGTCTACACGTACCAGAGACCAGCGTCGTCTACACAGACCAGAGACCGGCGACGTCAACACGTACCAGAGACCGGCAACGTCTACACGTACCAGAGGCCGCACACGTCTACACGTACCAGAGACGTCTACACGTACCGGAGACCAGCGACATCTACACAAACCACAGACCAGAGACGTCTACATGTACCAGAGACGTTTACACGTACCAGAGACGTCTACACGTACCAGAGACCGGCGACGTCTACACGTACCAGAGACCGGACACGTCTACACGTACCAGAGACCGGACACATCTACATGTACCAGCGACGTCTACACATAACAGAGACCGGACACGTCTACATGTACCAGAGACGTCTACACGTACCAGAGACGTCTACACGTACCAGAGACGTCTACACGTACCAGCGACGTCTACACGTACCAGAGACCGGCGACGTCTACACGTACAAGAGACCGGCGACGTCTACACGTACCAGAGACCGGCGATGTCTACACGTACCAGAGACCAGAGGCGTCTCCACGTACGAAAGACCAGAGGCGTCTCCACGTACCAGAGACCAGAGGCGTCTACACGTACCAGAGACCAGAGGCGTCTCCACGTACCAGAGACCGGACACATCTACACGTACCAGAGACCACAGACGTCTACACGTACCAGAGACCGAAAACGTCTACACGTACCAGAGACCGGACACGTCTACACATACCAGAGACCAGAGACGTCTACACGTACCAGAGACGTCTACACGTACCAGAGACGTCTACACGTACCAGAGACCGAACACGTCTACACGTACCAGAGACCGGACACGTCTACATGTACCAGAGACCAGAGACGTCTACACGTAAAATAGACCGGCGACCGTCTACACGTACCAGCGACGTCTACACGTACCAGAGACCGGACACGTCTACACGTACCAGAGACCGGACACGTCTACACGTACCAGCGACGTCTACACGTACCAGAGACGTCTACACGTACCAGAGACCGGACACGTCTACACGTACCAGCGACGTCTACAGGTACCAGAGATGCCTACACGTACCAGAGACGTCTACACGTACCAGAGACCAGAGACGTCTACACGTACCAGAGACGTCTACACGTACCAGAGACCGGACACGTCTACACGTACCAGAGACGCCTACACGTACCAGAGACGTCTACACGTACCAGAGACCGGACACGTCTACACGTACCAGAGACCGGACACGTCTACACGTACCAGAGACCGGACACGTCTACACGTACCAGCGACGTCTACACGTACCAGAGACCGGACACGTCTACACGTACCAGCGACGTCTACACGTACCAGAGACGCCTACACGTACCAGAGACGTCTACACGTACCGGAGACCGGACACGTCTACACGTACCAGAGACGTCTACACGTACCAGAGACGTCTACACGTACCAGAGACCGGACACGTCTACACGTACCAGAGACGCCTACACGTACCAGAGACGTCTACACGTACCAGAGACCGGACACGTCTACACGTACCAGAGACCGGACACGTCTACACGTACCAGCGACGTCTACACGTACCAGAGACGCCTACACGTACCAGAGACGTCTACACGTACCGGAGACCGGACACGTCTACACGTACCAGAGACGTCTACACGTACCAGAGACGTCTACACGTACCAGAGACCGGACACGTCTACACGTACCAGAGACGTCTACACGTACCAGAGACCGGACACGTCTACACGTACCAGAGACGCCTACACGTACCAGAGACGTCTACACGTACCAGAGACCGGACACGTCTACACGTACCAGAGACGCCTACACGTACCAGAGACGTCTACACGTACCAGAGACCGGACACGTCTACACGTACCAGAGACGTCTACATGTACCAGAGACCGGACACGTCTACACGTACCAGCGACGTCTACATGTACCAGCGACGTCTACACATAACAGAGACCGGACACGTCTACATGTACCAGAGACGTCTACACGTACCAGAGACGTCTACACGTACCAGAGACGTCTACACGTATCAGCGACGTCTACACGTACCAGAGACGTCTACACGTACCAGAGACCGGCGACGTCTACACGTACAAGAGACCGGCGACGTCTACACGTACCAGAGACTGGCGATGTCTACACGTACCAGAGACCAGAGGCGTCTCCACTTACGAAAGACCAGAGGCGTCTCCACATACGAAAGACCAGAGGCGTCTCCACGTACCAGAGACCAGAGGCGTCTACACGTACCAGAGACCAGAGGCGTCTCCACGTACCAGAGACCGGACACATCTACACGTACCAGAGACCACAGACGTCTACACGTACCAGAGACCGAACACGTCTACACGTACCAGAGACTGGACACGTCTACACATACCAGAGACCAGAGACGTCTACACGTACCAGAGACGTCTACACGTACCAGAGACGTCTACACGTACCAGAGACCGAACACGTCAACACGTACCAGAGACCGGACACGTCTACATGTACCAGAGACCAGAGACGTCTACACGTAAAATAGACCGGCGACCGTCTACACGTACCAGCGACGTCTACACGTACCAGAGACCGGACACGTCTACACGTACCAGAGACCGGACACGTCTACACGTACCAGCGACGTCTACACGTACCAGAGACGTCTACACGTACCAGAGACCGGACACGTCTACACGTACCAGCGACGTCTACAGGTACCAGAGATGCCTACACGTACCAGAGACGTCTACACGTACCAGAGACCAGAGACGTCTACACGTACCAGAGACGTCTACACGTACCAGAGACCGGACACGTCTACACGTACCAGAGACGCCTACACGTACCAGAGACGTCTACACGTACCAGAGACCGGACACGTCTACACGTACCAGAGACCGGACACGTCTACACGTACCAGAGACCGGACACGTCTACACGTACCAGCGACGTCTACACGTACCAGAGACCGGACCCGTCTACACGTACCAGCGACGTCTACACGTACCAGAGACGCCTACACGTACCAGAGACGTCTACACGTACCGGAGACCGGACACGTCTACACGTACCAGAGACGTCTACACGTACCAGAGACGTCTACACGTACCAGAGACCGGACACGTCTACACGTACCAGAGACGCCTACACGTACCAGAGACGTCTACACGTACCAGAGACCGGACACGTCTACACGTACCAGAGACCGGACACGTCTACACGTACCAGCGACGTCTACACGTACCAGAGACGCCTACACGTACCAGAGACGTCTACACGTACCGGAGACCGGACACGTCTACACGTACCAGAGACGTCTACACGTACCAGAGACGTCTACACGTACCAGAGACCGGCGTCGTCTACACAGACCAGAGACGCCTACACGTACCAGAGACGTCTACACGTACCAGAGACCGGACACGTCTACACGTACCAGAGACGTCTACACGTACCAGAGACCGGACACGTCTACACGTACCAGAGACGCCTACACGTACCAGAGACGTCTACACGTACCAGAGACCGGACACGTCTACACGTACCAGAGACGTCTACACGTACCAGAGACGTCTACACGTACCAGAGACGTCTACACGTACGTGTAGAGAACTTGTCCTCCTGACAAAGTCCAATTTTCCGGTCAGGTGGCGCTTCGTTACCCAGGAGAAGTGCAGAGGAAATCCGTCAGATCAGAAGATCTGGGGTCTGGTTTTATCGCCACCTATTTTATTTTTCCTCAGACCGGCGAACACACCTTGTACGACTTCATTTAAAACTTTAAAACCATAAATCCACTTTTCTTCAAGTGTAACATTAACCATTTTCTGCTGGACTTTCCCCAAACCCCGAGACCGCTGAAGACGTCCCTGGCTGTCTCCAGAGGTCCCACACCCCCCAGGCTGAGGCCTCCAGGAGCTCTCCACACCTCCTCTGTTCTCCAGTACCAGCCAGTATCAACTGGCAAGTGGACCTGGGTGTGTTCCGGTCTGTGTTCTGGTGTGGTCTGTGTGGAGGAGGTGGTGACGGGTGGACCTCGGACGGTTTCTGATACTCACGGGGACAGACATGGTTCCTCTCCGGTGATCCCGTCCAGGTGAGCCTGATGTGTCACGGTGGGTTTCCTCACAGCGGTCCGGGTGTCAGTCCTCCATCCATGGGTCCGCAGTACGGACGGCCAAACGGGAGCAGCAGAGGCGGAGATTTGCGGCGCCGCGGCGGCTCTGCGGCCGCGATAACCGGCAGCTCCCTCCGCGGTCGTGAGTCCGGGATTCCTCACGGAATTGTTTGAATATGGTGGAATAAAATCCGGTCAACTGCCGCAGATGTGGTCCTGAGCCGCTGGAGCCCGTGTGAGACGTTTGCGGACGGTGGGAGATCCGCCCTGTGCTGCGTCCTCCACAGACGATCCGGTTCAGCCTTAAAGGGGCCGTCAGCACGCAGCCCCCCCCACCCCGCACCCGAACCCCCACTGGTCCAGCCATTCACAGCAGAACTGACGCCACAACGACGGCTGCAGAAATGAACCCAAACCGCGGATCAGAAGTGGATCCCTCTCTACGGGGTTGATCGTCGTTATGACGTAGTTACAACAGTTCTCACGTGTCCATAGTCGAAGAAAGGCCCAACTTTGAAGTCATGGCTGTGGGCTACGCGTTCCTGGAGGATCCGAACGGAGTTCTGAGAACCGGTTCAGTGCCCATGTGGCGCTAATGCTGAATGTAGGGCAGAAATTAAATCATTAGTCTACATTATATTTTACATCATATTATTGTGTATTATTGACTCTCTAAAACAATAATGTGCAGATTTGTGTCGCCTTTAACTAGGACAGGACCACTTTCTCCATGTCTGCAGCGTCCCGCATGGAACTTTCCTGGAACATTATTGGAACGTGTCCATAGAAAACAAACATGGTTTTACTTTGATTTATCTTTCATACGTTTCAGGATCAAATGCATATCTCTGATGCCATAAACTATATTTTTTCAAAAAATATTTTTCAGTAAAAAAGTTATGATTTTTGTGTGTCCCTTACTTCCACTTACAACACCGTCATACTTACTTTTGTCTCTAAAAAATAGACTATTTGTTTAAACAAAAAGAGGATATGACATCTGTAGACTGTTGTGATGAAGTAGTTCATTCTACATTGCATTTTCAGACCACTAGGGTCCGGATCCAGACCAGCAGTTCCTCTACTGACCACCAGGGTCTGGTTCCAGACCAGCAGTTCCTCTACTGACCACCAGGGTCCGGATCCAGACCAGCGGTTCCTCTACTGACCACCAGGGTCCGGATCCAGACCAGCGGTTCCTCTACTGACCACCAGGGTCTGGATCCAGACCAGCGGTTCCTCTACTGACCACCAGGGTCTGGATCCAGACCTGCGGTTCCTCTACTGACCACCAGGGTCTGGATCCAGACCTGCGGTTCCTCTACTGACCACCAGGGTCCGGATCCAGACCAGCGGTTCCTCTACTGACCACCAGGGTCCGGATCCAGACCTGCGGTTCCTCTACTGACCACTAGGGTCCGGATCCAGACCTGCGGTTCCCCTACTGACCACTAGGGTCCGGATCCAGACCTGAGGTTCCCCTACTGACCACTAGGGTCTGGATCCAGAGCTGCGGTTCCTCTACTGACCACTAGGGTCTGGATCCAGACCTGCGGTTCCTCTACTGACCACTAGGGTCCGGATCCAGACCTGCGGTTCCTCTACTGACCACTAGGGTACGAATTCAGACCTGCGGTTCCTCCTGCTGACCACTAGGGTCTGGATCCAGACCTGAGGTTCCCCTACTGACCACTAGGGTCTGGATCCAGACCTGCGGTTCCTCTACTGACCACCAGGGTCTGGATCCAGACCTGCGGTTCCTCTACTGACCACCAGGGTCTGGATCCAGATCAGCGGTTCCTCTACTGACCACCAGGGTCTGGATCCAGACCTGCGGTTCCTCTACTGACCACCAGGGTCTGGATCCAGACCTGCGGTTCCTCTACTGACCACTAGGGTCTGGATCCAGACCAGCGGTTCCTCTACTGACCACTAGGGTCCGGATCCAGACCAGCGATTCCTCTACTGACCACTAGGGTCTGGATCCAGACCTGCGGTTCCCCTACTGACCACTAGGGTCTGGATCCAGACCTGCGGTTCCCCTACTGACCACTAGGGTCTGGATCCAGAGCTGCGGTTCCTCTACTGACCACTAGGGTCAGGATCCAGACCTGCGGTTCCTCTACTGACCACTAGGGTCCGGATCCAGACCTGCGGTTCCTCTACTGACCACTAGGGTACGAATTCAGACCTGCGGTTCCTCCTGCTGACCACTAGGGTACGAATTCAGACCTGCGGTTCCTCCTGCTGACCACTAGGGTCTGGATCCAGACCTGAGGTTCCCCTACTGACCACTAGGGTCTGGATCCAGACCTGCGGTTCCTCTACTGACCACTAGGGTACGAATTCAGACCTGCGGTTCCTCTACTGACCACTAGGGTCTGGATCCAGACCTGCGGTTCCTCTACTGACCACTAGGGTCTGGATCCAGACCTGCGGTTCCTCTACTGACCACTAGGGTCTGGATCCAGACCTGAGGTTCCCCTACTGACCACTAGGGTCTGGATCCAGACCTGCGGTTCCTCTACTGACCACTAGGGTCTGGATCCAGACCTGAGGTTCCCCTACTGACCACTAGGGTCTGGATCCAGACCTGCGGTTCCTCTACTGACCACTAGGGTCTGGATCCAGACCTGCGGTTCCTCTACTGACCACTAGGGTCTGGATCCAGACCTGAGGTTCCCCTACTGACCACTAGGGTCTGGATCCAGACCTGCGGTTCCTCTACTGACCACTAGGGTCTGGATCCAGACCTGAGGTTCCCCTACTGACCACTAGGGTCTGGATCCAGACCTGAGGTTCCCCTACTGACCACTAGGGTCTGGATCCAGAGCTGCGGTTCCTCTACTGACCACTAGGGTACGAATTCAGACCTGCGGTTTCTCCTGCTGACCACTAGGGTCTGGATCCAGACCTGCGGTTCCTCTACTGACCACTAGAATCCAGACGTGGACTCTAGGTCATGGAACCAGTTTTCTGCATCTGGATTCTGGTCAACGTCCAGAGCTTTTCTTTAAGTTTAGTTCTTCTTCCATAAATCCCAGCTGTGAGAGTGTACAGGTCCAGATTGTCCTGGAGGAGGTCCCTCTGGTCTTTGACGTGGACCCCTGCATCCTCCTGAAGAATGTCTTTGACATCTTCTTTACCGGTCGGCTTCACACTCCTCTTGTCTGCTGCTGAATCTCTGCTCAGGTTTGTTTTGGCTTCTCCTTTCCATTTTCAAAGATGAGTCTGAACGGGGCTCGGACTCACCGGTCTCCGACTGTTCCAGTTTCAGCCGAGCCCGTCCCGTTCTTATGGGGCTGTTATCTTGGTCCCTGTCCCGTCAGGTATGCACACTGACAATCTACTTCTGCATGTGGCAGCAGCTCAGTTTAGGACTGCAGAGGTTAAATATGACAGACTTTAGATATTCTAAGACTTCGAGAAACAATTTAAACTGAATAGTCATTATCCTTTTCCTTTTAACTGCTCCCATCAGGCGTTGCCACAGCAAGTCCTCCATCTCCATCAACCTGTCCTCTGCTTCTTCTTCTCTTTCACCAACCAACCTCACGTCCTCCTTCACCATCCATCCCTCTATCTTCATCCGCTTATCCGGGTTGCGGGGGCAGCAGTCTGAGCAGGGATGCCCAGACCTCCCTCACCCCAGACACACCCTCCAGCTCTTCAGGGGGGACCCCGAGGGGTTCCCAAGCCAGACGAGAGACATAGTCTCTCCAGCGTGTCCTGGGTCTTCCCCGGGGCCTCCTCCCGGTGGGACATGCCTGGAACACGTCTTTAAGGAGGCGTCCTACACAGATGTTCCGCTGACTCTTCTCGATGTGAAGGAGCATCGGCTCCACCCCGAGCTCCTCCCGAATGACTGAGCTTCTCACCTTGTCTCTAAGGGAGCGCCCAGCCGCCCTGCAGAGGAAACTCATTTCAGCTGCTCGTATCCACGACCTTGCCCTTTCGGTCAATACCCAAAGTTCATGAACAAAGGTGAGGGTGTGAACGTAGACTGACCGGTAAATCAAGAGCTTCACCACGACGGTCCGGTACATCGACTGCATAACCGCAGACGCTGCACCAATCAGTCAATCTCACGCTCCATCTTTCCTTCACTCGTGAACAAGATCCCGAGATTCTTGAACTCCTCCACTTGAGGCAGGACACCTCCACCTACCCGGAGAGGACAAGCCACCCTTTTCTGGTCGAGTACCATGGTCTCGGATTTGGAGGTGCTGATTCTCATCCCAGCTGCTTCACACTCTGTTACAAACCGTCCCAGCACACGCTGAAGGTCCTGGTCTGATGAAGCCAACAAGACAACATCATCTGCAAAAAGCAGATATGAAATCTTGTTCCCAATCTGGACCCCCTCCGGCCCCTGGCTACGCCTAGAAGTCCTGTCCACAGAAATGATGAACAGAATCGGTGACAGAGGGCAGCCCTGCCGGAGTCCAACATGCACTAAGATCAGGTCTGACTTACAGCCGACAATGTGAACCAAACTCCTGCTCCGGCTGTACAGAGACCGAACAGCCCATAGCAGAGGACCCCGGACCCCGTACTCACGGAGCACCTCCCACAGGATACCACGAGGGACACGGTGGAATGCCTTCTCCAGATCTACAAAGCACATGTGCACTGGTTGGGCATACTCCCATGAACCCTCCAGCACCCTGTGGAGGGTATAGAACTGGTCCAGTGTTCCACCACCAGGACAAAAACTGCGTTGTGGCTGAGGTGCGATTCCCCCTGTAGTCGGTGACACTATAGGGCCACTCCAGCGGGCGGTACGGCCACCCCAACCTCCATGCAATGTTGAAGAGGCGCCAAGACAGCCCAGCACCATCCAGACTGGAGGTACTCAGGGTGGTTTGTGGCTTCTTCAAGCTGCATTAAATCAAAGTCATTATTTTACATAAAGAAATAGCAGCATATTACTGCTAAATTCATTTGAACTCGTATTCGCATTCATGTCATTTTTGAATAATTTCTTGCATTATTACGAATGTATTCCTGATTACAACTTATTTTTATAAAACTATGAGTCATAAATATCCAGTTTTGTTCCTGTAAATTTATTTTATTTGCAAAATTATGACAGTTGTTACGATGTAATTTTCCCTCAAAATGTTTGTAACACTCCCGTCATCAAACTGCCGTAGCGTCTTTAAAATCAGAAAATCAAATGTCTTCATTTCACTGTTAATTTGAAAGGTCTGGCTGGTCCAGAACATGAGATCGTTCTTGTAACGGATGCACACGGCCGGACGGGGCGCTTGAACACACTCTTTCCAAAACAGACTAATAAATCTGCTTTTGGACAAATGAGTTGCTTCCCGTAGAAAAGATGTAAACCATTGTTTCCACGATGAAGGTTCCACTAGAACATCCCAGGCGTCTCCAGTCTGCCTGCGGGGGTGTCAAACTGGATCCTGGAGGGCCGCTGTCCTACAGGTTGGAGATGCTTCCCGCTTCCAGTGGCTGTCATTAACACGCTCGTGCAGCCTTTGATGTCAACCTACTGACGACCAACAACTCGAATCAGGTGGGACAACGTGCAGCACGGCGGCCCTCCAGGACCCGAGTCTGACACGGGTATCGTGGTGTCCACCACACTGACCACGGACCAGAGACAGATGACGGTTGTCTGAGGACAGCAGAGGAAACACTCTAGACTAGAAGATCACCTCCAAGCAGCTGGATGTAATCAGAGACAACGTCCTGAGGTTCAAGGTTGCCTCCAAGGTCGAGGTCCACCAGTGTCAATCATTCCGTCCATCACCGTTGGACCCTAAGTGGTCCACCGAGGAGGACATCTCCATGTTCACAGACACAAAAATGAAGCCTTCAAAGAAAAGACTGTATCTGCAGTGAAACACGGAGGAGGCTCGGTTCGGTTCTGGAGCTGCTCTGCTGCGTCTGGTGCAGCTACAATGAAACCTCAAGACCTTCTGGAGACAAATGTGCTGCCAGTGTCAGAAAGCTTGGTACCAGTTGCAGGTCATGGTCCTCCAACAGGACAATGACCCAAAACATACAACTGAAACCAGCCAAGAAACACTCAGAACCAAACAGTGGACTATTGTGAAGGGTCCTGCTATGAGTCCTGATCTACATCCTGCTGGACATCTGTGGAAACATCTGGAACCTGCAGTCTGGAGAAGAAACCTTCAGACCTGAGACACGTGGACATCTGGTGTCAAATCCAGTATTTTTTTGTGATTGTGTGGAGGCTCAGGTCCAAGTTCCTCCGGGTTCAGGGAATGACTTCACTTGTCAGCGCCAGCTGTCTCAGTGACCTCGCTGGGGTTTCCTTCTGCATCTACACGGTTACATGCTTTATGAGTAACAGACCCAGGACATGACCGTTCCCCGAGTGCAACAGTTTGGATCTTCACAAACACAAAACTCCAGGAGGATGATGTTTAATATGTACAAGAACAAACTGAACACGATGACTTCAGTTCTCCGTCCCGTTCAGATCAGGAACTTTTGCTCGTCTTGTGGACCTGACCTCCTGCAGCTCTACTGATCACAACTACAGAGTGACATCCATCTCGGATATTCACCAGAACATACATGTGAACTTCAGCAGCATGAGCTGCTCCAAAACTACAAACACATGATCTGTTACCACAAACGATGCTGTAAATGCTCCCTCTGAAAGTTACCTGCACACGTCTGATTACAAATGATATTTACCAGAAGTTCAGAGCCGTTACGGGTTCAGGAGGATGAGAGCCAGGGTTCTTTGTAACAATGATCTCAAGTTTTACATTTGGGTGGACACCAGAGTTTCTGGAGAACTTTCAGAGTAGCTCGGCTGTCTTCATACACGCCAGAAAACGAAGCGTTAATGAAGTGGTTATTGCAGGAGTCATCTCACAAACATCGAGTCCCAAGACTTTAGAAGTAAACAGCTGACGTCAGAAGCTCCAGTCCTTTAGCGTCCTCGTATTGTCCTCCAGAACTTGTCAAGTCTGGACTATCGTGGTGGAAAATACAACTAAATTGACGAGGAGGTGAAGGAGCGAGAGAGTGTGTGAGAGCGTCATCGCTTCATGTTGCTCAGTCGAACAGCCTTTTCCAGCTCAAACCGCCGATGGTCGACGCGCTCCAGGAAGTTCTTCCGCTCCACATACCTGCACACACAAACACAATTCGTCCCTCATAAAACATCTGACTTTTCTTTTGTACTTTTCTGGGTTTTCCTAAACGTGTCTTACTTCTCATTAAAATGTACAACTTACTTTGTTGTAGAGTTAAAATTTTATCTTCCTCACATGCTGAACTGTACATCGACTTCACAATAAATTTGGCGGCGCCACGCCGGCGTGGGGCGGGGCGGAGCCACTCTGGTATAACCGTGGTGATGGGTGTTCAGGTTAGTAATTTTCTGCTCTATCATCCGTTTAGGAAGATTTCATCTGAGCTTCAACTCCAGCAGTGGCTCAAGAAGAAAGCGTTTTTTCACAAAGATGCCAACAGGCTGCAGCGTCGTTCGCAAACACTGGAACCGCTTTAGACACAGGAACAGTTGTTCTTCATCAGCTGTTTCCAGTCCATGTGGTTGTTGAAGCTCAGCTTTAATGTTCCTGTAGAGGCCAGCAGACCAGACGCTGCAGCACATCAACATTATTTTATTCAATGACTGCTGCACCCATCTGGCCCCATCTGGTCCCATCTGGACGCAGCTGGACCCATCTGGACCCATCTGGTCCCATCTGGTCCCATCTGGACGCAGCTGGACCCATCAAAGACCCACCTGGACACAGTTGGACCCATTTGGCCCCATCTGGACGCAGCTTAACCCATCAAAGACCCATCTGGCTGCAGCTGGACTCAGCTGGAGGCAGCTGGACCCATCTGGGCGCATCTAGACCCATCTGGATACAGCTGATACCATCTGAACCCATCTGGTCCCATCTGAACCCATCTGGCCCCATCTGGACGCAGTTGGACCCATTTGTCCACATCTGGACTGCTGGATGTTGGTGTCCAGCCTCTGCTGAAACCTCCATCATCTCCACACAGACCTGCATGTATCCAGCAGTTTAGAAGAAGAAGTTTAGAAAAAACCCAGAACTGGTTCTGAACTGGCAGCCATCTACATCTGAAGCAGCCTCCACCTTCAGAAGATGCTGATGTACGTGAAACAAGAAGTGAAAGCACTTCTTGACATATTCGGAGGAAATGTTGGGTCTAATTGACGGTGTAATTCTTAAATTAGAGGCTTTTTTCTGGAACTAGTGCGTCTTGGCGCCGGCCCGTCTGCAGAGTCCCGTTGCATCAGCGACCACATCGTGTGGTTTGTGGACTGGAAAGTCAGAATGGAGAACAGTGGTCCATGTGGAGATGGAGATGAAGCTGGGTGGAACCCCTGAACTTTGAAGCTGTTGTTTAGTGAACTACAGCCCAGTTCTCAGGATCATGGACCTCCCGGACCTCCCGGACCCCACAGACCACTTACCCCTCTTTGCCTCTGTTGTGGATGGCCAGCTCCTCTGTGATGCCCTCCTCAGATTTAAAGGCGTCCCAGTCCATCTTTGACTTCTCCAGCGTGCTCATCTTCTGCTTCTTTCCTCCCATGCGACTCAGGATGTTTGACATGCCTGCTGGACGCTTCGCACTGCAAAAAGAGGAGGGTAGGAGTGAGAACCGGCGAGCAGAGGCAGTCAGCGGTGAAGTGGTTACAGAGCTCCTTCTGAGGGCCATGTACTCGGGCAGGTGGAGGTTCCCAGCCCGAGGCAGCGCTCCTTCTCGTGGAAGGGGGAACTGCTACCTGGATGTTCACCTGGACAGTGGACACGCCCACCTCTGTTCAGCTGCAGTCCTCAGTACTGCGCCGTATGTGCGGCACACGTGACATGTTAACACTACAGAGCAAACCTGTGGACATACGTTTCAACTGCGACACTGAAACCCCGGCTGAACGTTAGAGGGTTAGCAGTTCGGTCGGTGAACATTTACACATCACAGCTGTGACAGACGACGAAAGTTCGTCCACGCTGAACAAGCGTAGACATCCAACGTGAGTCAGCCAGATCCAGTCAGAACCAGTCAGAACCAGTCAGAACCAGCCAGATCCAGCCAGATCCAGTTCAAACCAATCAGGTCCAGTGACATCCAGCCACATCCTGTCAGAACAGCCAGATCCAGCCAGAACCAGTCCCCAGTAAGTGTAAACCGGGTCTCTGACCAGTCTCAACTCCTCTTTCTTCCTCACATGCTGAACAGTCTTCTCTGTCATCTACAGAGTGAAAACAACAGAAATCCAGTTGAACCCAGACCGAGACCCGAACCCCCCGCGTTGAGTCGGAGACGTTGTGGTAGAGCAGGAGCAAATTCATCAAAGCAGCGTCACGTGTTGGACCGAGACGTGGCCGCACGTCCCCGACTCCAGCGTCTCTGCCGGCTTTCAGATGATACGGACAGACCTGAAGAGGAAAAGCGAGGCTGGTGGAGTTGCAGCGCTGGCTGACAACAGAACGTGATTAGTGAAACATCGTTCCTGCAGGACGTTGAACTGACGACTGCGGGTTTCCGTCGGTTCTGAACGGTTCCAACGGTTCCACAGTTTGTCCAGTGTTCCACCAGGAGAGTAGATGTTGGATTTGTTTTAGTCAAACGTCAGAGATGCAAGCAGCTCCTCTGCACCACCTGCTCTCAGCAAGGAGGATCATCATCTGGTCGTTCTCTCCTCCACCTACAAACCCATCATCCAGAAGTGACCTGGGACCAAAGGGACTGAGAGGAGGTGGTCACAGGAAGATGAAGAAACCCTGCGGGCGTGTTTGGAGGCTACAAACTGGGATGTTCTCTGCAATCCACGTGGAGATGACATCAATGCCACCACTGAGTGGGACTGAGTTTATCAACGTCGGCATGGACATCATCTCCACCAGAGCAGCGAGGACATCCTCATCATCTCCACCAGAGCAGCGAGGACATCCTCATCATCTCCACCAGAGCAGCGAGGACGTCATCATCATCTCCACCAGAGCAGCGAGGACGTCATCATCATCTCCACCAGAGCAGCGAGGACAACATCCTCATCATCTCCACCAGAGCAGGGAGGACAACATCCTCATCATCTCCACCAGAGCAGCGAGGACGTCATCATCATCTCCACCAGAGCAGCGAGGACATCATCATCATCTCCACCAGAGCAGCGAGGACGTCATCATCATCTCCACCAGAGCAGCGAGGACGACATCATCATCATCCCCACCAGAGCAGCGAGGACGTCATCATCATCTCCACCAGAGCAGCGAGGACGTCATCATCATCTCCACCAGAGCAGCGAGGACGTCATCATCATCTCCACCAGAGCAGCGAGGACATCATCATCATCCCCACCAGAGCAGCGAGGACATCATCATCATCTCCACCAGAGCAGCGAGGACGTCATCATCATCTCCACCAGAGCAGCGAGAACATCATCATCATCCCCACCAGAGCAGCGAGGACGTCATCATCATCCCCACCAGAGCAGCGAGGACGTCATCATCATCTCCACCAGAGCAGCGAGAACATCATCATCATCCCCACCAGAGCAGCGAGGACGTCATCATCATCTCCACCAGAGCAGCGAGGACGTCATCATCATCTCCACCAGAGCAGCGAGGACATCATCATCATCTCCACCAGAGCAGCGAGGACGTCATCATCATCTCCACCAGAGCAGCGAGGACGTCATCATCATCTCCACCAGAGCAGCGAGGACATCATCATCATCTCCACCAGAGCAGCGCGGACGTCATCATCATCTCCACCAGAGCAGCGAGGACGTCATCATCATCCCCACCAGTACTCCAGGAGGATAGCCCGCCGTTTCAGCAACAGCAGGGACACACGGAGCCTGTGGCGAGGGATTCAGACCATTACGGACTACAAGCCCCCACCGCAGACCTGTGAGAGCAGCACATCCCTGCTGAATGAGCTGAACACCTTCTTCGCCCGCTTCGAGGCACACAACACCATCGCCGCACAGAAAGCACCACCCCCTCCCGGCGACCAGGTGCTGACGCTGTCACCGGACATTGTGAGGAGATCCCTCAGCAGGATCAACGCCCGCAAAGCTCCGGGTCCTGACAACATACCTGGTCGTGTACTGAGAGACTGTGCAGGAGAACTCACGGAGGTCTTCACAGACATCTTTAACATGTCACTGAGTCAGGCGGTGGTTCCCACGTGCTTCAAAGCCACCAACATCCGTCCGGTCCCAAAACGGTCATCTCCCTCCTGCTCCAACGACTACCGTCCAGTCGCACTGACTCCCATCATCATGAAGTGCTTTGAACGGCTAGTCATGCATCACATCAAGGCTGCCCCCCCCCCTCTCTGGACCCCTACCAGTTCGCATATCGCTCCAACCGGTCCACTGACGACGCCATCTCCACTGCCCTCCACACAGCCCTCACACATATGGACACCAGAAACGCTTATGTGAGAATGCTTTTCATCGACTTCAGTTCAGCATTCAACACCATCATCCCCCAGCAGCTCATTCACAAACTGGACCAGCTGGGGATCAGCACCTCGCTGTGCAACTGGCTGTTGGACTTCCTGACTGGGAGACCACAGGCAGTACGGGTCGGCGGCAACACATCCAGCACCATCACACGGATCACAGGGGCCCCCCAGGGATGTGTGCTGAGCCCCCTCCTCTTCACCCTGCTGACCCACGACTGCACACCGATTCACAGCTCCAACCTCTTCATAAAGTTTGTGGACGACACGACTGTGGTGGGTCTCATCAACAACAACGATGAGTCAAACTACAGGAGCGAAGTGAGCCGCCTGGCTGAGTGGTGCAGACAACAATCTCTCCCTGAACGTGGAGAAGACCAAGGAGATTGTTGCTGACTTCAGGAGACAACACACCCAGCATGCTCCTCTGACCATCAACAGTGCTGCTGTGGAGAGGGTGAGCAGCACCAAGTTCCTGGGTGTCCACATCTCAGAGGACCTCTCCTGGACTGTTAACACCGCATCACTCGCCAAGAAGGCACAGCAGCGTCTCTACTTCCTCCGCAAACTGCGAAGAGCCAGAGCCCCGCCCCCATCAGGTAACCTTCTACAGAGGCACCATCGAGAGCATCCTGACCAGCTGCATCACCGTGTGGTACGGAGCTGCACCGCAACCTGACCAGCTGCATCACCGTGTGGTACGGAGCTGCACCGCAACCTGCCGCAAGTCTCTCCAACGTGTCGTGAGAGCAGCTGAGAAGATGGTTGGTGTCTCTCTCCCCTCACTTCAGGACATCTACAGACCCGTCTGACTCCAAAGCCCTCAGCATCGTGAGAGACCCCACCCACCCGTCACGCAGCCTCTTCAGTCTGCTGCCATCAGGGAGGAGGTTGCGGACCCTCCGGGCCAGAACCAGCCGACTGAGGGACAGCTTCATCCACCAGGCCGTCAGGACACTAAACACTCTCCCTGCTCTCCCACCGTTTCCCGCCTTGCCCCCCCCTCACTCACTCTGACCTCTGTATCTGCAACAGGAACTTTTGACAGAACTGGACCGCCTACTTTGCACCAGGTCACTTTAATCAGACCGAAAAACTGTTGAACACTTAAAGACAACGTCATGCCATAACTTGTTTCTTTAATTTGCACTTTGTGTTTAAAATGTATTTATTGTGCAGCACCGAGGGTTTGAGAGTAACGTAATTTAGATTTTCTGTGTGTATTTTACATGTGGCAGAATTGACAAACGTGACTCTGACTCTGATCATCTCCACCAGAACAGCGAGGACATCATCATCATCTCCACCAGAGCAGCGAGGACATCATCATCCTCTCCACCAGAGCAGCGAGGACGTCATCATCATCTCCACCAGAGCAGCGAGGACATCATCATCCTCTCCACCACCACAGTGAGGACAGACCGACCGCTACAGGAGCTGCTCACTACGACAGCATACTTCTGGATCCATGCCTGCAGTTCCTCTACGGACCACTAGGGTCTGGATCCCACATTCAGTTAATCTCACTGACCTCCATGTTTAAATGTCCAGGGATGGGGAATGTTGTCTCTCATCAGTTGACTGTTTTGAAAGTAATAAAGTTATTTAAACATGAGACATAACTTTTCATTGACAATTAGCTCATCCAATTACGCACGACTAACGAGATCCTCCCTCCAGCTCCGTCTCCAACCAAACATTGTGAAAGTGTGTCATGTAACCTCATGTGGACCTCCCAGTCCACCGATGACGCTCCCCCAACAGTCAAACACTCAAACCTTTGTTCATATTCATCGACTCTTCTTAATGGGTTGGCAAAGAAGAAGAAATTCAGAAATTCAGTGCTCTGATCTTCTTCCCACATTGCTGAGAGCACGGTGAAAACTCCAATCACCTACTGACCCCTCCTCCACGCCAGAGTGGACACGCCTCTCACGGGTTTGATAGCAGATAAGTCTGCAGACAACAAACACCAGCTTCTGAACCCTGGTCCAGATTAAAGAGGGAGTGGTTCTGATGGCTCCTTCCTGTCGATTCCCTCCTCTCTTTTACTTAGTTAGACACACACACACACACACACACACACACACACACACACACACACACACACACACACACACACACACACAGGAAATGGGCTGTGGACATGCAGTATTTCCTGTCTGCTGCAGGATGATTTCCTGTCTCCCGTCTGAGGTTTCACCACTGGGATGAAGATGTGTACATTCACACACACTTGTTGCCATGGAAACGCATGGTGATAACGCACTCTGACCTGGATCGCCTGTGTTTTTACTGTTCAAGCCTGAAATAATGCACACATCTACATTTGCTAGACTGTTTCTAACTTTTCACTTTGAAGAACATCAGGGTCAAGTCAGGTGTCCTTGACACTGCCACCTCCTACATGGGGTCCTGCTCCTCCATCCACCCGCCTCAGCACCATGAGGAGCAGCGCCATCAGCCGCTGGACAACCGCAACAGAGTTTCTCCGTGCTGTTTCACTCGTTGTCTCATCTCTGGATAGTCCTGGAGTGTTTTGGCAGGCGCCTATTATTAACATCATCATCATCGTTATCATCAAGTTAGTCACCCACCTCTCTGAAGCGCTTTGTAAAAGCACATCATGAAGTTTGCATCATTGAATGTTCATTCTGTTCTGGACAGCAGTTTTAGACACTGGATAAATATAAGCTCGACCCTGCAGCCCTCAGCCAGAATAGTGATTCTGGACCGAACAGGACACACACTCCACTGGAGAGGTCTGCTTGTGGTTCAGCCAAAAAACTAGACCTGCTGGCTTTGCTTGAAAACTAGATTAGGATGAGAGCAGTTGGCACACAGGTCTCTTCAAGCCTGGTCCTCCAGACCTCCTGTCCTGCATGTTTTAGATGTGTCCCTGCTTAAACACAGCCTGATAAAAAAGACCTTGATAACAAGCTGATGATGATCATTATTTTGAATCAAGTGTGTTGATGCATGAAACATCTAAGGACAGTGGGCCTTGAGGACCAGGCTGGAAGCCCACCGAGTTGGAAGACCCACCCTGTGACTCAAGGACACTCTTTTAGGATCTCATGGCATGTCAGATTAACCTGGACCACCTCCAACAGGGGGAGCAGCAGCCAGTCCTGTCCTGGTTACACATAAGTAACTCTGTTGTGGGTTTACCTGGGACCAGGAAGAGGTGGTTGGCTGGGTGTTGCGTTCTTCTCTTTGGTCTCGTTGTCCTCCTGCTCGATGTTCTGGTTTTTCAGAAAACTCTTGGCTTCTCTGGAATCTGCCGACACCTTTTTATTCACTCTAACAAACACACAGACGGACAGTTTATGGATGACTGGGGACATAATGGAAGACACCAACATATTATGAAAGCCTTTTTATAATCAGCCATCCTTCCACCCATCTTCTAAATCTGCTTACTCCAATCCATGATCTCCTGGAGCATGGTAACTTCAAGGTCAGTCAGGCACTAACGATGAAATAAAGTAAGCTGTTATTGGATGTTTTAATTGGCAATAAAACAAGGAATTCCTTCAGGAACTGAACATTGTGGAACTTGACATGGAGTTCCCCAAGGCTTAGTTCTCGGGCCAGTCCTATTCTTCGTTTATTACGTTAACGTAGGTTTTTTATACATAAAATACATAAAAGCCTTAATCATATTAAACTTTTTAAATACTAATGAAAGTAAAACTTAAGCCAGTGGAGCCTTAGGCGCCTCACAAGTAAACCTCTGTTAAATAACCTTGTACTTCTTAAATATAAATAGAATCAGTTTGAAGTAGGTCAAAAATACACTTAATTAGCATGACAACCAAGCTGATTGCGCCATCGCAGGCTCCGCGGTACCCTCAGTCTCACGCCACCGCAGGCTCTGCGGTACCCTCGGTCTCGCGCCACCGCAGGCTCCGCGGTACCCTCGGTCTCGCGCCACCGCAGGCTCCGCGGTACCCATGGTCTCGCGCCACCGCAGGCTCCATGGTACCCACGGTCTCGCGCCACCGCAGGCTCCGCGGTACCCATGGTCTCGCGCCACCGCAGGCTCTGCGGTACCCTCGGTCTCGCGCCACCGCAGGCTCCGCGGTAGTACTTGTATTTGTATAACACGCGTGCAGGTGGACTGGAACATGTAGCGTAAGCAGCAAACGCACCAATGCTTTTCCCTTCTGGTCCGTCTGACAATCAGGCCACACAGACACTCGCTGGAGTTTCAATGATGAACATTTTCTTCTTTTTCTCTGTGAGGAGCTGATCAAAAGGTGTTGACGCTATGTGTTTTCAAACTTGTAGTGATTCAAAGCAAATTAACTTTGGTGTGAAAACATCCTGAAAACAACGTCATTTTATTTTCTCGCTGCTTTTTGAAGTGCTTCTACAGTCAGGTTTGCTCAGTCTTTCTGTCACACTTGTGCTGAGCCACTCGACCGTCACCTCAGCAAACTGGGCACCAAGATGTGTCTGAATTCAGCCGCTGCACAGCCGACAATTGGAGAAAGAAAATAGTTTTTAGCTCAGAAGCATTTAAATGTCATGGTGCTGGTCTAAAACCCAAGTTAAACTTGATCCTTCAGCCACTGCAGTCGTAACGCTGTGTTCTTCCGCTGCGGTCCTCAGGACCCGCTGTCCTGCATGTTTTAGATGTTGCCCTGCCTCAACACACCTCGTTCATGAATAGTCGTCATCAGGTCTGTACAGGTCTGTTAATGACACAATCCTTTGTGACAGGTCTGCCGAAGCAGAGGAACATCTAAAACATTCAGGCACTGGTTCCTGAGGACCAGACCCAAATAACATGTGTGTACCACCATCTACTGGTCAACATGGCAACAGTTTGACAGCTGATTACATCAACAAAAATCTACTTTTCATTGACACTGATCCTGTAATACAGTGCTTTGTTAAATTAGGAACCAGAAGCGTACCTGACTTCCTCTCCAGCGAAGTCAAACACCTTGGTGATGGTGACCATAGCAGGTCCTGATGGTTCCATTTCTCCACCCTCAGCAGAAACCTCCTGCTCTGACGCAGCCTGGGATCAAAAATCAAAACAGAAACGTCTGCTGACGTCACACAGCTCTGTTCATTCACCGGACTCCTCCAGATGGAGAGCTTCCTACAAACCCAGCTGTTCTTCAGAAACTGGTTCACTGATACACATGGCTGGACATGCTGCCATCCTCACACATTCAGGACGTTCACCTGCGCTGTAGGACTTGACTGAGACTCTTTGGGTCGAGATCCAACATCTGATAAGAAACTGGCCCACAGATCGTCGGACTTCTTCTTGTGTTTTGTCTCCTCGTCCTCGTTGTCCTTCTCCTCCTGAGGCAGCTGGGTCTCTTTAGCTTCACCCTCCTCCACCGTCATCTTTAACTTCTGCGCTCTGTGGGGTTATAAAGTCAATATCAGCTGCTTTTATGATAAAAACAAAATTTATTTGAAATATTTGAGAAAATATGAAGAAACTGTGATGAGACAGCCCAGAACAGCATGATGGAGTGTGCCTCCAGGTTTTCATAAAGTACTTCTCCAAACACAAAACCGACAATATTTGCTGTCCAAACTCAGGTTGCAGGACTGTAAAAATGTCCGGTTCTAGACCTGAAAAGCCTCAAAGCTCATAACATACTCACCTTTTAAGTGAGACTGGTCAGAACATGACGTGAAGACATGTTCCTTTGACATGCTGAGGAGACTGCACCGGCGCGCTCATTCAGACCGACACTCGTCATTAGGTCGGAGGCCCTTCCTGACACGCCCCCACCCATTTATCAGGTCTTAGAAGCAACACTATGAGTGGCTGGGGCAGTGTGGGTAATCTGAGGTTCAGCAGCCACACACCTCCAGGAACACACTGGTGTATGACAGGGCTGGAGGTCAGTCAACAACCTTGTAATTCAAGGGCACCTGACTCCACCCACTGAGGCTAAAAGTAACTCTCCAGGGGCTCAAAAGGCTCACATGAAGTCAGAATTGCCGCTTTGTTTTGCAGATCGACTGCATTCTCTGGGCCCCTTCACCGCCGGCCACCTCCCAGCACCACCCTTTGGTTATGTAGCTGAGGCAGCATTGCCTTGTCTTTAGTGGAGCAGAGCAGAAGGTCATTTGTCAGGTTCTTCTAAACTGGCACTTCTGGAACGAGCACCAGCCAGAACCACCATGGTTCTCGGTGCCTGGACGCTCCGTTTCTGTGCCCAGTTGGAGCCAGTGGTTCAGGCTTCTATGCCGAACCACCGACACCTGTCCACCATCCACTGGTCATAACCTCCTCCACAGCTCGACATGTACCTCACCAGAAATCAAACTAGACAACCAGATGTGTTTCCTTCTACAAATTTACCACTGCTACTTCTACTTCTGTCGTTTTTAAGCAGTAGAACGACAGAGGTCCGTGACGTCAGTAAATGTTACTGTTGATCAACACTCATCAGCTCCAGCTCAGATCAGATCTGCTTCATTCGCTCCTCTGCTGCACCTGAGATTCATACTGAAAGTAAAGGAGCTGCAGCTCGGCTCTGCTAGACTTTGGTGTAATTACAGAGCGACACAAGCAACATGTGCTTTCTATGCTTCTACATGTCAACTACTGGCATATACTTACATGCCAGTAGTTGACATGTAGAAGCATAGAAAAATAAAATAATTGTGATTTATTGCAGAAGATGGTGGGAGCTGAAAATTACCATGACAATCAAAAAAAAAATCCAACAACCACAATCAAGAAGTCACAATCAGTTAAAATCCAGCAGCAGTTATAACTCCTTGTGGAAATACATGAAAGCTGAGACTGAAAAACACTCAAGGAACAGATGTGAACCAGGAGCTGGACCTGGAAATGTCCCTGCTCACACTGGGACCTGAATCTTCCGAAGACCACAGATAACACTCAGGACAGTGACAGTCCTCCCCCAGCGGCTCAAATCCAGTCACTTATTTTCAGCACCGTGCATTGATCCTGATAAAAAAAAAAATACACTATGAACACGCGGCCTGCACGAGACTAAATATATGAATTACACTAGAGTGTAGCCTGAGATACCTGACTATTCCCCAAAAACCAGCTGCTGTGAACGGAGCTGAATAGAAGAACTGTTCAACTGGAACTCTGGGATTTTCTACCAGACCACATCACATGCATTATTACTCCAGATTAAAATGTTTTCTTGAAAAATGCTCAGATAACCAACATGGAGACCACACTATGCCTTTCTTAAACCTTTTGATCCATTTTCTATGATCCTGTCACGGCGTCTCACCTGATGTCTTTCCTCTTCCTCTTCTTGCCGTTGTCAGGATGTGGAACATCATCATCCTCGTTAATAGGGTCTTCCTTTTCACACTCATTAATGTCATCCTCGCTGAGGTTGTCATCTGGGATAAAGATACAAGGAAGAACTGTCAAACAAAGGTCATACATCAGGCCGTCCTTAAAGTCTTATTAATGACAATAAAACTGGAGTTATAGTACTTTTGGACACAACTGCTGTTGTCAACACAGTCAGTCGTGACATTCTTCCGTCATGTCTCAGCTGGCATTTTGAAGCAACAGCCCTAAAAATGTTTCAATCCTGAAGTCGGAAAAGAGTTTCTCTGTCGAAGTTGTCTAGTTTAACTGTGTCGCCACTCAGTTGTGGTGACCTCAGGGATCCATCCTGGGCTATATTCATTAGTCATTATGTATTTCCTAGAATGTTCAATCGTGGATGGAGAGGCTCTTTCTGACTCTGAAAAAAAACAAGCCAGGGACTGTTTTATTTAGACATCTTATCTTACACTCTTAATGCCACCCGGAGCCAAACAACCTTGGTGTGTATTGTGAGTGTGGTTTGAGATTTGAAACACATCAACCCATCAACATCAACTGTTAGGAATGACAGGATGCAAAATTGTTTGACGGAAACAAAAATAAGTCAAAGTCATATTTAAAACTGACACTGAGGTGAAACGTCTCACTGGAAGGGACGTAGTCCCGGTCGCAGGCCTTGGAACAATATTTAAACCGACAATGAGGTAAAACGTCTCACCAAAGGACACGTAGTCCAGGTCCTGGTCCTAGCAACAATATTTAAACCAGTGTTTCCCAACCCTGGTCCTCGGTGCACACTGTCCTGCATGTTTTAGATGTTACCCTGCTTCAACACACCTGATTCAAATGAATGGTCATCATCAGCTTGTCAAGGTCTGGACAACTCTGTTGATGACAGAGCTACTTGTATCACGGTGTGCTGAAGCAGGAAAAAAATCAAAAACATGCAGGGCAGTGTTCCCCGAGGACCAGGGTTGGGAAACACTGATTTAAACCGAGACTGAGATCAAATGTCTAACCAGAGGGGACATAGTCCTGGTCCTAGGAACAATATTTAAACCAACACTGAGGTCAAACGTCTCACCGGAGGGGACATAGTCCCGGTCCCTGTCCTGGTCCTAGGAACAATATTTAAACTGACACTGAGGTCAAATGTCTCACTGGAGGGGATGTAGTCCCGGTCCTGGTCCTAGGAACAATATTAAAACCGACACTGAGGTCAAATGTCTCACCGGAAGGGACGTAGTCCTGGTCCTAGGAACAATATTTAAACCGACACTGAGGTAAATTGTCTCACCGGAGAGGACATAGTACCGGTCCTGGTCCTAGGAACAATATTTAAACCGACACTGAGGTCAAACGTCTCACCAAAGGACACGTAGTCCTGATCCTGGGAAATATATTTAAACCGACACTGAGGTGAAATGTCTCACTGGAGGGGACGTAGTCCCGGTCCTGGTCCTAGGAACAATATTAAAACAGACACTGAGGTTCAATGTCCCACTGAAGAGGACGTAGTCCCCGTCCTAGGAACAATATTTAAACCGACACTGAGGTCAAACGTCTCATCGGAAGGGACTTAGTCCCGGTGCCGGTCCTAGGAACAATATTTAAAGTGACACTGAGGTCAAACGTCTCACTGGAGGGAACGTAGTCCCTGTCCCGGTCCTAGGAAATATATTTAAACCGACACTGAGGTCAAACGTCTCACCGAAGGGGACGTAGTGCCGATCCCGGTCCTAGCAACAATATTTTAACCGACACTGAGGTCAAACGTCTCACCGAAGGGGACGTAGTGCCGATCCCGGTTCAAGGAATAATATTTAAACCGACACTGAGATCAAACGACTCACTGGAGGGAACGTAGTCCCGGTCCTGGTCCTAGGAATAATATTTAAACCGACATGAGGTCAAACGTCTCACCGGATAGGACGTAGTCCCGGTCCTAGGAATAATATTTAAACCAACACTGAGGTCAAATGTCTCACCAGAAAGAACATAGTCCCGGTCCTGGTTCTAGGAACAATATTTAAACCGACACTGAGATCAAACGTCTCACTGGAGGGGACTTAGTCCCAGTTCTGGTCCTAGGAACAATACTTAAACCGACACTGAGGTCAAACGTCTCACCGGAGGGGACGTAGTGCCAGTCCTGGTCCTAGGAACAATATTTAAACCGACACTGAAATCAAACGTCTCACCGAAGGGGACATAGTGCCGGTCCCAATCCTAGCAACAATATTTAAACCAGTGTTTCCCAACCCTGGTCCTCGGTGCACACTGTCCTGCATGTTTTAGATGTTACCCTGCTTCAACACACCTGATTCAAATGAATGGTCATCATCAGCTTGTCAAGGTCTGGACAACTCTGTTGATGACAGAGCTACTTGTATCACGGTGTGCTGAAGCAGGAAAAAAATCAAAAACATGCAGGGCAGTGTTCCCCGAGGACCAGGGTTGGGAAACACTGATTTAAACCGAGACTGAGATCAAATGTCTAACCAGAGGGGACATAGTCCTGGTCCTAGGAACAATATTTAAACCAACACTGAGGTCAAACGTCTCACCGGAGGGGACATAGTCCCGGTCCCTGTCCTGGTCCTAGGAACAATATTTAAACTGACACTGAGGTCAAACGTCTCACCGGAGGGGACTTAGTCCCGGTCCAGGTCCTAGGAACAATATTTAAACCAACACTGAGGTCAAACGTCTCACCGGAGGGGACATAGTCCCGGTCCCGGTCCTAGGAACAATATTTAAACTGACACTGGCGTCAAACGTCTCACTGGAGGGGACTTAGTCCCGGTCCAGGTCCTAGGAACAATATTTAACCCGACACTGAGATCAAACGTCTCACTGGAGGGGACGTAGTCCCAGTGCTAGGAACAAGATTTAAACCAACACTGGGGTGAAACGTCTCACCGGAGGGAACTTAGTCCCAGTCCTGGTCCTAGAAACAATATTTAAACCGACACTGAGGTCAGACGTCTCACTGGAGGGGACGTAGTCCCAGTCCCGGTCCTGGGAACAACATTTAAACCAACACTGATGTCAGACGTCTCACCGGAGGGAACGTAGTCCCGGTCCTAGGAACAATATTTAAACCGACACTGAGGTCAAACATCTCACCGGAGGGAACGTAGTCCTGGTCCTAGGAACAATATTTAAACCGACACTGAGGTCAAACGTCTCACCGGAGGGGACTTAGTCCCGGTCCCGGTCCTAGGAACAATATTTAAACCGACACTGAGGTCAAACGTCTCACCGGAGGGGACTTAGTCCCAGTCCTGGTCCTAGGAACAATATTTAAACCGACACTGAGGTCAAACATCTCACTGGAGGGGACTTAGTCCCAGTCCTGGTCCTAGGAACAATATTTAAACCGACACTGATGTCAGACGTCTCACCGGAGGGGACTTAGTCCCGGTCCTGGTCCTAGGAACAATATTTAAACCAACACTGAGGTCAAACATCTCACTGGAGGGGACGTAGTCCCAGTCCCGGTCCTGGGAACAACATTTAAACCAACACTGATGTCAGATGCCTCACCGGAGGGAACGTAGTCCCCGTCCTAGGAACAATATTTAAACAGACACTGAGGTCAAACGTCTCACCGGAGGGGACTTAGTCCCAGTCCTGGTCCTAGGAACAATATTTAAACCGACACTGAGGTCAAACGTCTCACCGGAGGGGACTTAGTCCCGGTCCTGGTCCTAGGAACAATATTTAAACCGACACTGAGGTCAAACGTCTCACCGGAGGGGACTTAGTCCCGGTCCTGGTCCTAGGAACAATATTTAAACCGACACTGAGGTCAAACATCTCACCGGAGGGAACGTAGTCCTGGTCCTAGGAACAATATTTAAACCGACACTGAGGTCAAACGTCTCACCGGAGGGGACTTAGTCCCGGTCCCGGTCCTAGGAACAATATTTAAACCGACACTGAGGTCAAACGTCTCACCGGAGGGGACTTAGTCCCAGTCCTGGTCCTAGGAACAATATTTAAACCGACACTGAGGTCAAACATCTCACTGGAGGGGACTTAGTCCCAGTCCCGGTCCTGGGAACAATATTTAAACCGACACTGATGTCAGACGTCTCACCGGAGGGGACTTAGTCCCGGTCCTGGGAACAATATTTAAACCAACACTGAGGTCAAACATCTCACTGGAGGGGACGTAGTCCCAGTCCCGGTCCTGGGAACAACATTTAAACCAACACTGATGTCAGATGTCTCACCGGAGGGAACGTAGTCCCCGTCCTAGGAACAATATTTAAACAGACACTGAGGTCAAACATCTCACTGGAGGGGACTTAGTCCCAGTCCCGGTCCTGGGAACAATATTTAAACCGACACTGATGTCAGACGTCTCACCGGAGGGGACTTAGTCCCGGTCCTGGTCCTAGGAACAATATTTAAACCAACACTGAGGTCAAACATCTCACCGGAGGGGACTTAGTCCCAGTCCCGGTCCTGGGAACAATATTTAAACCGACACTGATGTCAGACGTCTCACCGGAGGGGACTTAGTCCCAGTCCTGGTCCTAGGAACAATATTTAAACAGACACTGAGGTCAAACGTCTCACTGGAGGGAACTTAGTCCCAGTCCTGGTCCTAGGAACAATATTTAAACCGACACTGAGGTCAAACATCTCACTGGAGGGAACTTAGTCCCAGTCCTGGTCCTAGGAACAATATTTAAACCGACACTGAGGTCAAACGTCTCACCGGGGGGACGTAGTCCTGGTCCTGGTTCTAGGAACAATATTTAGACCGACACTGAGGTCAAACGTCTCACCGGAGGGGACGTAGTCCCGGTCCTGGTCGGAGGAGTAGTCTTCAGAGTCGTAGTCAGAGTAGTTCATGGTTCTCTTTCCTTCGGTTTTCCAGGCAGGAGCGGTGCGCCCGGGAGCGTCTGCTGGGGGAGCTTTTAAGGAGATAAAAACCAGTTCCTCGTGTTTACGATTTAAATGAAACCAGAACAGAAACGGTTCGGGGAAACCGCGAAACGTCCTGTCCGTCACTCTAAAGCCTCCGCTCGAAATGGACTCTTTGATGAAGAAGGTTCCTATCCACGAGCGAAGATGGCGGTGTTTCAGTTATCGCACAAAACTGTACTTCATAGCTCGTCCTTGACAAACACGACTCAGTAAAACGAAGTTCAGTCTTTCTCCTGTTTACACATTTTCATGAAATCAACGCTCAGCATTTATACGACTCTGAATAAACCAAACAACAATCCTCCCCCAAATGACGTGTTTATAATTGTTACTTTATATGACGTATTCTTAATGGGTTCAGCCATGTGACATTTCAATAGATGTGGATGTATCCTGAGGAACATCAGGGAAATATTGGTGGAGTCACGACTCAACCATCTAAGTTCAGCTGAGGACCACAGCCCCCCCCGTTACTGTAGTAACCTTGGACAAGCATGGGCTCACACGACCCCTGTTTCGGACCACCGTTTGTTCCCGGTACCAGCCGCTCACTCGTCGACTGCCCGCTGGAAGCTCCAAAGGCGAGTCCATCTCCATTCACATATTGAAATGTCCAATTTTAGAGCAGAATAAAACATATTTACAACCTGGTTAAAAAAGTCAAAAGGTCTCCATCTTGTCCAGTGGTCCACCATCATCTGAAACTTGTCTAGTCTCCATCTAGTCTAGTGGTCCACCGTCATCTGAAACTCCTCTAGTCTCCATCTAGTCCAGTGGTCCACCATGATCTGAAACTTCTCTAGTCTCCATCTTGTCCAGTGGTCCACCATCATCTGAAACTTCTCTAGTCTCCATCTTGTCCAGTGGTCCACCATCATCTGAAACTTGTCTAGTCTCCATCTAGTCTAGTGGTCCACCGTCATCTGAAACTCCTCTAGTCTCCATCTAGTCCAGTGGTCCACCGTCATCTGCAACCATTCCAGTCTCCATCTAGTCTAGTGGTCCACCGTCATCTGAAACTTCTCTAGTCTCCATCTAGTCCAGTGGTCCACTGTCATCTGAAACTTTTCTAGTCTCCATCTTGTCCAGTGGTCCACCGTCATCTGAAACTCCTCTAGTCTCCATCTAGTCCAGTGGTCCACCGTCATCTGCAACCATTCCAGTCTCCATCTAGTCTAGTGGTCCACCGTCATCTGAAACTCCTCTAGTCTCCATCTAGTCCAGTGGTCCACCGTCATCTGAAACTTCTCTAGTCTCCATCTTGTCCAGTGGTCCACCGTCATCTGAAACTCCTCTAGTCTCCATCTAGTCCAGTGGTCCACCGTCATCTGAAACTTCTCTAGTCTCCATCTTGTCCAGTGGTCCACCATCATCTGAAACTTGTCTAGTCTCCATCTAGTCTAGTGGTCCACCGTCATCTGAAACTCCTCTAGTCTCCATCTAGTCCAGTGGTCCACCGTCATCTGCAACCATTCCAGTGTCCATCTAGTCTAGTGGTCCACCGTCATCTGAAACTTCTCTTGTCTCCATCTAGTCCAGTGGTCCACTGTCATCTGAAACTCCTCTAGTCTCCATCTAGTCTAGTAGTCCACCGTCATCTGAAACTCCTCTAGTCTCCATCTAGTCTAGTTGTCCATCGTCATCTGAAACTCCTCTAGTCTCCATCTAGTCTAGTTGTCCATCGTCATCTACTACCCCACTTGTCTCCATCTAGTCCAGTGGTCCACCATCATCTGAAACTTGTCTAGTCTCCATCTAGTCCAGTGGTCCATCATCATCTGAAACTTCTCTAGTCTCCATCTAGTCCAGTGGTCCACCATCATCTGAAACTCCTCTAGTCTCCATCTAGTCTAGTGGTCCACCGTCATCTGAAACTCCTCTAGTCTCCATCTAGTCCAGTGGTCCACCGTCATCTGCAACCATTCCAGTCTCCATCTAGTCTAGTGGTCCACCGTCATCTGAAACTTCTCTTGTCTCCATCTAGTCCAGTGGTCCACTGTCATCTGAAACTCCTCTAGTCTCCATCTAGTCTAGTAGTCCACCGTCATCTGAAACTCCTCTAGTCTCCATCTAGTCTAGTTGTCCATCGTCATCTACTACCCCACTTGTCTCCATCTAGTCCAGTGGTCCACCATCATCTGAAACTTGTCTAGTCTCCATCTAGTCCAGTGGTCCATCATCATCTGAAACTTCTCTAGTCTCCATCTAGTCCAGTGGTCCACCATCATCTGAAACTCCTCTAGTCTCCATCTAGTCCAGTGGTCCACCGTCATCTGCAACCTCTCCGGTCTCCATCTAGTCTAGTGGTCCACTGTAATCTGAAACTCCTCTAGTCTCCATCTAGTCCAGTGGTCCACCGTCATCTGCAACCTCTCCAGTCTCCATCTAGTCTAGTGGTGCACCATCATCTGAATCTTGTCTAGTCTCCATCTAGTCCAATGGTCCACCGTCATCTGAAACCTCTCTAGTCTCCATCTAGTCCAGTGGTTCACCATCATCTGAAACCTCTCTTGTCTCCATCTAGTCCAGTGGTCCACTGTCATCTGAAACCCCTTATGTCTCCATCTAGTCCAGTGGTCCACCATCATCTGTAACGCCTCTAGTCTCTATCTAGTCCAGTGGTCCACCGTCATCTGAAACCCCACTAGTCTCCATCTAGTCCAGTGGTCCACCATCATCTGAAACTTGTCTAGTCTCCATCTAGTCTAGTGGTCCACCGTCATCTGAAACTCCTCTAGTCTCCATCTAGTCCAGTGGTCCACTGTCATCTGCAACCTATCCAGCCTCAATCTAGTCTAGTGGTGCACCATCATCTGAAACTTGTCTAGTCTCCATCTAGTCCAGTGGTCCACCATCATCTGCAACCTCTCCAGTCTCCATGTAGTCTAGTTGTCCATCGTCATCTACTACCCCTCTAGTCTCCATCTAGTCCAGTGGTCCACCGTCATCTGAAACTTCTCTAGTCTCCATCTTGTCCAGTGGTCCACCGTCATCTGAAACTCCTCTAGTTTCCATCTAGTCCAGTGGTCCACCGTTATCTGAAACTTGTCTAGTCTCCATCTAGTCCAGTGGTCCATCATCATCTGAAACTTGTCTAGTCTCCATCTAGTCTAGTGGTCCACCGTCATCTGAAACTCCTCTAGTCTCCATCTAGTCCAGTGGTCCACTGTCATCTGAAACTCCTCTAGTCTCCATCTAGTCTAGTTGTCCATCGTCATCTACTACCCCACTTGTCTCCATCTAGTCCAGTGGTCCACCATCATCTGAAACTTGTCTAGTCTCCATCTAGTCCAGTGGTCCATCATCATCTGAAACTTCTCTAGTCTCCATCTAGTCCAGTGGTTCACCATCATCTGAAACCTCTCTTGTCTCCATCTAGTCCAGTGGTCCACCATCATCTGAAACCACTCTAGTCTCCATCTTGTCCAGTGGTCCACCGTCATCTGAAACTCCTCTAGTTTCCATCTAGTCCAGTGGTCCACCGTCATCTGAAACTTCTCTAGTCTCCATCTTGTCCAGTGGTCCACCATCATCTGAAACTTGTCTAGTCTCCATCTAGTCTAGTGGTCCACCGTCATCTGAAACTCCTCTAGTCTCCATCTAGTCCAGTGGTCCACCGTCATCTGCAACCATTCCAGTCTCCATCTAGTCTAGTGGTCCACCGTCATCTGAAACTTCTCTAGTCTCCATCTAGTGCAGTGGTCCACTGTCATCTGAAACTCCTCTAGTCTCCATCTAGTCTAGTGGTCCACCGTCATCTGAAACTCCTCTAGTCTCCATCTAGTCTAGTTGTCCATCGTCATCTACTACCCCACTTGTCTCCATCTAGTCCAGTGGTCCACCATCATCTGAAACTTGTCTAGTCTCCATCTAGTCCAGTGGTCCATCATCATCTGAAACTTCTCTAGTCTCCATCTAGTCCAGTGGTCCACCATCATCTGAAACTCCTCTAGTCTCCATCTAGTCCAGTGGTCCACCGTCATCTGCAACCTCTCCGGTCTCCATCTAGTCTAGTGGTCCACTGTCATCTGAAACTCCTCTAGTCTCCATCTAGTCCAGTGGTCCACCGTCATCTGCAACCTCTCCGGTCTCCATCTAGTTTAGTGGTCCACCGTCATCTGAAACCTCTCTAATCTCCATCTAGTCCAGTGGTCCACCATCATCTGAAAGTTGTCTAGTCTCCATCTACTCTAGTTGTCCATCGTCATCTACTACCCCATTAGTCTCCATCTTGTCCAGTGGTCCACCGTCATCTGAAACTCCTCTAGTCTCCATCTAGTCCAGTGGTCCACCGTCATCTGCAACCTCTCCAGTCTCCATCTAGTCTAGTGGTGCACCATCATCTGAATCTTGTCTAGTCTCCATCTAGTCCAGTGGTCCACCATCATCTGAAACCTCTCTAGTCTCCGTTCTAGTCCAGTGGTACACCATCATCTGAAACCTCTCTTGTCTCCATCTAGTCCAGTGGTCCACTGTCATCTGAAACCCCTTATGTCTCCATCTAGTCCAGTGGTCCACCATCATCTGTAACGCCTCTAGTCTCTATCTAGTCCAGTGGTCCACCGTCATCTGAAACCCCACTAGTCTCCATCTAGTCCAGTGGTCCACCATCATCTGAAACTTGTCTAGTCTCCATCTAGTCTAGTGGTCCACCGTCATCTGAAACTCCTCTAGTCTCCATCTAGTCCAGTGGTCCACTGTCATCTGCAACCTATCCAGCCTCCATCTAGTCCAGTGGTGCACCATCATCTGAAACTTGTCTAGTCTCCATCTAGTCCAGTGGTCCACCATCATCTGCAACCTCTCCAGTCTCCATGTAGTCTAGTTGTCCATCGTCATCTACTACCCCACTAGTCTCCATCTTGTCTAGTGGTCCACCGTCATCTGAAACTCCTCTAGTCATCATCTAGTCCAGTGGTCCACCATCATCTGAAACCTCTCTTGTCTCCATCTAGTCCAGTGGTCCACCGTCATCTGCAACCTCTCCAGTCTCCATCTAGTCTAGTGGTCCACCATCATCTGAAACTTGTCTATTCTCCATCTAGTCCAGTGGTCCACTGTCATCTGCAACCTCTCCAGTCTCCATCTAGTCTAGTGGTCCACCATCATCTGAAACTTGTCTATTCTCCATCTAGTCCAGTGGTCCACCGTCATCTGAAACCTCTCTAGTCTCCATCTAGTCCAGTGGTTCACCATCATCTGAAACCTCTCTTGTCTCCATCTAGTCCAGTGGTCCACCGTCATCTGAAACTCCTCTAGTCTCCATCTAGTCCAGTGGTCCACCATCATCTGTAACGCCTCTAGTCTCTATCTAGTCCAGTGGTCCACCGTCATCTGAAACCCCACTAGTCTCCATCTAGTCCAGTGGTCCACCATCATCTGAAACCACTCTAGTCTCCATCTAGTCCAGTGGTCCACCATCATCTGAAACTCCTCTAGTCTCCATCTAGTTTAGTGGTCCACCGTCATCTGAAACCTCTCTAATCTCCATCTAGTCCAGTGGTCCACCATCATCTGAAAGTTGTCTAGTCTCCATCTACTCTAGTTGTCCATCGTCATCTACTACCCCATTAGTCTCCATCTTGTCCAGTGGTCCACCATCATCTGAAACTCCTCTAGTCTCCATCTAGTCCAGTGGTCCACCGTCATCTGCAACCTCTCCAGTCTCCATCTAGTCTAGTGGTCCACCGTCATCAGAAACTTTTCTAGTCTCCATCTAGTCTAGTGGTCCACCGTCATCTGAAACTCCTCTAGTCTCCATCTAGTCTAGTGGTCCACCGTCATCTGAAACCTCTCTTGTCTCCATCTAGTCCAGTGGTCCACCGTCATCTGCAACCTCTCCAGTCTCCATCTAGTCCAGTGGTCCAGTGTCATCTGAAACTTCTCTAGTCTCCATCTAGTCCAGTGGTCCACCATCATCTGAAACTCCTCTAGTCTCTATCTAGTCCAGTGGTCCACCGTCATCTGCAACCTCTCCAGTCTCCATCTAGCCTATTAGTCCACTTTCATCTGAAACTCCTCTAGTCTCCATCTAGTCTAGTTGTCCATCGTCATCTACTACCCCACTTGTCTCCATCTAGTCCAGTGGTCCACCATCATCTGAACCTTGTCTAGTCTCCATCTAGTCCAGTGGTCCATCATCATCTGAAACTTCTCTAGTCTCCATCTAGTCCAGTGGTCCACCATCATCTGATACTCCTCTAGTCTCTATCTAGTCCAGTGGTCCACCGTCATCTGCAACCTCTCCAGTCTCCATCTAGTCCTGTGGTCCACCGTCATCTGAAACTCCTCTAGTCTCCATCTAGTCTAGTTGTCCATCGTCATCTACTACCCCACTTGTCTCCATCTAGTCCAGTGGTCCACCGTCATCTGCAACCTCTCCGGTCTCCATCTAGTCTAGTGGTCCACTGTCATCTGAAACTCCTCTAGTCTCCATCTAGTCCAGTGGTCCACTGTCATCTGCAACCTCTCCAGTCTCCATCTAGTCCAGTGGTCCACCGTCATCTGAAACTCCTTATGTCTCCATCTTGCCCAGTGGTCCACCATCATCTGTAATGCCTCTAGTCTCTATCTAGTCCAGTGGTCCACCGTCATCTGAAACCCCACTAGTCTCCATCTAGTCCAGTGGTCCACCATCATCTGAAACCACTCTAGTCTCCATCTAGTCCAGTGGTCCACCATCATCTGAAACTCCTCTAGTCTCCATCTAGTTTAGTGGTCCACCGTCATCTGAAACCTCTCTAATCTCCATCTAGTCCAGTGGTCCACCATCATCTGAAAGTTGTCTAGTCTCCATGTAGTCTAGTTGTCCATCGTCATCTACTACCCCACTAGTCTCCATCTAGTCCAGTGGTTCACCATCATCTGAAACCTCTCTTGTCTCCATCTAGTCCAGTGGTCCACCGTCATCTGAAACTCCTCTAGTCTCCATCTAGTCCAGTGGTCCACCATCATCTGTAACGCCTCTAGTCTCTATCTAGTCCAGTGGTCCACCGTCATCTGAAACCCCACTAGTCTCCATCTAGTCCAGTGGTCCACCATCATCTGAAACCACTCTAGTCTCCATCTAGTCCAGTGGTCCACCATCATCTGAAACTCCTCTAGTCTCCATCTAGTTTAGTGGTCCACCGTCATCTGAAACCTCTCTAATCTCCATCTAGTCCAGTGGTCCACCATCATCTGAAAGTTGTCTAGTCTCCATCTACTCTAGTTGTCCATCGTCATCTACTACCCCATTAGTCTCCATCTTGTCCAGTGGTCCACCATCATCTGAAACTCCTCTAGTCTCCATCTAGTCCAGTGGTCCACCGTCATCTGCAACCTCTCCAGTCTCCATCTAGTCCAGTGGTCCACCGTCATCAGAAACTTTTCTAGTCTCCATCTAGTCTAGTGGTCCACTGTCATCTGAAACTCCTCTAGTCTCCATCTAGTCTAGTGGTCCACCGTCATCTGAAACCTCTCTTGTCTCCATCTAGTCCAGTGGTCCACCGTCATCTGCAACCTCTCCAGTCTCCATCTAGTCCAGTGGTCCAGTGTCATCTGAAACTTCTCTAGTCTCCATCTAGTCCAGTGGTCCACCATCATCTGAAACTCCTCTAGTCTCTATCTAGTCCAGTGGTCCACCGTCATCTGCAACCTCTCCAGTCTCCATCTAGCCTATTAGTCCACTTTCATCTGAAACTCCTCTAGTCTCCATCTAGTCTAGTTGTCCATCGTCATCTACTACCCCACTTGTCTCCATCTAGTCCAGTGGTCCACCATCATCTGAACCTTGTCTAGTCTCCATCTAGTCCAGTGGTCCATCATCATCTGAAACTTCTCTAGTCTCCATCTAGTCCAGTGGTCAACCATCATCTGATACTCCTCTAGTCTCTATCTAGTCCAGTGGTCCACCGTCATCTGCAACCTCTCCAGTCTCCATCTAGTCCTGTGGTCCACCGTCATCTGAAACTCCTCTAGTCTCCATCTAGTCTAGTTGTCCATCGTCATCTACTACCCCACTTGTCTCCATCTAGTCCAGTGGTCCACCGTCATCTGCAACCTCTCCGGTCTCCATCTAGTCTAGTGGTCCACTGTCATCTGAAACTCCTCTAGTCTCCATCTAGTCCAGTGGTCCACTGTCATCTGCAACCTCTCCAGTCTCCATCTAGTCCAGTGGTCCACCGTCATCTGAAACTCCTTATGTCTCCATCTTGTCCAGTGGTCCACCATCATCTGTAATGCCTCTAGTCTCTATCTAGTCCAGTGGTCCACCGTCATCTGAAACCCCACTAGTCTCCATCTAGTCCAGTGGTCCACCATTATCTGAATCCCCTCTAGTCTCCATTTAGTCCAGTGGTCCACCATCATCTGAAACTCCTCTAGTCTCCATCCAGTCCAGTGGTCCACCGTCATCTGCAACCTCTCCAGTCTCCATCTAGTCTAGTTGTCCATCGTCATCTACTACCCCACTAGTCTCCATCTAGTCCAGTGGTCCACCATCATCTGAAACTTGTCTAGTCTCCATCTAGTCTAGTGGTCCACCATCATCTGAAACTCCTCTAGTCATCATCTAGTCCAGTGGTCCACCGTCATCTGCAACCTCTTCAGTCTCCATCTAGTCCAGTGGTCCACCATCATCTGAAACT
Source organism: Xenentodon cancila (assembly GCA_014839995.1). NCBI lineage: Eukaryota > Metazoa > Chordata > Actinopteri > Beloniformes > Belonidae > Xenentodon > Xenentodon cancila. The sequence continues at coordinate 513,372 of CM026199.1, read as the reverse complement.
CCTCTAGTCTCCATCTAGTCCAGTGGTCCACCGTCATCTGCAACCTCTCCGGTCTCCATCTAGTCCAGTGGTCCACCGTCATCTGCAACCTCTCCGGTCTCCATCTAGTCCAGTGGTCTACTGTCATCTGAAACTCCTCTAGTCTCCATCTAGTCCAGTGATCCACTGTCATCTGAAACCTCTCTAGTCTCCATCTAGTCCAGTGGTCCACCATCATCTGAAACCTCTCTTGTCTCCATCTAGTCCAGTGGTCCACCATCATCTGAAACCTCTCTTGTCTCCATCTAGTCCAGTGGCCCACCATCATATGTAACGCCTCTAGTCTCTATCTAGTCCAGTGGTCCACCGTCATCTGAAACTTGTCTAGTCTCCATCTAGTCCAGTGGTCCATCATCATCTGAAACTTCTCTAGTCTCCATCTAGTCCAGTGGTCCACCATCATCTGAAACTCCTCTAGTCTCCATCTAGTCCAGTGGTCCACCGTCATCTGCAACCTCTCCGGTCTCCATCTAGTCTAGTGGTCCACTGTCATCTGAAACTCCTCTAGTCTCCATCTAGTCCAGTGGTCCACCGTCATCTGCAACCTCTCCAGTCTCCATCTAGTCTAGTGGTGCACCATCATCTGAATCTTGTCTAGTCTCCATCTAGTCCAGTGGTCCACCGTCATCTGAAACCTCTCTAGTCTCCATCTAGTCCAGTGGTTAACCATCATCTGAAACCTCTCTTGTCTCCATCTAGTCCAGTGGTCCACTGTCATCTGAAACCCCTTATGTCTCCATCTAGTCCAGTGGTCCACCATCATCTGTAACGCCTCTAGTCTCTATCTAGTCCAGTGGTCCACCGTCATCTAAAACCCCACTAGTCTCCATCTAGTCCAGTGGTCCACCATCATCTGAAACTTGTCTAGTCTCCATCTAGTCTAGTGGTCCACCGTCATCTGAAACTCCTCTAGTCTCCATCTAGTCCAGTGGTCCACTGTCATCTGCAACCTATCCAGTCTCCATCTAGTCTAGTGGTGCACCATCATCTGAAACTTGTCTAGTCTCCATCTAGTCCAGTGGTCCACCATCATCTGCAACCTCTCCAGTCTCCATGTAGTCTAGTTGTCCATCGTCATCTACTACCCCACTAGTCTCCATCTAGTCCAGTGGTCCACCATCATCTGAAACTTGTCTAGTCTCCATCTAGTCTAGTGGTCCACCGTCATCTGAAACTCCTCTAGTCATCATCTAGTCCAGTGGTCCACTGTCATCTGCAACCTCTCCAGTCTCCATCTAGTCTAGTGGTCCACCATCATCGGAAACTTGTCTAGTCTCCATCTAGTCCAGTGGTCCACCGTCATCTGAAACCTCTCTAGTCTCCATCTAGTCCAGTGGTTCACCATCATCTGAAACCTCTCTTGTCTCCATCTAGTCTAGTGGTCCACCGTCATCTGAAACTCCTTATGTATCCATCTAGTCCAGTGGTCCACCATCATCTGTAACGCCTCTAGTCTCTATCTAGTCCAGTGGTCCACCGTCATCTGAAACCCCACTAGTCTCCATCTAGTCCAGTGGTCCACCATCATCTGAAACCACTCTAGTCTCCATCTAGTCCAGTGGTCCACCATCATCTGAAACTCCTCTAGTCTCCATCTAGTCCAGTGGTCCACCGTCATCTGAAACCTCTTTAATCTCCATCTAGTCCAGTGGTCCACCATCATCTGAAAGTTGTCTAGTCTCCATCTAGTCTAGTTGTCCATCGTCATCTACTACCCCATTAGTCTCCATCTTGTCCAGTGGTCCACCATCATCTGAAACTCTTCTAGTCTCCATCTAGTCCAGTGGTCCACCGTCATCTGCAACCTCTCCAGTCTCCATCTAGTCTAGTGGTCCACCGTCATCTGAAACTTTTCTAGTCTCCATCTAGTCTAGTGGTCCACTGTCATCTGAAACTCCTCTAGTCTCCATCTAGTCTAGTGGTCCACCGTCATCTGAAACCTCTCTTGTCTCCATCTAGTCCAGTGGTCCACCGTCATCTGCAACCTCTCCAGTCTCCATCTAGTCCAGTGGTCCACTGTCATCTGAAACGTCTCTAGTCTCCATCTAGTCCAGTGGTCCACCATCATCTGAAACTCCTCTAGTCTCTATCTAGTCCAGTGGTCCACCGTCATCTGCAACCTCTCCAGTCTCCATCTAGCCTAGTGGTCCACTGTCATCTGAAACTCCTCTAGTCTCCATCTAGTCTAGTTGTCCATCGTCATCTACTACCCCACTTGTCTCCATCTAGTCCAGTGGTCCACCATCATCTGAAACTTGTCTAGTCTCCATCTAGTCCAGTGGTCCATCATCATCTGAAACTTCTCTAGTCTCCATCTAGTCCAGTGGTCCACCATCATCTGAAACTCCTCTAGTCTCTATCTAGTCCAGTGGTCCACCGTCATCTGCAACCTCTCCAGTCTCCATCTAGCCTAGTGGTCCACTGTCATCTGAAACTCCTCTAGTCTCCATCTAGTCTAGTTGTCCATCGTCATCTACTACCCCACTTGTCTCCATCTAGTCCAGTGGTCAACCATCATCTGAAACTCCTCTAGTCTCCATCTAGTCCAGTGGTCCACTGTCATCTGCAACCTCTCCAGTCTCCATCTAGTCCAGTGGTCCACCGTCATCTGAAACTCCTTATGTTTCCATCTTGTCCAGTGGTCCACCATCATCTGTAATGCCTCTAGTCTCTATCTAGTTCAGTGGTCCACCGTCATCTGAAACCCCACTAGTCTCCATCTAGTCCAGTGGTCCACCATTATCTGAACCCCCTCTAGTCTCCATCTAGTCCAGTGGTCCACCATCATCTGAAACTCCTCTAGTCTCCATCTAGTCCAGTGGTCCACCGTCATCTGCAACCTCTCCAGTCTCCATCTAGTCTAGTTGTCCATCGTCATCTACTACCCCACTAGTCTCCATCTAGTCCAGTGGTCCACCATCATCTGAAACTTGTCTAGTCTCCATCTAGTCTAGTGGTCTACCGTCATCTGAAACTCCTCTAGTCATCATCTAGTCCAGTGGTCCACCGTCATCTGAAACCTCTTCAGTCTCCATCTAGTCCAGTGGTCCACCATCATCTGAAACTCCTCTAGTCTCCATCTAGTCCAGTGGTCCACCGTCATCTGCAACCTCTCCGGTCTCCATCTAGTCCAGTGGTCCACCGTCATCTGCAACCTCTCCGGTCTCCATCTAGTCCAGTGGTCTACTGTCATCTGAAACTCCTCTAGTCTCCATCTAGTCCAGTGATCCACTGTCATCTGCAACCTCTCCTGTCTTCATCTAGTCTAGTGGTCCACCATCATCTGAAACTTGTCTAGTCTCCTTCTAGTCCAGTGGTCCACCGTCATCTGAAACCTCTCTAGTCTCCATCTAGTCCAGTGGTCCACCATCATCTGAAACCTCTCTTGTCTCCATCTAGTCCAGTGGTCCACCATCATCTGAAACCTCTCTTGTCTCCATCTAGTCCAGTGGCCCACCATCATCTGTAACGCCTCTAGTCTCTATCTAGTCCAGTGGTCCACCGTCATCTGAAACCCTACTAGTCTCCATCTAGTCCAGTGGTCCACCATCATCTGAAACCCCTCTGGTCTTCATCTAGTCCAGTGGTCCACTGTCATCTGCAACCCCTCTAGTCTCCATCTAGTCCAGTGGTCCACCGTCATCTGCAACCCCTCTAGTCTTCATCTAGTCCAGTGGTCCACCGTCATCTGCAACCCCTCTAGTCTTCATCTAGTCCAGTGGTCCACCGTCATCTGAAACCCTTTATGTCTCCATCTTGTCCAGTGGTCCACCGTCATCTGCAACCCCTCTAGTCTTCATCTAGTCCAGTGGTCCACCGTCATCTGAAACCCCTTATGTCTCCATCTAGTCCAGTGGTCCACCATCATCTGAAACAGAAATTAACAATAAATTAAATCAAGATGACATCATCCTTTAAATAACTTATTAGAGTAGCCTGACATGAAGTGTCAATAAAAATATATATAGATAATAGTATTTTAATAAGATAAAACCAACTTCATTGTACTATCAAATGTTTAACTAATACATTAACACACCATTGATTGATTTCCACCAGTCTGTGTTTTTTTGCGCTTGATCACAGTGGATGATGGTAGTTTAGACTAGTGTCCATCATCTCTACACTACTTTTCAAACTGCTTTGTGATGTCGAGTGTTTTATAGAGGGATTCACATTTTTCAGTCCACATTTCAACACCACTACAACACGGTAAAAAAGCCATGTGAACCACTAACACACCAAACTGTACTTGTGTTCTCTCTTCTACCTTTCATATCGTCTGAAGGTTTCTGCTGAGGGTTTTATTTATTGTTCACTCTTGTTCTGAAATCTAATCTCACATTCTGAAGTTTTGTATTTCTAAAACTATTCAACAACATATTTCTGTAGAACCCAGTTTATAATCAGCAGACCATTTTATCTATGAAGTAACTCCCATCCATCCTTTTTCTATACCTGCTTACTATGAAGTAACTGTGAAGTAACATGGATCTCCTGATTCAAAACCTACAAAGATCTTTGAAGTCAACATTAACTCCATCTCCAAACCAACTTTCTAAATCTACTGAATCTTTAGAACTAAGGGCCAAGGAGCAGAAGACGGCGGATGAAATGGTGCAGAAAGGTGTTGTTAAATGTAGAGTCATTACCCCAATTTGAATGGTACATTTGACTATTTTTAACATGATTCAAACTGTTTTTAGATACAGGAGGAGGATGGAAATTGTGATGAGGTTGAACTGCCTGTTTTATTCAGATTTGGTGCAGAGAACAGGATGTGTTCTAACCAGCAGAGGACGATGTTTGACTGGCTCTGGACTGAGACCCATGAGGTCACGGCAGGACAACTCAGTCCAGACGTTTCCATCTAAAACATCTCTATCATTATTTCGATTTGACCAACTTACTATATCATCATAAATCATTCATGCAGTAATATCTTTCCCAGTTATTCAGTTAAGCCTTTAAATGATAAAAGGTCTATGAATATGATTTTTCATAATAATGGGTTTTAACCTCATAGAGGATCTGCACACACACCTTAAATCTGCTCTTCATTTTGAAAATGTACTGGGACCTTTTGGACCTCTACAGGAGATCCTTTAGGCTTCTACAGGAGATCCTTCAGACCTGTTGGGGCAGCTACCTGAATCCTATTGCTGCACAGCTTCATCATGTTCTTGATAGAACCACAGATTCAATGTGTACAATGTTGGACAAACTCTGGAAAAGAATGTTGGTCAAATGAGGTTGGCACCATGGTTTACGTTACAGCTACTGGTTTTAAACCAGACCTCAAAAAAGGTCCAATCATTTAGAAGAACCCCACTTAGTCTTAGACAGTGTGATAGTATATAAGAAAGCTCTTTGCGAAGCTAGAACTGCTAATTATTCATCATTAATAGAAGAGAATCAGAAAATTCCCAGGATTCATCACTGAAACCAGGCGGACTAAGAGCTGCAGTGCTGTTAACGCTGTAACCTTTAACTCTTAGCAGTGATGACTTCATAAACGTCTTCACCAATGATATAATTTCTGTTGTTACTACTGGTGCATCAAGTGTAGAAGCTTCAGAAGCAGAACCTGAATGTGCTCTACGGTTCCTCTCCAGCTGAGCTCTCTGGGCTTACAAGAACCACAGCTTCATCCAAACCATCAACTTCTACTTTAGACCTTCAATTAAACTGTTTAAAGAGGTGATTCCTTTAACTAACACCACCAGATTGTATTTGATCAATCATTGTCTACTGGTTATGTGCCACAGAGTTTAAAGATCACTGTAATTAAACTTTTACTTACTAAATCGACTCTTGAGAAAGGAATGTTAGTAATTTCGTCCTCTGATGGTGGACTTGTATCTGTCTATGTACTCTGATGGTGGACTTGTATCTGTCCTCGTTCTCTGATGGTGGACTTGTATCTGTCCTCGTCCTCTGATGGTGGACTTGTATCTGTCTTTGTACTCTGATGGTGGATTTTTTTCTGTATTCGTCCTCTGATGGTGAACTGGTATCTGTCCTCGTTCTCTGATGGTGGACTTGTATCTGATTTTTGTCCTCTGATGGTGGACTTGTATCTGTTTTTGTCCTCTGATGGTGGACTTGTATCTGTTTTTGTCCTCTGATGGTGGACTTGTATCTGTCCTCGTCCTCTGATGGTGGACTTGTATCTGTTTTTGTCCTCTGATGGTGGACTTGTATCTGTCTTTGTACTCTGATGGTGGACTTGTATCTGTTTTTGTCCTCTGATGGTGGACTTGTATCTGTCTTTGTACTCTGATGGTGGACTTGTATCTGTCCTCGTCCTCTGATGGTGGACTTGTATCTGTCCTCGTCCTCTGATGGTGGACTTGTATCTGTCTTTGTCCTCTGATGGTGGACTTGTATCTGTCCTCGTCCTCTGATGGTGGACTTGTATCTGTCTTTGTCCTCTGATGGTGGACTTGTGTCTGTGTTTGTCTTCTGATGGTGGACTTGTATCTGTTTTTGTCCTCTGATGGTGGACTTGTATCTGTCTATGTACTCTGATGGTGGAGTTGTATCTGTTTTTGTCCTCTGATGGTGGACTTGTATCTGTCCTCGTCCTCTGATGGTGGACTTGTATCTGTCCTCGTCCTCTGATGGTGGACTTGTATCTGTCTTTGTACTCTGATGGTGGAGTTGTATCTGTCTTTGTCCTCTGATGGTGGACTTGTATCTGTCCTCGTCCTCTGATGGTGGACTTGTATCTGTCCTCGTCCTCTGATGGTGGACTTGTATCTGTCTTTGTCCTCTGATGGTGGACTTGTATCTGTCCTCGTCCTCTGATGGTGGACTTGTATCTGTTTTTGTCCTCTGATGGTGGACTTGTATCTGTCTTTGTACTCTGATGGTGGACTTGTGTCTGTGTTTGTCTTCTGATGGTGGACTTGTATCTGTTTTTGTCCTCTGATGGTGGACTTGTATCTGTCTATGTACTCTGATGGTGGACTTGTATCTGTCTTTGTATTCTGATGGTGGACTTGTATCTGTCATCGTTCTCTGATGGTGGACTTGTATCTGTCCTTGTTCTCTGATGGTGGATTTCTTTCTGTATTCGTCCTCTGATGGTGGACTTGTATCTGTCCTCGTTCTCTGATGGTGGACTTGTATCTGTCCTCGTCCTCTGATGGTGGATTTTTTTCTGTATTCGTCCTCTGATGGTGGACTTGTATCTGTCCTCGTTCTCTGATGGTGGACTTGTATCTGTCCTCGTCCTCTGATGGTGGACTTGTATCTGTCTTTGTACTCTGATGGTGGACTTGTGTCTGTATTCGTCCTCTGATGGTGGACTTGTATCTGTCCTCGTTCTCTGATGGTGAACTTGTATCTGTCCTTGTTCTCTGATGGTGGACTTGTATCTGATTTTTGTCCTCTGATGGTGGACTTGTATCTGTGTTTGTCTTCTGATGGTGGACTTGTATCTGTGTTTGTCCTCTGATGGTGGACGTGTATCTGTATTCGTCCTCTGATGGTGGACGTGTATCTGTGTTTGTCTTCTGATGGTGGACTTGTATCTGTGTTTGTCTTCTGATGGTGGACTTGTATCTGTCCTCGTCCTCTGATGGTGGACTTGTATCTGTTTTTGTCCTCTGATGGTGGACTTGTATCTGTCTTTGTACTCTGATGGTGGACTTGTATCTGTTTTTGTCCTCTGATGGTGGACTTGTATCTGTCTTTGTACTCTGATGGTGGACTTGTATCTGTCCTCGTCCTCTGATGGTGGACTTGTATCTGTCCTCGTCCTCTGATGGTGGACTTGTATCTGTCTTTGTCCTCTGATGGTGGACTTGTATCTGTCCTCGTCCTCTGATGGTGGACTTGTATCTGTCTTTGTACTCTGATGGTGGACTTGTGTCTGTGTTTGTCTTCTGATGGTGGACTTGTATCTGTTTTTGTCCTCTGATGGTGGACTTGTATCTGTCTATGTACTCTGATGGTGGAGTTGTATCTGTTTTTGTCCTCTGATGGTGGACTTGTATCTGTCCTCGTCCTCTGATGGTGGACTTGTATCTGTCCTCGTCCTCTGATGGTGGACTTGTATCTGTCTTTGTACTCTGATGGTGGAGTTGTATCTGTCTTTGTCCTCTGATGGTGGACTTGTATCTGTCCTCGTCCTCTGATGGTGGACTTGTATCTGTCTTTGTCCTCTGATGGTGGACTTGTATCTGTCCTCGTCCTCTGATGGTGGACTTGTATCTGTCTTTGTACTCTGATGGTGGACTTGTGTCTGTGTTTGTCTTCTGATGGTGGACTTGTATCTGTTTTTGTCCTCTGATGGTGGACTTGTATCTGTCTATGTACTCTGATGGTGGAGTTGTATCTGTTTTTGTCCTCTGATGGTGGACTTGTATCTGTCCTCGTCCTCTGATGGTGGACTTGTATCTGTCCTCGTCCTCTGATGGTGGACTTGTATCTGTCTTTGTACTCTGATGGTGGAGTTGTATCTGTCTTTGTCCTCTGATGGTGGACTTGTATCTGTCCTCGTCCTCTGATGGTGGACTTGTATCTGTCCTCGTCCTCTGATGGTGGACTTGTATCTGTCTTTGTCCTCTGATGGTGGACTTGTATCTGTCCTCGTCCTCTGATGGTGGACTTGTATCTGTTTTGTCCTCTGATGGTGGACTTGTATCTGTCTTTGTACTCTGATGGTGGACTTGTGTCTGTGTTTGTCTTCTGATGGTGGACTTGTATCTGTTTTTGTCCTCTGATGGTGGACTTGTATCTGTCTATGTACTCTGATGGTGGACTTGTATCTGTCTTTGTATTCTGATGGTGGACTTGTATCTGTCATCGTTCTCTGATGGTGGACTTGTATCTGTCCTTGTTCTCTGATGGTGGATTTCTTTCTGTATTCGTCCTCTGATGGTGGACTTGTATCTGTCCTCGTTCTCTGATGGTGGACTTGTATCTGTCCTCGTCCTCTGATGGTGGATTTTTTTCTGTATTCGTCCTCTGATGGTGGACTTGTATCTGTCCTCGTTCTCTGATGGTGGACTTGTATCTGTCCTCGTCCTCTGATGGTGGACTTGTATCTGTCTTTGTACTCTGATGGTGGACTTGTGTCTGTATTCGTCCTCTGATGGTGGACTTGTATCTGTCCTCGTTCTCTGATGGTGAACTTGTATCTGTCCTTGTTCTCTGATGGTGGACTTGTATCTGATTTTTGTCCTCTGATGGTGGACTTGTATCTGTGTTTGTCTTCTGATGGTGGACTTGTATCTGTGTTTGTCCTCTGATGGTGGACGTGTATCTGTATTCGTCCTCTGATGGTGGACGTGTATCTGTGTTTGTCTTCTGATGGTGGACTTGTATCTGTGTTTGTCTTCTGATGGTGGACTTGTATCTGTATTCGTCCTCTGATGGTGGACTTGTATCTGTCTTTGTACTCTGATGGTGGACTTGTATCTGTTTTTGTCTTCTGATGGTGGAGTTGTATCTGTCTTTGTCCTCTGATGGTGGACTTGTATCTGTATTCGTCCTCTGATGGTGGACTTGTATCTGTCTTTGTCTTCTGATGGTGGACTTGTATCTGTCTTTGTCCTCTGATGGTGGACTTGTATCTGTTTTTGTCTTCTGATGGTGGACTTGTATCTGTGTTTGTCTTCTGATGGTGGACTTGTATCTGTATTCGTCCTCTGATGGTGGACTTGTATCTGTATTCGTCCTCTGATGGTGGACTTGTATCTGTCTTTGTCTTCTGATGGTGGACTTGTATCTGTCTTTGTCCTCTGATGGTGGACTTGTATCTGTGTTTGTCTTCTGATGGTGGACTTGTATCTGTTTTTGTCTTCTGATGGTGGACTTGTATCTGTGTTTGTCTTCTGATGGTGGACTTGTATCTGTTTTTGTCCTCTGATGGTGGACTTGTATCGGTCTTTGTACTTTGATGGTGGACTTGTATCTGTTTTTGTACTCTGATGGTGGACTTGTATCTGTTTTTGTCTTCTGATGGTGGACTTGTATCTGTTTTTATCCTCTGATGGTGGACTTGTATCGGTCTTTGTACTTTGATGGTGGACTTGTATCTGTGTTTGTCTTCTGATGGTGGACTTGTATCTGTATTCGTCCTCTGATGGTGGACTTGTATCTGTGTTTGTCTTCTGATGGTGGACTTGTATCTGTCTTTGTCCTCTGATGGTGGACTTGTATCTGTGTTTGTCTTCTGATGGTGGACTTGTATCTGTATTCGTCCTCTGATGGTGGACTTGTATCTGTGTTTGTCTTCTGATGGTGGACTTGTATCTGTGTTTGTCTTCTGATGGTGGACTTGTATCTGTATTCGTCCTCTGATGGTGGACTTGTATCTGTGTTTGTCTTCTGATGGTGGACTTGTATCTGTGTTTGTCTTCTGATGGTGGACTTGTATCTGTATTCGTCCTCTGATGGTGGACTTGTATCTGTATTCGTCCTCTGATGGTGGACTTGTATCTGTCTTTGTACTCTGATGGTGGACTTGTATCTGTGTTTGTCTTCTGATGGTGGACTTGTATCTGTGTTTGTCTTCTGATGGTGGACTTGTATCTGTATTCGTCCTCTGATGGTGGACTTGTATCTGTGTTTGTCTTCTGATGGTGGACTTGTATCTGTGTTTGTCTTCTGATGGTGGACTTGTATCTGTCTTCGTCCTCTGATGGTGGACTTGTATCTGTATTCGTCCTCTGATGGTGGACTTGTATCTGTGTTTGTCTTCTGATGGTGGACTTGTATCTGTGTTTGTCTTCTGATGGTGGACTTGTATCTGTATTCGTCCTCTGATGGTGGACGTGTATCTGTGTTTGTCTTCTGATGGTGGACTTGTATCTGTGTTTGTCTTCTGATGGTGGACTTGTATCTGTATTCGTCCTCTGATGGTGGACTTGTATCTGTCTTTGTACTCTGATGGTGGACTTGTATCTGTTTTTGTCTTCTGATGGTGGAGTTGTATCTGTCTTTGTCCTCTGATGGTGGACTTGTATCTGTCTTTGTCCTCTGATGGTGGACTTGTATCTGTATTCGTCCTTTGATGGTGGACTTGTATCTGTATTCGTCCTCTGATGGTGGACTTGTATCTGTCTTTGTCTTCTGATGGTGGACTTGTATCTGTCTTTGTCCTCTGATGGTGGACTTGTATCTGTGTTTGTCTTCTGATGGTGGACTTGTATCTGTATTCGTCCTCTGATGGTGGACTTGTATCTGTGTTTGTCTTCTGATGGTGGACTTGTATCTGTCTTCGTCCTCTGATGGTGGACTTGTATCTGTATTCGTCCTCTGATGGTGGACTTGTATCTGTGTTTGTCTTCTGATGGTGGACTTGTATCTGTGTTTGTCTTCTGATGGTGGACTTGTATCTGTATTCGTCCTCTGATGGTGGACTTGTATCTGTCTTTGTCCTCTGATGGTGGACTTGTATCTGTATTCGTCCTCTGATGGTGGACTTGTATCTGTCTTTGTCCTCTGATGGTGGACGTGTATCTGTGTTTGTCCTCTGATGGTGGACGTGTATCTGTGTTTGTCTTCTGATGGTGGACTTGTATCTGTGTTTGTCTTCTGATGGTGGACTTGTATCTGTATTCGTCCTCTGATGGTGGACTTGTATCTGTCTTTGTCCTCTGATGGTGGACGTGTATCTGTGTTTGTCCTCTGATGGTGGACGTGTATCTGTGTTTGTCTTCTGATGGTGGACTTGTATCTGTATTCGTCCTCTGATGGTGGACTTGTATCTGTATTCGTCCTCTGATGGTGGACTTGTATCTGTCTTTGTCTTCTGATGGTGGACTTGTATCTGTATTCGTCCTCTGATGGTGGACTTGTATCTGTCTTTGTCTTCTGATGGTGGACTTGTATCTGTGTTTGTCTTCTGATGGTGGACTTGTATCTGTGTTTGTCTTCTGATGGTGGACTTGTATCTGTATTCGTCCTCTGATGGTGGACTTGTATCTGTTTTTGTCTTCTGATGGTGGAGTTGTATCTGTCTTTGTCCTCTGATGGTGGACTTGTATCTGTCTTTGTCTTCTGACGGTGGACTTGTATCTGTCTTTGTCCTCTGATGGTGGACTTGTATCTGTATTCGTCCTCTGATGGTGGACTTGTATCTGTATTCGTCCTCTGATGGTGGACTTGTATCTGTGTTTGTCTTCTGATGGTGGACTTGTATCTGTATTCGTCCTCTGATGGTGGACTTGTATCTGTGTTTGTCTTCTGATGGTGGACTTGTATCTGTGTTTGTCTTCTGATGGTGGACTTGTATCGGTTTTTGTCCTCTGACGGTGGACTTGTATTTGTGGTCTCCTGGTGGACCGCATTACTGTATTTGACCTGATTTACATTTTTTTTATCTCATAATTTCCAGTTTAATAACAACCAAGAGTTGTTCTAATGTACGGAGTTCTGCAGGTTTCCATGTTTGGATCAGTTCTTTTCTCTTTTTATTTCCTTTCTCTGATTGTTTTATTGTTAGGCAGCTTGTCATTTATGTCCTTTTCTGTGATGAGGATACTGTCCATGACACCAGTTGGACAGATTTCAAGCATGTTGTAAAGATTGTAAAACCTCTCCAGCTACATTCAGATAAGCCTGAAGTTGTTGCATTTGGACCTGAGTACTTCAGGGACACATTGTAAGCATATCGAGTTACTACCTCGGCCTCCAGGTTCCTTGGAGGCCGAGGTTAGGAACTAGAGAGCTCATAGTTTGAGATTTTCCAAGTAGAGCACTTGGCTGTCAGACAGCAGGTTTACTTGTTCGTGTAACGTGGTTCCTACAGTGTCGACACGTCTGGTGAAGCAGTACTTATTATTGTTATTATATCAGTTTTGTATTAATTGGACTGCTTTGGAATGAGTCAAACTTTATCGTTGAAGCGCCGCAAGGTGACAATCGCTGTAATTTGCTGCTATGTAAACAAATCTGAACTGAACCGCCTTTGTTCTACTGAAATTAATCTAGCACATCCCATCTTTGATTTGATCAGTGATTCAATTGGACTGTAGTCTGCTGGTGAGATTATGTAGTTTGTGTTATTTGCATCATTATGATAACATATTTTATTGTTCTTCAGAAACCGACCGAGTGAGAGCATGCAGATGTTGAACAGGGGCTCAAACCCCGATCTTCCAGCTGTAGGACACCCACTGAACCAAGAACCCTTTAAACTGATGGGAAATCAAAAGTCTGTAAAATTCCATGTCATCCATGTCAGCAGCAGGTCTAGAGGAGGAACCAATGTGTCCTGAAGTCACGACAAGTCACCTCACGTTGGTCAGGAATCGCTGGACACATGAATGTTGTTATATAACGCTGATTATGACTCATGATGATGAGCAACAATGGGCTGAAAAGAGATCGGACAAAGGCAGAGCGCCGCCTCAGGGTCATTAGTGTTGTTAGAACATCGTGGAGAGATGGACGGAGGTGGAGCGACGCAGGTGGAGCGAAGCAGGTGGAGCGACGCAGGTGGAGCGACGCAGGTGGAGCGACGCAGGTGGAGCGACGCAGGTGGAGCGACGCAGGTGGAGCGACGCAGGCGTTTCCTGTCCTCCTGCGCCCAACGTCCGCACACTGTGGCTTTGAGGTCACGTTTTACCCTCTGCTGGGTGTTTCTGAAGAAGTTTCATTTTGAAGTTTTGTAAATGACTGTTCTGGTTTAAAGGAAGAGCATTAGCTGTTAGACAGTAAAGATGACAAGAATCAATGAGATAATCTCTCCCAAAGAGAGCCCACCATTACACCTTCTCTGCACAAATAATACTTAATTGGCTTTTCACATGTAATGTGTTTGGACGGCGACGCTGGGCTCCATCTAAAGATGGCCTCAATGACCAGTCATTAAGTGTAATTTGCACAGATTATTAACAGCAAAAAGGACGGGGGTGTGGTGGAGGGGGCTCGCCGTCTTCTCAGTGTGGTCGATTAGCTGTTATCAAATAAACAAACCAAGTCAAATTATGTTTCTCTGCAGCCGCTGAAAAGGAGCTCAGAGATCACGTGGACACGTGTGTTTTACTCATCCTCACTTTTATACACGACAATACTTCATATGTGTGCAGTGTTTGTCTTAAAAGACTCCTCTTGCTTCTGTCTTCTACTTTGGACGTGTCATATCTGCTCTGAGTCTTTGAAGGAGACGTTTTTGGATGTTCAGGCGAAGGGATTGGATCCGGCAGGAATCCCACGTCGGTCCTGTACACGAGCCCCAACCTTCTCTGTTAATGTACAAACAAAATCAGGATCATTGGATCATAGTTTCTTACAAATACAACCTCCGTGAACAATAACACAACGGTTTCCTTTTCTTTTTTTATGTCTTTACTTTTTTCACAAAACGGAAGTCAAAAGCAACAGAATCCTGTGTGAATGCTAAGAACCCCTCACCCTGGAATGAAATGACCATCAGCAGGTGTACAGACCATCAATGCAGTTATTTTTGCTGGTCTGGAACATTCAGGTGGGTGAATGCCAAGAGTAAAAGACATCAGCAATGGTCTTAGAGAAGCAACTATTGCTGTTCAATAGTGTGGAAGGGTTACTAAACCATTTCCACACTATTTAGAGTTCAGCGTTCTATGATGAGAAAGAAACCGTTGTGAATCTATCCAGAGTTCAGATGTACCTCATGGCTAAAATGTTCAGAGAAATATATGAAATAAAAGTTGCACCTGTGTTGAGTAGCTTAAACCCTTCAGCCACCAGTTTGCCCGACCTTTCACTTTGTTTGTAGAAACATCGTCTAGTCTTCTTTACAATCAGAAGAAGACTAGACAAGAACACTTGGTTTGGATGGTTTCCAGCAGAAAGCGCTGAGATCTGCGATAAAGAGCTTTCTCCATGTCGTGTTTTAAACGAAGTGGAAGGGCAGGACAACTGGTGACTGAAGGGTTAAGCTGCGGTTGACGCCAAAGTTTGGTCTAGGCTCGGTTAATGACAGCTGAGAGCGATGAGGCCTGGATGTCTCATCCTTGTGAAAATTGATCCACAGCGTTGGTGGAAGAGTTGGACCTCCTGTTCTGGTTTGTGTCGGTCTCAGCTCTCTGCTGTCGATAAGAATCCTGCTGAAGGACCAAATTGAGTTAAAGTGACAATTATCCATAGATCTACATGGTTATATTGATCGGTTTGGATCAATGGCTTCAAACGAGGTTTTTTGTTAAATATGCACATGTACAGCTCTATGGTTGTTTTGTAGTTTTGAAAAGAACCCGGTCTGCTAAAGATCGGACTTGTTTTTCTTCTAGTTTTCTGTCTGAAAATGTTCTTTACTCTGACAGGACAGTTGTACGGTTCCTCCTTAATTTTGAAGATAGGGTTGGGGGTTAAGATAGAGCATCCCCGTGAGTGCAGTCGGATCATGGAGAACCCGGTGCCTTCAGTTGGCTAGTGTTGTGGACTGGGGGTTGGGGTTCGAGCAAAGGGGAGGGGGAACCGCTTGTCTGGAGTCATTTGTTGTGTGGGTGAGTGTGCTGGCGGGCTATGGAGGCCCCTCATGCTCCCTACTGTTTTCTGTATTTAAGATCTTTACTTGGTTCTTGGTCTCTCTTTGGTTGGTCTTTGTGTCCGCGTTTCATTTCCTGGCTTTAACGTGTACATGTGGTATTTTGTCTGTCTGTGCATGAGGGTAACCCTCTCGAAGATTCTGAGACTTTGGGTTTTGACCCTCAGGTTTTGGTATTGATTCTCAGGTTCTGGGTTTTCATCCTCAGGTTTTAGGATCCTCAGATTTGGGGTTTTAAACCACTTATTTTGGGATTTGATCGTCAGATTTTAGGATCTGATCCTCATATTTTGGGTTTTGAGCCTCAGATTTTGGATTTTCATTCTAAGATTGTAGGTTTTTATCCTCACAATTTAAGTTTTGATCTTCAGAATTTGGGTTTTGATTCTCAGAAGTTGGGATCCGATCGTCAGATTTTTGAATTTCATCGTCAGATTTAGGTCATTTCAACCTCATATTTTGGATTTCTATTCTCAGATTTTGGGTTTTTGTCCTCAGGTTTTGATCCTGATGTTTGGGCTTTTGAACCACAGATTTTGGGATTTAGTTTTCAGAGTCTGAGTTTTGATTCTGGCATTTTGGTTTTAATCTTCTGATTTGACACTTTGAACCACAGATTTTAGGATTTGATAATCAGATTTTGGGTTTTGATTCTCAGAATTTGGTATTTGATCCTCAGATTTCAGTTTTGATCCTTAAATTCTGAGTTTTGAGTCTGAGATTTTGGGTTTTGATCCTAAGATTTCAGTTCTAAACAGACATGATTGCATAAGAAGTAGACAAACCTGCAGCTGAAAAACCCCCATCTATGGCTGCTTCAGATTCTCCTGCAGTCTTGTTGCAAGCCAGCCACAGCAATGCTCCACCACAGCAGAGCAGGTTCAAGGCCCAACTAGTGGGGGTCGAAGGCAAAGCCCAGAAGGCCAGAACCACAACGGTGGAGACACATGGTGATGTACCACCAACACAGACCCCACCAAAACCTCCCCAAACCCTTGCCACCACACACAGCTGGACCACTCCCTACGGACCCCAACGTTCCCCATGGCTGAGGTGTTTAATTCAAGAATATGTATACTTCCATGAGGTAGGTGTTGACAGCCCCACCCTGCTCAGGCCCAGGGGCCCAAATCACCAACATGTCCCCAGCATTCTGGAGCAGCACTGACTGGACACATAGTTGGTAGGAAATATTGCCACACAGCCAACCTAAGCTGCTTTCAAGCTCGAAGCACCCCCACCCCCATCCACCGACACCACCAAACTGCACACAGGCACCAAATCTCCCTTTTACTTGATGACAGCTGAAATGGATTCTGCCCACCGTGACCCTAAGAGTTCAAGTAACGAGTCCTGATGTGGCCTTCTGCTAGTAACCATACAGCTGCTCAGTGACAGACTGTCGTCATTGCTCACAAATGGAGCTTTAATGTGAGCTTTGGGCTGTTTGTCCTGCTTCTTTGTGTCACAGTGAGACTCTTAGAAACCTCTGATGGAGGATCTCAGGATGATCCTAGCCTCTCTAAATGCTAATAACATCCATGATGAGTAATAAGAGCTTCACCAGAGCTCAAGTTTACAGCAGCAGGAGTGCACAAGGAGCATAATTGACTCAGAGCTTCTGGGGCTTCTTCATTTCACTTTAGGTACAATTGGGGACTTTTCCCCAGAGTCAGAATCTTTTATGTTAGGTCTACATGTTAGCATGCTGCTAAACACAGACAAGCCGAAAATGATGAGACGATTCGCAGATATTTCTTGTAATATCATCTGCTCAGAAACATATGAGAGACATAGAGACACCGTCAAAGGTACAAGACAGGATACAATAGTAACTATCATCAGTAGTCCAATTAGACTTCTGTGTATATGGGTGATATATGGATAGACGGTGATCCAAGGGGATGAGGACTGCAGGTCGGGATGTCAGCAAGCATCCAACAGACATCCATACAGACAGGTGAAGGCAGACACTGGGATGGTCAGAGGTGGAACTGCAGGTCAGCAAGCAGCTCCTGAGGTTCTGGACTGCAGGACATGCACAGAAGAGGAAAAGCAAGGGTCTGTTGGAGGACGGACTGCGTCCAGCTCGGTTTCTACATCTGGGTGTAACTGGCTGCTCGAGCCACCTTCACCCCGGACCATCCCAGAACAATTTCTGGTCTGTCATGTGACCTGGTGGGGGGAAAAAGTGTTTGGTAGAATATCCTTTTCTTAATTGGCGGGAAAAAATGCTTCATGCCAGTGTTTTTTGTTTATTTGTAATTCCAGGTTCCAGGTGAAAGGGTGATGGAAGCAGCTCTCCACAGACCACATACTCACTCTAAAGCCCATCATACATGTGTGGTTCATGACAGAAAGACTTGATTCACCTGCTAACCATCCCAGTGCCACGCATGGATACCAACGGTTCAGAGCTGGCATGATCTGTGTAGCATGTGTTTGTGTGTCGTTGACGGCGTCTGTCCATCCAGTTTCCTGGACCCGTTGATGTGTCTGTAATAGCTCAGTAGTCACATCCTTTTTCCCTTCTTCTCAGCAAGACCACTGTTCATCCTGAAAGAGCCGAGGTCTGTTCTGTTCTGCTGATGCTGCGTCTCTTTTGATGCTGAGGACAGCAGAGGAAGATGATAAACAACTGCTATAATAGCACTGATGCTTCTCCAAGCTTGCAACACTTGGTAATGTGGAATATTGGGAGAAGAAAATAGGGTCTTTACACCCCCCCTGAACTTTAATACTGATGTGTGGATAAAGATGTTGAGCACATGTGTCTTAGGTCCTTCAGCTCCAATTCCAGCTCCTTCCTAAAATGACTCACCTGCTTTGAAATGACCTGTATTGTCCTTATGTTTGTTTTTATCATGAGTGTTATATGGAAAGTTCAAAGAAACACATTCTTCCATTTACTTTGACTTTTATGTCTTTACAGACAGTATGAACCCAAAGTATCTCATGGTTCTGTTCTGTTTTTCAGCACTAACACATTCAAAACTGAGGTACAGAAAAACCTTTCCCGCTTTGTGACGTTTCCATTCCTTCAACACTTCGACGGCGGCTTAGAGCATGGCAGTGGGCCAGATTGGGGGCCAGTTGATTAACTATATACATCATACAACAATCGAACATTGAAAAAGGCTGATAGATCATGCTTACATTTTGATGCATTTATTAGCTCCATTGCAGTTCAGCAATACATATTCTGAAACATCATTAACAGCATAGCTGGAACTTTTTTTATTACGCAGATACGTATTAAATAAATTCATAATCTATCAACATCCATCTATCTTCATCCACTTATCCGGGTCGTGGGGGCAGAAGTCTGAGCAGGGATGCCCAGACCTCCTTCACCCCAGACCGCCTTCACCCCAGACCTCCTTCATGCCTCGGGGTCCCCCGAGGCATTCCCAAGCCAGACGAGAGACAT
The DNA here is from genome assembly GCA_014839995.1 of Xenentodon cancila. NCBI lineage: Eukaryota > Metazoa > Chordata > Actinopteri > Beloniformes > Belonidae > Xenentodon > Xenentodon cancila. The sequence continues at coordinate 494,413 of CM026199.1, read as the reverse complement.
AGTCTCTCCAGCGTGTCCCTTCCCTGGAGTCTTCTCCCGGTGGGACATGCCTGGAACACATATTTAGGGACGTAGACTGACCGACAACTTTTTTTTCACCACGATCCGGTACACCGACCGCATGACTGCAGACGCTGCACCTATCCATCTGTCAATCTCACACTCCACCTTTCCCTCACTCATGAACAAGACCCTGAGATACTTAGATTCCTCCACTTGAGGCAGGACCTCTCCACCTACCCGGAGAGGGGATGCCACAGTTTTCCGGTTGAGAACCACGGCCTCGGATTTGGAGGTGCTGATTCTCATCCCAGCCGTTTGGCACTCGGTTGCAAACCATCCCAGCACATGTTGAAGATCCCGGCCCAATGAAGCCAACATCATCTGCAAAAAGCAGAGATGAAATCATGTGGTTCCCTAATCGCCTAGAAATCCTGTCCATAAAAATTATGAAGAGAGCCAGTGACAGAGGGCAGCCCTGCCGGAGTCCATCATGCACTGGGAACAGGTCTGACGTACTGTCGGCAATGCGAACCAAACTCCTGCTCCGGTCGTACAGAGACCGAACAGCCCATAGCAGAGGGCCCCAGAACTAGAGGTAAGATCTTAAGCCCGAGCCCGACCCGACCCGAATTTCGGGCCGGCTCGGGCCTAAAATGTCATTCATTACGTTTGGGTCGGGTCGGGTCGGGTCGGGCTTCTATCTCGCTGACTTTTTTTAATAAATATATGTTTATAAAAATGTATACTAAAACGATGTGTGGAATGTGGGTACTAAACTAAGGAATACTTCTTATAAAATAAATCATTTGGATAAAACAGAAGGCGCTGTAAGGTAACTGCTATTTAACTACTATACACGTGAACGCGCCCTCTTAATAATCTTCCCCTCCACAAGTCCGCATCTATTTTGACTCGGTGTCCCTGATTATGGAGCAGCAAGAAGTCGAGGATAAACTAAAGACGGGGGAACTTAAACAGCAAACACACACCGGGAAGAGTGAGGTGTGGAAAAGCTTCAAACTGATAATGTAAAATGCTCCAGAAACTTGTGTTGGCTTCGCTGGATGTCGTCAACGTGGCGCTTTGCTTTCATACGAGAGCAAAAAGACCGGCACTGAGCAGGCGTTTAAACCTGACATTTTCACCGTCAACTCTTAAAAAAATCCATCAATGATGGCAAATTGTCGGTTAATGTGACCTCTGCAGACAGAAATATAACAGATGTAAATGTTTATCCAGTCTTGTTAAACTTAGATTTCGTTACAAAAGGCTTTAATTTGTTAGCATAAATCACCTCCTCCTCCCGAAACCCAACAAATAAAATATGAAATGTCGGGTTTGCGTCGGGCTCCGTCCTGCAAATCCAGTTAACTGGTCGGGCTCTGGCTGGGTCGGGCTTTAATACCGGCGGGCCTGGGTCGGGTCGGGCTGGATTTTTTAGGCCCGATCTTACCTCTACCCAGAACCCGTACTCACAGAGCACCCCCGACAGAATACCAACAGGGACACGTCAAATGCCTTCTCCAGATCCACAAAGCACATGTAGACTGGTTGAGCATACTCCCATGAACCCTCCAGCACCCTACAGAGGGTATAGAACTGGTCCAGTGTTCCACGACCAGGACAAAAACCGCAGTGTTCCTCCTGAATCCGAGGTTCGACAATCGGCCGAATTCTCCTCTCCAGTACCCTGGCGTAGACTTTCCCAGAGAGGCTGAGAAGAGTGATCCCCTTATAGTTGTAACAAACTCTCCGGTCCCCCTTTTTAAACAGAGGGACCACCACCCCAGTTTGCCACTCCAGTGGCTCTCTCCATGATCTCCGTAACGTTGCAAAGTTATGTCAACCAGGACAGCCCAACAACATCCAGACATTTGAGGTACTCAGCTCCCCACCCGCACCATAAATGGTGTTGGCAGGGTACTGCTTTCCCCTTCTGAGGCGCCGGACCTCTGCCAGACCCGTGTTTTTGCATCAAGGACTGCCCAAGCTGCGGCTTGTTTGGCCTGCCGGTAACTTCCGGCTGTGTCATGAGTCCCACAGGCCAACATGGCCCCATAGGACTCCTTCTTCAAACTGACGGCATCCCTTACTTCCGGTGTCCACCACCGGGTTCGGGGATTGCCGCCACGACAGGCACCAGTGACCCTGTGTCCACAACTTTGAGCTACCGCGTCAACAATGGAGGCAGAGAACGTGGTCCACTCAGAATAGTGGAGCGTCCAGCCCCTTTTAAGGAGATGGATTTGAGAGTCCAAGCTGTGTGTGGAGATGAACCCAACTATCTCTAGCCGGTACCTCTCAACCACCTGCACAAGCTCTTTTTTTTTTTTTGCTCATTAAAACAAAAGCATCCGAACCAGTCCCAGCTGAAAAGCGCCCTTGTTGATGTCAGGCACTGGGTTTTCTGCCTCTGCTGGACTGCTATCGGTGACAGCAACGGCAAGCGGGTTGCGTGCAAACAGCAGATGCTGCTGCGGGATTTGGACGTTTTGAATCCGCTACCTGACGTTTTCTGACAGATTTAAGAATATTCAAAGAAATATTTTGTGAGAATAAGCTTGTGAGGAAGCATTGAAATTTAAAAACAATTATAGCAAAGATCGTGGTCAGCCAGCAGTCACTAACGCGGGCCGTGAGATGAGTATGACTGCTCTAGAGGATACCAATGATGAAGAGTTGCAGGTGTTGTTTGGTTCCACTTCCACTACGTCCTCGGGTGTAGCACGGCACAGGGTTGTCATCAAACGTCTGGTTTCAGAATCCTCCAACATTCTCCACAGTTGACAGGTCGGGACCGCAGTCAGTCCAGTAACATACCCGTAACATACCCATGTCCAGAATGTAGCTTGACATTGTCTTGCTGAAAACGTCAAATGTGTCTCTGAAACAGATGTGCTCTTGAGGGCAGTAGGTGTTGCTCTAAAGTGTCAGAGTACTTTCTGCATCATTCTGCCATCACAGAAGTGGAGATGAGTGGAGATGTGTCATGGTCGGGATTCTGGACTGGTTCCTGATAACGGATAACAGTCTAGATGATCAATTTCCTCAGGTCTGGAGCAAATTGCACCAATTTCTTCTAAGAAAGATCTTGAACACTGATTGGGAACATAAATCAGAGTGTCATCAGCATGTAAACCGCCAGTCATTCATTAAAACCAGATGATGCTGAGTGTTATGTAGAATTAAAGAAGCGCAGGTCCTCATACAGAGCTTTGTAGTACTCCTCAGTATTACAGTCCATGTTTCCATGGTGATGGTCCATTAGAGATGAAATTCTTCCTGATGCTTTTAATGATATTCTGCTCTGCAGAAGGAGAAAAATGCAAAACTCTTCCAATTGTTCTTTGTGGAATATTAATTTTAGGAGATTTCAGTGTTTTTCTGTGGGGATCTTCTGTCCATGTCTTCTCCTCAGAGACTTGTGGTTTTCATGGATACTGGTTTTGGACCAGTGTATCATTGCAAACACGTTTTTGACATCCACTGCTTAAGATAATTTAATCATCAGGTCTTATTAGCACTAAATTGCCTCCTAGTAACATTTTAGTAATGTGTCACTGGTATCTGCAAAAACAGCAAATCTACAAATAAAATAAAATGTGAACTATATTGATTTCATACCTTCTGAAAAGAAATCAAGTGTAAGTAAATGTACGAGTTGCAGCGTTTTTTGTTTTTAATTTCCTTTTTCAACATTATCCCAACTTTCTGACTTGTGACTTTACCACTCATCTATTCTTATCGTCCTCCTGTAGTTAGGACCCATTCGTCCTCCACTTTTCTTCTGTCCTTCCACCTGCTCTTCCATCTCCTCATTTTTTTCTGTCTTTTTCTTCTCTGTGTTCCTCCCGTGTCCCAGTTTCCGTCATTAACAGCTGTTCTGATCATGGGTGCCAGCAGTGACGGGTATGCTGTCCTGTGTCAGGAAATCCTCGGGTGGGGGCGTCTTGTTGCTGGGAAGGCTCCTCCACTGCTCATACACTGTGTTCATACAGAGTAAAGAGTTACAACACCAACAACCTCATCCATCTCTGCTTTACTTTACCTGGTGATGACATTGACAATGACTGTTCATTTCAACCACAGCAGGGAAGATGCTAACTGAATCTCTCTTTTTATTTGTTTCCCCCTCACATGATAAAACCCGTCGTACCAGTGTTCCTGAAGGATGTTTTGTGCTCTCTGAGGCTTTGATCCATTGTCCTCATAGGATGTCTTTCTGAGCTGGAGACGAGTCTGAATAAATGCAGAAGACTGTCGTCCAGCTCTGCTGGAAGTCTTTATCTCATCTACTGAACTACTAAACTGGGAGTGATGTTCTCAGGACTTCCTGCTACTGAACGCAGCACACGCTGTATGAACACTAGCTGCAGACGGGGATAAACAGTCTGTCTGTCTGTCTGTCTGTCTGTCTGTCTGTCTGTCTGTCTGTCTGTCTGTCTGTCTGTCTGTCTGTCTGTCTGTCAAAAAAAAATAAATATATATATATATAAACCTGAATGTCGACCCCACAGGCAACATATACAACTAAAAGGAGAAGAGGACGACTGGCCAGTGTGACCTGAAAAGACCTGATCCATTTTAAGACTGGACCGTTGATACCAACACATTATTCAAGTCTTGATGTGAATATGTTGTGATCCGCTGTGTAAAACACTGCAGACGGGTGTACAAGCAATAACGTTGAAGGATTACCTGAGTTGACGCTTATAAGAAGGTTGTTTAAAACAAAAGAAGTATTATTTGAAAGAACAGTTGGGTCAAGAGTTCTAGATACCAAGTTGAAAACCAGCTGGAACACAATCGGATCTTAAGATCTTATTAATCAAAATGAAAATACTATGAAGTTACTGGCTTCAAGGTCCAATGAGTGAACATAACTGGGATATGATCATTGATAGGGGGATGTTTTATTGATCACTTTCTCCCGCACAGATGTGTGCGGCTCCAGTTTTAAGCGCGTTACGGTCTCCTATCAGATTAAGGAGATGAAAAATCTCAGGGGGACGGATGTATCTGGTGTTCGTGACCTGCCTCGTGGGTGCGGGAGGGGCTGCTGACGCGCGTGCAGCAGCAGCTGGAGCAGGATAAAAGGTGGAGGAGCCCTGTTCCTCCAACCAGCGCGCACACGGCTCGTGCAAACTAACAGCAGAGGTAAGACTGGCGCTCACCTGCTCACCTGCGGACGTCTCCTGAGCTGCTGCGCGCACGCTCCGTTCACGTGCATGTGTGTGTTTGCAGATGCAGAGGTGCTTTGGGGTTTTTTGCGCGTCGCTCCTTTTGTGCGCAGCGCTGTCGGAGAGCATCGGGATGGTGATGGCGGTAAGAAGCTCCTCCTCCTCTACCTGCGTCACTTCACCTGCGGTCAAGGTGGAAGTCAGGAAAGAATACAGCAGCAGGAAAAAGTCAGGGAGGATCTGACGTAGAGACAATAAACGTAACCAGTGAGGGTGTAAAAATCCAGGTGCAAACTATCAAAGTTGCCAGTAACGATATTCATGATAAGGGCATTACTGTAGGAAGAGAAGAAGCTGCACATGTAAAACCACAGTAAATGACTGGCACGTGAAGGTTTATTCATGCATCCTCGTGTTTGTGATCGTGACTATAATGTGGGTTCATCTGCTGACATTTTAGGAGGGAAACCGTCTAGATTTGTTCATCTGAACTCCAAGTGGAGCTTCCTAAGCCCGGCAAAATGCAAAATCCGACTGTAAGAGCAAAACTTTGAGCGTAAAGTTCGAAGTCAAGTTAAACCAGCAAAATTACCTGAATTATCTAGATGAGGTCAGCGACAAAATCACAAACAAATTCACAGATTTTCTGACTATTCAAGTTGTTCATTTGCAATAAAACCCTTTAAAGTGTGAATTGTTACAGTTTAAAAAGAAGGTTGGCTGATTTGTGACTGTCGAGTTCAGATTTGAGTTGAAGAGCGAAACAAAGAAACGTGAGCTGAGCAGCACCACCGCCATCAGGGAAAAGAGACCTGCAGGGAGGAGAGAGAACCGCAACTCACGGACAAGAAGAACAGCACCTTCTGGTGGTATACACTTCAGGTTGGCCAGCTTCAGAAGATCCACGTCAGTGTCAGAAACTCCGGTCTGACTGGTTCTGGAGGAGTTCCGGTCCGCTCTTCTGTCCCATGTTCAGGTTTTGACTTTAACCAGGTCATTCCAAAACCTGGATTTATTTGTCATCTTTATGATGTAAATTTGCTGCTGTGCTTGGGATCATTTCCAGTCACATGACCCAGTTTCAGCCAAGCTTTGGATGACTTAGCTGATCCTGCAGGTGCAGGTGCAGGTGCAAAGCCAAGTTACTGGTCTTCGACCACCTTCTATCGTGGACTTAAACATCTAATATATTCAGTAAGGATTGGAGGCTCTGCCATAGCGCTTCTGGGTTGCTTTGCATTTGTCTGAGCATCGTACGGTCTGATTTTGGGTACATTTGCCAGGAAGACCAACTGCTGCTTCTCTAAGACCATTGCTGATGTCTTTCCCTCTTGAAATCCTGTTAACACACCTGAATGTTCCAGACTAGAAAACTAGAACATCTGCTTTTCTAGAGGTCTGCACACCTGCTGATGATCGGTGATGGTGACCAGCAGCCGCTGGCTGAAGCAGGAAGGGGGCAGGGCGGGGTTCCTCAGTGGTTCCCACTGATCTTTGTTCTGTTTTGCTTCATTTTTGTCAAATAAATAACGACACAGTGAATTGAAGAGTATGCAGTCGGCCACCTGGTCGTATTTGTTCATACGTTTGTGTGCTCATCCTGCAGGCGAAGGAGAAGCGTGGCTGGACTCTGAACAGCGCAGGATACCTGCTGGGTCCGCGTGAGTACACACTCTGACGGCGGAGGCCCGTCCTGTTCTTGTGTAGAGTTCAGTTGTGAGCGTGAACTCGGGGGTCAGTTGCACTGTCACTAGCTCAGCTGGGGTCCGGGGGACCCCTGGGGGGACTCCACAGGCCCTCCGTGACGCCATCCACAGGTTTTCCCAGAACCCTGCTTTTCCCCGTACTGGCCGCGCCGTGCTGTTAATGGTCAGGATAAACGCACCTGCAGCCGGAACAGCGGGCCGTGTTCTCCAGCTCCGTCAGCTGATCCATGCTGGAGGCGCTACGGAGCTGCCGGCCAACGTTTACAGCTGAAGACACCGTTTCAAATGTTTGCTGACGAATTCATAAATCGACTGCTGTTTAGTCGATGCTGGATTGGGTTAAACCGACCAAACCAGGTCTATTTCAACGACCACAAGGTCTGGGGCGTTCCACCGACACACCAGCGAAAGTCTTGCTGAGTGTACCAAATAGGTCAGGAGCAACTGTCTCTGTCCCCATGGCAACATCTGTCCGATTACCTTCCTGGACCAGTGGGAGTTGGAAACAGGGAAGGGGCGGGACTAACTGCATACAGGAAACAGCAGTGTTTCCCAGCCTAGTCCAGAAGCACCCCTGTCCTGCAGTTGTAGACGGGTCCCTGCTTCATCACAACTGACTCTGGAATGACACAGTCATGTCTATCAGGGAAACGTCTAAAACATGCAGGACAGGGGTCCTCCAGGACCAGGTTTGGGAAACACTGAAACAGGATGTGGACAGCAGGATCTAACAGAACCACAGTTTTAGTGTCGTGAACAGTAAAATGACCCTAAAGGGATCAGTACTGCCTAATGTGGGTCTTGGTACAGGTTCTAGTCATCTTCAGCAACAGTTCTGATGATCTCCTTCCAAACTCCTTGGAGGTCAGTTAACCTACAGCTGCTCTTGCAGAACCACAGACTTTGATTTCACTAGTTGGTCGATGGTCTGATGTGTGATTGACAGGCTTTGGTGGTGTGGATCTGACATCACATGTAGGTTTCAAGTCCTGGCTGATGGTTCTTCTGTTGACCGCTCTGCTGAGCTGCAGCTATATCTGAAGGGTTGTAGTTGCTCCTGAGACTGGTGGGACCTGAGACCACATAACGAGTACTGGAAAACCCTCTGAGACATCACCAGTGGTTTCCAAACCACATTGTGTGAGGTCTGGTGGTCACCATCATGGAGGAGGTGACTCCGCCCAATCCCAGTTACTACACGAATGGACAAGTGAGCAGACCAAGCAAACGCGGTTCGAAGTACGGCGTTGAACCGCAGCAGGTTAGCCCCCCTAACCGACAGTGCAGTTGGTCTCCTTGTGTGTGTGTGTGTGTGTGAAGTCTAGGTAAAGGTTGCCCCTGCCTCATCCTGTGTTTCAGGTCGTATTGATCACCTAATTCAGATAAAGGATTCCCCCAGTGCCAGAGGCAGAGACGAGCTGGTCGCTCCATGTAAGGCCGAAGCGTACGGCCGCTGCAGGGCTCTGGTGTCACAACCAGAATTGCTCTTCTCAAACATCTCACCGCTCAGCTGCTCATCAGATGATTTGTTGTCTTCACGCTTTTCCATGCTGCTTTTCTGTCTGTGCTTTAAGCAAACAAAGTTTAAGTTGAGGCTCTGCATTTTCATGTCTAAATGGGTCAACGGCATCCGCTCACTTCACTTTATGACTGAGACAAACCTACGACCGACTAGAACAGAGACGAACCTGAGAATGAGATGAATCTTCAAACAAAACAAGGCTACAGTGGAACCTACGACCTACTAGGACCAAGACGAACCTACGACTGACTAGGACAGAGATGAACCTGAGAACGAGATGAACCTACAAACAAGACAAGCCTACAGCAGAACCTACGGCCGACTAGAACTGAGATGAATCTACGACAGACTAGGACCGAGACGGGCCTACAACTAACTATGACAGAGACAGACCTTAGAACAAGACAAGACTACAGCAGAACTTACGACCAACTAGGACCGAGACAAACCTACGACCGACTAGAACCACGACAAACCTACAGCATAACCTACAACTGAGATGGACCTACGACTGACTAGAACAGAGACAAACATATGACCAACTAAGACCAAGACGAACCTACAACCAACTAGAACCAAGACAAACCTATGACTGACTAGGACCGAGAAGAACCTACAACTAACGACAGAGACGAACCTGAGAACAAGACAAGACTACAGCAGAACCTACGGCCAACTGACTAGGACCAAGACGAACCTACGACCTACTAGGACCAAGATGAACCTACGACCGACTACGACTGAGATGAACTTACAACTGACTAGGACCGAGACGAACCTACGACCTACTAGGACCAAGATGAACCTACGACCGACTACGACTGAGATGAACTTACAACCGACTAGGACCAAGACGAACCTACGACCGACTACGACTGAGATGAACTTACAACTGTCTAGGACCAAGACGAACCTACGACCGACTAGGACCGAGATGAACCTACGACCGACTACGACTGAGATGAACTTACAACCGACTAGGACCAAGACGAACCTACGACCGACTAGGAGCAAGACGAACCTACGACCGACTAAGACTAAGACAAACCTACGACCGACTAGGACCAAGACGAACCTACGACCGACTAGGACCAAGACGAACCTACGACCGACTACGACTGAGATGAACCTACAACCGACTAGGACCAAGACGAACCTACGACCGACTACGACTGAGATGAACCTACAACCGACTAGGACCAAGATGAACCTACGACCGACTACGACTGAGACGAACCTACAACCGACTAGGACCAAGACGAACCTACGACCGGCTAGGACCAAGACGAACCTACAACCGACTAGGACCAAGACGAACCTACAACCAACTAGAAACAAGACAAACCTACAGCAGAACATACGACTGAGATGAACCTACGACTGACTAGAACCAAGACAAACCTACAACCGACTAGAACCAAGACGAACCTACGACCGACTAGAACCAAGACGAACCTACGATCGACTAGGACCAAGATGAACCTACGACCGACTACGACTGAGATGAACCTACAACCGACTAGGACCAAGACAAACCTACGACCGACTAGGACCAAGACGAACCTACGACCGACTACGACTGAGATGAACCTACGACCAACTAGGACCAAGACAAACCTACGACCGACTAGGACCAAGACGAACCTACGACCGACTACGACTGAGATGAACCTACAACCGACTAGGACCAAGACAAACCTACGACCGACTAAGACCAAGACGAACCTACGACCGACTAGGACCAAGACGAACCTACGACCGACTAGGACCAAGACGAACCTACAACAACTAGAAACATGACAAATCTACGACCAACTAGAACATAGACAAGCCTACGACCGGCTAGGGCCAAGTCGATCCTACAATCGACTAGGACTGAGATGAACCTACAACCGACTAGGACCAAGACGAACCTACAACCAACTAGGACCAAGACGAACCTACGACCGACTAGAACCAAGACGAACCTACGACCGACTAGGACCAAGACGAACCTACGACCAGCTAGGACCAAGACGAACCTATGACCGACTAGGACCAAGACAAACCTATGACCGACTAGAACCAAGACGAACCTACGACCGACTAGGACCAAGATGAACCTACGACCGACTAGAACCAAGACGAACCTACGACCGACTAGAACCAAGACCAACCTACGACCGACTAGGACCAAGACGAACCTACGACCGACTACGACTGAGATGAAACCTACAACGGAATAGGGCCGAGATGAACCTACGACCGACTAGGACCAAGACGAACCTACGACCAATTAGGACCAAGACAAACCTACAAACAACTAGAACCAAGACAAACCTATGACTGACTAGGACCGAGAAGAACCTACAACTAACGACAGAGACGAACCTGAGAACAAGACAAGACTACAGCAGAACCTACGGCCAACTGACTAGGACCAAGACGAACCTACGACCTACTAGGACAAAGATGAACCTACAACCGACTACGACTGAGATGAACTTACAACTGACTAGGACCGAGACGAACCTACGACCGACTAGGACCAAGATGAACCTACGACCGACTACGACTGAGATGAACCTACAACCGACTAGGACCAAGATGAACCTACGACCGACTACGACTGAGATGAACCTACAACCGACTAGGACCAAGACGAACCTACGACTGGCTAGGACCAAGACGAACCTACAACCAACTAGAAACAAGACAAACCTACAGCAGAACCTACGACTGAGATGGACCTACGACTGACTAGAACCAAGACAAACCTACGACCGACTAGAACCAAGACGAACCTACGACCGACTAGAACCAAGACGAACCTACGACTGACTACGACTGAGATGAACCTACGACTGACTACGACTGAGATGAACCTACAACCGACTACGACCAAGACAAACCTACGACCGACTAGGACCAAGACGAACCTACGACCGACTAGGACCAAGACAAACCTACGACCGACTAGGACCAAGACGAACCTACGACCGACTAGGACCAAGACGAACCTACAACCGACTAGGACCAAGACGAACCTATGACCGACTAGAACCAAGATGAACCTATGACCGACTACGACTGAGACGAACCTACAACCAACTAGAAACATGACAAACCTAAAGCAGAACCTACGACTGAGATGGACCTACGACTGACTAGGACAGAGACAAACCTACGACCAACTAGGACCAAGACGAATCTACAACCCACTAGAACCAAGACAAATCTACGACCAACTAGAACATAGACAAGCCTACGACCGGCTAGGGCCAAGACGATCCTACAACCGACTAGGACTGAGATGAACCTACAACCGACTAGAACCAAGACTAACCTACTACCGACTAGGACCAAGACGAACCTACGACCAACTAGGACCAAGACGAACCTACGACCGACTAGAACCAAGACGAACCTACGACCGACTAGGACCAAGACGAACCTACGACCAGCTAGAACCAAGACGAACATACGACCGACTAGGACCAAGACGAACCTATGACCGACTAGGACCAAGAAGAACCTACGACCGACTACGACTGAGATGAACCTACAACCGACTAGGACCAAGAGGAACCTACGACCGACTACGACTGAGATGAATCTACAACCGACTAGGACCAAGACAAACCTACGACCGACTAGAACCAAGACGAACCAACAACCAACTAGAAACAAGACAAACCTACAGCAGAACCTACGACTGAGATGGACCTACAACCGACTAGAACCAAGACAAATCTACGACCGACTAGAACATAGACAAACCTACGACCGGCTAGGGCCGAGACGATCCTACAACCGACTAGGACTGAGATGAACGTACAACCGACTAGATCCAAGACAAACCTATGACCGACTACGACTGAGATGAACTTACAACCGACTAGGACAAAGACGAACCTATGACCGACTAGGACCAAGACGAACCTACGACCGACTAAGACCAAGACGAACCTACGACCGAATAGGAACCCGAATGAACCTATGACCGACTAGAACCAAGACGAACCTACGACCGACTAGGACCAAGACGAACCTACGACCAACTAGGACCAAGACGAACCTACGACCGACTAGAACCAAGACGAACCTACGACCGACTAGGACCAAGACGAACCTACGACCGACTAGGACCAATACAAACCTACGACCGACTAGGAACCCGAACTAACCTATGACCGACTAGAACCAAGACGAACCTACGACTGACTAGGACCAAGACGAACCTACGACCGACTAGAACCAAGACGAACCTACGACCGACTAGGACCAAGACGAACCTACGACCGACTAGAACCAAGACGAACCTATGACCGACTAGAACCAAGACGAACCTACGACCGACTAGGACCAAGACGAACCTACGACCGACTAGAACCAAGACGAACCTACGACCGACTACGACTGAGACGAACCTACGACCGACTACAACTGAGACGAACCTACGACCGACTACGACTGAGACGAACCTACGACCGACTACGACTGAGACGAACCTACGACCGACTACAACTGAGACGAACCTACGACCGACTACGACTGAGACGAACCTACGACCGACTACGACTGAGATGAACCTACGACCGACTAGAACCAAGACGAACCTACCACTGACTAGGACCAAGACGAACCTACGACCGACTAGGACCAAGACGAACCTATGACCGACTAGGACCAAGACGAACCTACGACCGACTAGAACCAAGACGAACCTACGACCGACTAGGACCGAGACGAACCTACGACCGACTACGACTGAGACGAACCTACGACCGACTACGACTGAGACGAACCTACGACCGACTAGAACCAAGACAAACCTACCACCGACTAGGACCAAGACGAACCTACGACCGACTAGGACCAAGACGAACCCACGACCGACTAGGACCAAGACGAACCTACGACCAACTAGGACCAAGACAAACCTACGACCGACTAGAACCAAGACGAACCTATGACCGACTACGACTGAGATGAACCTACAACCGACTAGGACCAAGACGAACCTACGACCGACTAGGACCAAGACGAACCTACGACCGACTACGACTGAGACGAACCTACGACCGACTACGACTGAGATGAACCTACAACCGACTAGGACCAAGACGAACCTATGACCGACTACGACTGAGATGAACCTACAACCGACTAGGACCAAGACGAACCTATGACCGACTAGGACCAAGACGAACCTACGACCGACTACGACTGAGACGAACCTACGACCGACTAGAACCAAGACGAACCTACCACCGACTAGGACCAAGACGAACCTACGACCGACTAGGACCAAGACGAACCCACGACCGACTAGGACCAAGACGAACCTACGACCAACTAGGACCAAGACAAACCTACGACCGACTAGAACCAAGATGAACCTATGACCGACTACGACTGAGATGAACCTACAACCGACTAGGACCAAGACGAACCTATGACCAACTAGGACCAAGACAAACCTACGACCGACTAGAACCAAGATGAACCTACGACCGACTACGACTGAGATGAACCTACAACCGACTAGGACTGCTAATGTAAATAATCAAATGCAATTAAAAAAAAAAAAAAAGGCAATGCACAATAATTAAGTTTTAATTATAGGAAAAAAATCTACTTTATTTATTAAAAAAAGTTGGAATGTGAATAAAATTTTGAAAAAAACATTTTACATATACATTTGAATTTTAGAGGGAAAGAGAAAATTTTTTTAGGAATACGTTTGTAATTTAGATAAAAAATTAAATTAAATTTGTTGATTAAAACATGATTAAAAGCAAAGATAGTAAAGATAGTCCTGCCTTTGTGAGTAAAAATCTAGTTTTATTTTAGATTTTTCTGGAAAGCATGTAGACACGATTGTATTGAAAGAGACACAATAAAAATAAAATTACATGTAATTGAATTATAATATCACATAAAAACATTCTAATATAACAACTTTGTTGTTGACTCTAGTTTAGGAGAGAGCCTCTTTAATACTGCATGAGTTTCTAGTTTCTAAGTCCGGATGCGCGGTCCCTCGGCGCAGCATCGTAGTGAGAAACCTTTAACGATTTTGTGGGAGCAGTTCATGTACAACAGAAACGGCCTGAAAGCTCCCTCAGTACTTCAGACCTCCTGCTCGAGCTCCTCCACATGATTGGTGGCTCTTCTGCCGCCTGTGACGAGCTCTCAGGTGGTGGAGTATGGTTCTGAGTTTGACTCCAACACACCACTGTAGATGTTTTAACTGCTGTTCTTGAACTTTCAAGGCTGCTTCACTCAAAGAGAAGCAGTGAAGGACTTTGTAACACTGAACATGGATTCAAAACTTAGAAACCCCAGACGTTAAGTCACCTCCACATCAGCTTCGTGAAAGCAGGTCCATGCTTGGGCTGGAATCACTCTGCTTCTGTTCTTCTGTTGGTTCTTCATTACCATCGTCTCAGTGTGCTGGACCTCCAGTGCGTCTTGTTTTAGTGTCTGCTGCTTGTTTCCTTTGTTGATCGCTGCAATTCTGTGATCCAAGCCCTGCAGGTGGTCCGTACCAGTCCGGAAACCCAACAGAGCACTGACAAACCAACACCATGCTGGTTAACTCTGAGGCGCACATGTGCTTTGTGTTCGTGTGTGTCGTACTATGAAACAGCGAGATGTTCAGAGAACCTTAAACTCACATCAGCTCCATTCTCAGGGAGCGTTTTCAGCCTGAAACTGAAACACGTAGAAAGCATCATCCTGAAAGTTACACTGAAATCCTACTTTTGTGGAGTTGTGGAAGTGGCTGAACAGCGCTCCAGGCTACTTCCTGCTGACTGCTTACCACTTCCTGTCCAGATGGAATTGACGGACACCGGACGCTTGGAGACAAGCCGGGCCTGGCTGGGAAAAGAGACATGGGCCCAGAGGACGACTTCAGAACAGGTTTGTCCATCTACTGTGTCCAGGTGCAGAGACTTCCCTCTGTTGTAAAGGTCCAAGGTTGTGGTAGCGGAGGTCAGAAAACCATCCAAATTTCCTTTCCGGACAGACCGGTGGAATTTCGTTGGCAGCGTTTTGACTTCGTTTGTGTCCTGATTGATGATGCGCTTTCTGGCCATGTGTTGCCAGAGGTTGTCCGAGACTCCCTGGAGGACGGCCTCTAGCGCTGCAGCTGCCAGAACCGCTGGCTCCTCCATCGAGGACCTCCACTGGGTCCAGAGATCTGTATTAGTCGAGCATCGTCTCGTAAGGGGTCTCAGCTTGCTTTCAAAAGTCATTTCAGGAGAAAGATGTGGACCGAATATGGACGAATAGATTTGATCAGTGAAGTTGGCGTAATGCGAGTTAGAATCATAGGTCAATGTGAGCTCATCCAAGCTTAGTGACTGTGGTAACTATCAGGCTTGTTTCTCCGTTCTCTTGTTGTTGGGCGAAGTCAGCTCCAGCCATGGAAACCCGTGAGTGATGTAGTCAAAGGTTTTCCATTTCTGTGATTCTGTCCACGAATCGGACACATTTATACAGACGTTTGTCTGGATTCTGTACCGCGTGTTTGAAATAAGTGGTCTTCGTTCCTGGTCCTCTGGGGCCACCGTCCTAGATGTTTTAGATTGGTGGTCTTCGTTCCTGGTCCTCCCTGGCCGCTGTCCTGCGTGTTTTAGATCGGTGGTCTTCGTTCCTGGTCCTTTAGGGCTGCTGTCCTGCATGTTTTAGATCGGTGGTCTTCGTACCTGGTCCTCCGGGGCCGCTGTCCTGGCCGTTTTAGATCGGTGGTCTTCGTTCCTGGTCCTCTGGGGTCATTGTCCTGGATGTTTTAGATCGGTGGTCTTCGTTCCTGGTCCTCCGGGGTCATTGTCCTGGATGTTTTAGATCGGTGGTCTTCGTTCCTGGTCCTCCGGGGTCATTGTCCTGCATGTTTTAGATCGGTGGTCTTCGTTCCTGGTCCTCTGAGGCCGCTGTCCTTCGTGTTTTAGATTGGTGGTCTTCGTTCCTGGTCCTCCGGGGCCGCTGTCCTGGCCGTTTTAGATCGGTGGTCTTTGTTCCTGGTCCTCCGGGGCCGCTGTCCTGGCTGTTTTAGATCGGTGGTCTTCGTTCCTGGTCCTCCGGGGTCATTGTCCTGGATGTTTTAGATCGGTGGTCTTCGTTCCTGGTCCTCTGGGGCCGCTGTCCTGGCCGTTTTAGATCGGTGGTCTTCGTTCCTGGTCCTCTGAGGCCGCTGTCCTTCGTGTTTTAGATTGGTGGTCTTCGTACCTGGTCCTCCGGGGCCGCTGTCCTGGATGTTTTAGATCGGTGGTCTTTGTTCCTGGTCCTCCGGGGCCGCTGTCCTGGCTGTTTTAGATCGGTGGTCTTCGTTCCTGGTCCTCCGGGGTCATTGTCCTGGATGTTTTAGATCGGTGGTCTTTGTTCCTGGTCCTCTGGGGCCGCTGTCCTGGCCGTTTTAGATCGGTGGTCTTCGTTCCTGGTCCTCCGGGGTCATTGTCCTGGATGTTTTCGATCGGTGGTCTTCGTTCCTGGTCCTCTGGGGCCGCTGTCCTGGCCGTTTTAGATCGGTGGTCTTCGTTCCTGGTCCTCCGGGGCCGCTGTCCTGGCCGTTTTAGATCGGTGGTTTTCGTTCCTGGTCCTCTGGGGCCGCTGTCCTGGCCGTTTTAGATCGGTGGTCTTAGTTCCTGGTCCTCCCTGGCCGCTGTCCTTCGTGTTTTAGATTGGTGGTCTTCGTACCTGGTCCTTCGGGGCCGCTGTCCTGGCCGTTCTAGATCGGTGGTCTTCGTACCTGGTCCTCCGGGGCCGCTGTCCTGGCCGTTTTAGATCGGTGGTCTTCGTTCCTGGTCCTCCGGGGACCACTGTCCTGCGTGTTTTAGATCGGTGGTCTTCATTCCTGGTCCTCCGGGGTCATTGTCCTGGATGTTTTAGATCGGTGGTCTTTGTTCCTGGTCCTCTGGGGCCACTGTCCTGGCCGTTTTAGATCGGTGGTCTTCGTACCTGGTCCTCCGGGGCCGCTGTCCTGGCCGTTTTAGATCGGTGGTCTTCGTTCCTGGTCCTCTGGGGCGGCTGTCCTGGCCGTTTTAGATCGGTGGTCTTCGTTCCTGGTCCTCCGGGGCCGCTGTCCTGGCCGTTTTAGATCGGTGGTCTTCGTTCCTGGTCCTCTGGGGCCGCTGTCCTGGCCGTTTTAGATTGGTGGTCTTCGTTCCTGGTCCTCCGGGGTCATTGTCCTGGATGTTTTAGATCGATGGTCTTCGTTCCTGGTCCTCTGAGGCCGCTGTCCTGGCTGTTTTAGATCGGTGGTCTTCGTTCCTGGTCCTCTGAGGCCGCTGTCCTGGCCGTTTTAGATCGGTGGTCTTCGTGCCTGGTCCTCTGGGGCCGCTGTCCTGGCCGTTTTAGATCGGTGGTCTTCGTTCCTGGTCCTCCCTGGCCGCTGTCCTTCGTGTTTTAGATTGGTGGTCTTCGTACCTGGTCCTCCGGGGCCGCTGTCCTGGATGTTTTAGATCGGTGGTCTTTGTTCCTGGTCCTCTGAGGCCGCTGTCCTGGCCGTTTTAGATCGGTGGTCTTCGTTCCTGGTCCTCCGGGGTCATTGTCCTGGATGTTTTAGATCGGTGGTCTTCGTTCCTGGTCCTCCGGGGTCATTGTCCTGGATGTTTTAGATCGGTGGTCTTCGTTCCTGGTCCTCCGGGGTCATTGTCCTGCATGTTTTAGATCGGTGGTCTTCGTTCCTGGTCCTCTGAGGCCGCTGTCCTGGCCGTTTTAGATCGGTGGTCTTCGTTCCTGGTCCTCCGGGGTCATTGTCCTGGCTGTTTTAGATCGGTGGTCTTCGTTAGATGGTTCCTGCGTCAACACACATGATTCCAAAGAATGCTCATCACCAGGTTCTGATCAAGGTCTGAACAAGTGTGTTGGTGATGCAGTCGTCTGTCTCAGGATGTGTTGAATCAGGGAAACATCTAAAACGTGTAGGACAGCAGCCCTGGAGGACCAGCGCTGTCCAGGCCTGGTTACTCATGTAACACACGCTGACATGCACTACAACACAGTTCCCGGCCCTGACCTGAATGGGGATACTGCTGGTACAAAGTGGTACCTGCAGTGTCCACTAGTGTTCAGGCAGAAGCTGCTGTAGGACATCTAGGATCTACTAAATCAGAAAACAGCAAAAGTTTTCTCATCTTCAACTGGTAAAGCTTCTGCTTTTGAATAACTTCCATCTCTTATTCTAACGTTACCGTTTTTCTTAGACATTGAAATGTTTTATTTACACGATGCTCTGCTGCTTTGGCTCCATCTCCTCTTGGAAGAAGCCTCTTCAGGATTCCTGTGTGAGAGCACGTCTGTATCTGCAGGGACGACCAGTCCTGATCTGCTGGTAAACTCATGATGCTGTTCCTCCACAGGAGCTCTGAGAGCAGCAGATGAAGACGTCATCCACACCGTCATTGACTTCCTGTCCTACCTTAAACTGAAAGGTACAGTAGCACCGGGTCGTAGTCCATATGATCAGGGCTGTTTCTAGAGTTTTCAGGGCCCTGGGCTAGATTCTAATTGGGGACCCTGTTTAGTGAAACTTCAGTGTGACGGTGACACCTTAACAAGAAAACGGGTTAAATTTGTGGATTCAAAGTTCAAATTCAAGTTGACCTGAATAAACCGCAACAACATTGTGCAGCGAGGAGTTAGATAAAATACCAAGAATTAGTTTATGAACGTACAAATCCCTGACAACGTTTTTTTAGCTTAATGACTCGTTGCCAGTGAATTGTATTTAATTGTGACCTTGAAGTGCCCTCTAGTGGTTACAGAGACTCTAAACATCTGCCGGTCGAGACGGCAGGAACAGCTCTGCCAATGACCAAACATGAGACGGGTCGCCACAGACTAGATGGCGTTTCATGAAATCAGATGTTTAAGGGTTCACATGGTCCACGTGGGCCAGCTTCAGAAAACGTTTCTTTTTGCTCTCTGAGCCAAACCCCCCAGCTTTTCCATCATGTAACGTTGTGTTCAACATGGATACATTCTTGATGGAGGGTGGTTCCACCTTCAGGCAGTTGTATCATAAAAAGTGCACACGTTCTGAGATGAATATTTGACAGTACTTGTAGGAACGCTGATCCCTGTTTTCCTGAAACAGAGGTGTCCTTTCCTCAGCCAGCCTGTCCAGAGACAGCTTCTTCTGCACTCATTGGACCCAACCCTGGAACTCAAAGTCCATTCAGAGGAACCAGACTAGCTTTTTGTAATAAAGAGAAGACTGAAGATGCCTCACCTGGCTACTAAAGGGTTCGATTCAATTCAATTCAATTCAATTCAATTCAATTCAATTCAATTCAATTCAATTTTATTTATTTAGCGTCTATTACAACATAAGTTGTCTCCAGGATCTTTCCAGAGACCAGAACATGACCCTGATCAGTTATTACATAAACAACGGCAGGTAAAAACTCCCCTTTAAGAGGGAAGAAACCTGCACCAGGACCTGGATCATAGGGGGGGAAGAAACCTGGTCCAGGACCTGGATCATGAGGGGGAAGAAACCTGGTCCAGGACCTGGATCATGAGGGGGAAGAAACCTGGTCCAGGACCTGGATCATAAGGGGGAAGAAACCTGGTCCAGGACCTGGATCATAAGGGGGAAGAAACCTGGACCAGGACCTGGATCATGAGGGGGAAGACACCTGGACCAGGACCTGGATCATAAGGGGGAAGAAACCTGCACCAGGACCTGGATCATGAGGGGGAAGAAACCTGGTCCAGGACCTGGATCATAAGGGGGAAGAAACCTGGACCAGGACCTGGATCATAAGGGGGAAGAAACCTGGTCCAGGACCTGGATCATGAGGGGGAAGAAACCTGGACCAGGACCTGGATCATAAGGGGGAAGAAACCTGGTCCAGGACCTGGATCATAAGGGGGAAGAATCCTGGACCAGGACCTGAATCATAAGGGGGAAGAAACCTGGATCAGGACCTGGATCATAAGGGGGACCCTCCTGCTGAAGACCAGCTGGTAGAACAGGAAGTAGAGAGAAGAGACACAGACACACCGTCAAAAGGCTTCTGGAAATGTCCTCTAGTCTGGACATCTTCACTAAATCCTGTCTGGATTTCAGATACATGTCTAACACGGGACCACTGGAAGCCACCAGTTTGTCCAGATGTTTGCAGAGTTCCGCCTTTTCCCATCCTGTTTAAGCCGGCGGGTCCCCATCTAAGAGCTGTTTGGGAGGTAAAAGACTACAATGGCTCATATTTGACCGTGTTTGTGTTCATGTTCTGTCTCTTCATGCTTGTGGTTTCAGAAATGGGAGTGTTGGATGGTCTGCCTCCTTCTGTCACATCAGAGGAACTGGCCAATCCCTGACGAGTCGCCTCCCTCTGTGATGTCATCGTAGCGCCCCTGATGTAGAACTGTAACACTGTCCCAGTTAAAGTGTGACTTATTTTTGTCTGTGTGTAAATAATTGTCTGCCCAGTGTAGAGGATGTAACCAAAGAGTCATCATCATCTTCATCGGTGTCCTGTCACAGTACAGATGATGGACTTAAATAAACAAATGGCACTGGAATCACTGAACAAACTGACGTGATCTCTTTCATTATATTTCAGCTGAAACTGGTAAAACAGTCGTCATACAAACTTTCACCTGTTTGGAATTAAAATTTATGAAATGTCTTCAAAGGACTTCTTTCACTGAGGCAGTGGTCAGAGCAGGATCGGAGAAGGATCTGGTGTTGACATTTAGTTGTCTTCACTCCAGTAGGAACCACAGAGGGACTGGACAAACCCACTGTGACGTCACCCAGAGCTGTCTGAAGCGTGGTTCAGACAGCTGCCGGTTGAGCAAGTGCCCATGCAGACGCAGCAACATGTGATCAACCCTCTGACGGGTGGTGGACTCGTTGGTCCATGTTTCAAGATGGGTCAGTTGGAAAAACATTGCCACAAAGGCTCCGCCCACAACTGGAGAGACCTTTTGAGCAAGGCCTCACAATCATCTGCATGCGTGATAAGACACCCCAGAGTCCTCATGCCGCCGGCTCAGGTTCGAGTTCCGAGAGCGAGGCCTTCCTGCCTGTCTTTTCACCTGCTTGGAGATTCCGGTCACTTTGAATAAAACCTGCTACTGCTCCAAACACAAAAAACACATAGTACTGCATAATATGGAAAAGGAGGGGTCTAAGAAATAAGCCTTGTAGGACTCCGTACGCATACGTCTAATTACTGATTTGGAGATTTGGAGAAAATATTGAATATAAAATCAAGAAAATGAATACATGATTGAGCTTCACGGTAACTTGTTCAGGCCAAAGACTCAAACACAAGGAACTCAAACAGAAGTGTGGAGCGGTTCAACTCTCTTGTGATGTTAACACTTCTCCTGTTGGGGATAATTATGATAAATGTTGACAGGTTACACCTTCCAAATGACTAGATGTCACTAAATCCCACAGTCCAGACCTGAGGTGATGAAAGGAAACCAGCACAAAGTTTTCAAAAATTGTTTTAAAGATTATAATGAACAATAAAACAATGACATGTGGTTGAGTCAAAGCTGGAAGGTTCCTGGTCCGACTGGTTTTCTTGTTCTTCCCATGCTTCTGTGGGGTCGTCCTAGGTACTCCGCCTTTGTCCCACAGTCCAAAAACCTGGAGGTCAATTGGTGAGTCTAAATTACACGTGTGAATGAGTGTGGTTGTTTGTCTACACGGGGTCCTGTGATGGCGTCTAGGCCTGTCCAGCTGAACTCCTGCCTTTCACCCGACAGCTGGGACAGACTCCAGCAGACCCGTGTCCCTGAACAGGAAAAAGAGAGTAAAGGTAAAGTCACAGACAACTTTATGTGGACAAGCCCGATGTGATCTAAAAGAATTTATGATCAGATATTTGCGGTAAGTCCCAACAGATCTTCCTCCATGTCCTCAAGCTCACAGCTCTCGGAGGATTGAGGGTCGAAGTCAACCACACATCTATAAAAGCCCCCATACTCTGCTTTTCCGGACTTTCAAAAGTTCGCAAACGTCTTAAACTCTTTTAACCACTTATCAGTATTTTATGGGGTGGACGACTGATTAGGCCGCAAATGTCTTTTCCTTGTAAACCTCCCTTTCTGTTCACACAAGTAAACATTTCATCTGCAGAAGGGTCCTCCTATGCATCCAGCCCACATGGAGTCGGCCTTTAGATCAGATTCAGTGTGGCAGGAAGCTCCAAGCAGGTGGAAAGAGCTAAACCCCATAGATCAGACACCTTCTGACTGTCTCCGACCTCTTGGTAACATGTCATAATTGGTTTAGGAAGGCAACCAAAAACAGCAGAGTGAGTGGGGAGCAGGGGGAGGAAACAGGATGCTCAACTGAGACACAGAGACAAACGGTTTATGGAGCACATCTAACAGACTGCTGATCAGTAGGTTACCTTGACTGCCAGGAACCGCCAGTGCGATGAAAATGAAAGCTGCAGTGCTTCACCACTGCAGGTCATGTCCACGGTAGTCCTTAAACCCTCCGTGATCAGACTCCGAGAGACCAGAAAGGACAGCGAGCATTCCAGAAACACTCTCCTCTACCGACAGGTCAGCCTAAAACACAGAAACACACCTGTAACCTGACGTGTTTCAGGCTCACAGTAAAGCGTCTTCAGCTTCCTCATTCAGTAACAAGACAAACCCGCCGCGATCGATGTAAACCAGGACGCAGGGACCAGATAACCAGTAAACCAGGACGTGGGGACCGGATAACCTGTAAACCAGGACGCGGGGACCAGATAACCAGTAAACCAGGACGCGGGGACCAGATAACCAGTAAACCAGGACGCGGGGACCAGAAAACCTGTAAACCAGAACGCGGGGACCAGATAACCTGTAAACCAGGACGCGGGGACCAGATAACCTGTAAACCAGGACGCGGGGACCAGATAACCTGTAAACCAGGACGCGGGGACCAGATAACCTGTAAACCAGGACGCGGGGACCAGATAACCTGTAAACCAGGACGCGGGGACCAGATAACCAGTAAACCAGGACGCGGGGACCAGATAACCTGTAAACCAGGACGCGGGGACCAGATAACCTGTAAACCAGTGTGTGTGTGTGTGTGTGTGGGGGGGGTGTGTGTGTGGTGTGTGTGTGTGTGGTGTGTGGTGTGTGTCTGTTTGTGTGTGTGTGTGTGTGTGTGTGCGTGAGTGTGGACCTCGCTGGCAGTATTCAGGGGAACCTGTCTTGGACCGGACAGTGAATCAGGTTCTACCAACAACTGGACCATAACTCAGAAACAAACACTCTTCTATTGTTAAGAAAGCTAACCCAGATTGTTATTTCCGTCACCACAGAGAACCTGAACAATCCTTACAACCTTATTGTTATTAAAACCTCTCAAGCCCTTCTGTTCCTGCCTATGATTGGCCGGAGGTTCTACGTTGTTTTTCCAACAGGCTCTGTGGGGCTGATTCTGGGAAACCCTGCTCAGACCTCCTGACGTACAAGGACGTGCTGCAGGTTCTGTGTTTGGTCTCTTATTCACCGTTGTATCAATGGTCTGGATTTAAATGTTTTTTATTTATTTATTTTCATTTAAACTCTGACTCTTGCTCGGACCACTGAATCCCTGCAGAAAGCCTTTGTAGCCTGAAACGTGTTTTCAGTGCAGACAAGACTAAGCTCCTGTTGTTTTCCAATTCTAGGAAGAGCTCCTGAGTTAAAGTGACGCCAAAATCCCGCATCCTGTGAATCCTCAAAGCCCAGATTTTATACCCCCAACAGTTCTTCAGCAACAATGGAAATACATTAAAACATGATCTAAGACTGATAAAGCACTACAGTTTGAAACCAAAGTTTGTCCCAGCTACAGTATTCATTTCATCCCAACTCTAAAAGCCAAGAGGATTCTACCAGAACCACCCACCTGAGGGCCTCCCATGTCGGTCCTGACCCACCCGGGATGAAGAGACATACAGAGGATCCCTGCTGACCTCAGATCAGCAGCGAGACACCTCGTCACCATGTTCAGCGCTGCCTGAAACAATGAATCAGTAAAACACAAGTTAGAATCACACTCCAATTCAACCTGAAGTCTGGCTGATTGTTTTGGTCCACTCTGACCTTGGAGGTGCGATAGGCATAGCTCTTGAAGTTGGCTGCATCACCACAGTTCAGCTGGATGGAACCGAGGACGGAGGAGACATTGACGACAGCTGCTCGATGGAGGCCCATCCCAGTGGACTGAGCAGCAGCCGTCTGCAGCAGAGGCAGGAAGGCCTGAGCAGAAACCAACGACAAGAACGTCCAGTTATTGAGGATGACCAACATCAGTCTGATGACGGCGACAGAACTCCTTCAGGTAGCTCAAGTAGCTCATTTGTTTTCGTTCATCCTTCCAGGACTACAGGAGCATTCATGAACAGATTACAGGAACCTCTGGATGCCAAGGCCCACACCCTCAGCTGCCATCGGTACGGCAGCACACCCGACACCTGACCCGTCCAGCAGAGGATGGGCTCAGCCAGGCCGTATGCAACAACCCAGGACCGGTTCTCATTGGACCACCCTTCCAGGTGCAATGGAAAACAAAGCTCCTGGGATCATTCAGGTATGCAAACACCTCCAGGACAACGGGTTTACATTGTGTCGAGAAGAACCCCGACCAAAGCATCATCTGAGGACTGCTGAGGAGGAGCCACAGCTGGAGATGCTCGAACAGCAGCAAAGCTGTGCTGACGATGCAGATGGAGGTGGCAGGATGGAAGGATGTAGTCAGATGAAGGCAAAGTAATTGTGATGGATGGGATAGTGGTTCTTTAAGGAGCAGGAGCACTACAGACAGATTTATATTAAATATATTCGTCCAGCAGTCTTCACAATTTGCATATAAATTTAGGCGTGTGACTGTGTGTGTGTGTGTGTGTGTGTGTGTGTGTGAGAGAGTGAGTGAGTGTGTGTGTGTGTGTGTGGGTGTGTGTGTGTGAGGTGTGTGTGTGTGTGTGTGTGGGTGTGTGTGTGTGTGTGGGTGTGTGTGAGAGTGAGTGTGTGTGTGACTGTGTGTGTGTGTGTGTGACTGTGTGTGTGTGTGTGTGGGTGTGTGTGAGAGTGAGTGTGTGTGTGACTGTGTGTGTGTGTGACTGTGTGTGTGTGTGTGTGTGACTGTGTGTGTGTGTGTGAGGTGTGTGTGTGTGTGTGTGTGAGAGAGTGAGTGAGTGTGTGTGTGAGAGAGTGAGTGAGTGTGTGACTGTGTGAGTGTGTGTGTGACTGTGTGAGTGTGTGTGTGACTGTGTGTGTGTGTGTGAGGTGTGTGTGTGTGTGTGTGTGTGAGAGAGAGTGAGTGAGTGTGTGACTGTGTGTGTGTGTGTGGGTGTGTGTGTGAGAGAGTGAGTGTGTGTGTGACTGTGTGTGTGTGTGACTGTGTGAGTGTGTGTGGGTGTGTGTGTGAGAGAGTGAGTGTGTGTGGGTGTGTGTGTGAGAGAGTGAGTGTGTGTGTGACTGTGTGTGTGTGTGACTGTGTGAGTGAGTGTGTGACTGTGTGTGTGTGTGACTGTGTGAGTGAGTGTGTGACTGTGTGTGTGTGTGACTGTGTGAGTGTGTGTGTGACTGTGTGTGTGTGTGTGAGAGAGTGAGTGAGTGTGTGACTGTGTGTGTGTGTGTGGGTGTGTGTGTGAGAGAGTGAGTGTGTGTGTGACTGTGTGTGTGTGTGACTGTGTGAGTGTGTGTGGGTGTATGTGTGAGAGAGTGAGTGTGTGTGTGACTGTGTGTGTGTGTGTGGGTGTGTGTGTGAGAGAGTGAGTGTGTGTGTGACTGTGTGTGTGTGTGTGAGGTGTGTGTGTGTGTGTGTGTGTGAGAGTGTGTGTGTGTGTGTGTGTGTGTGTGGGTGTGTGTGAGAGTGAGTGTGTGTGTGACTGTGTGTGTGTGTGTGGGTGTGTGTGAGAGTGAGTGTGTGTGTGTGGTGTGTGGTGTGTGTGGGGTGTGTGACTGTGTGTGTGTGTGTGTGTGAGTGAGTGAGTGAGTGAGTGAGTGAGTGAGTGAGTGAGTGAGTGAGTGAGTGTGTGTGTGTGTGTGTGTGAGAGAGTGAGTGAGTGTGGGTGTGTGTGAGTGTGTGGTGTGTGAGAGTGAGTGTGTGTGTGACTGTGTGTGTGACTGTGTGTGTGGGTGTGTGTGTGTGGTGTGTGGTGTGTGTGTGGTGTGTGACTGTGTGTGAGAGTGAGTGTGTGTGTGACTGTGTGTGAGAGTGAGTGTGTGTGTGTGTGTGTGTGTGTGAGACTGTGTGTGAGAGTGAGTGTGTGTGACTGTGTGTGAGAGTGAGTGTGTGTGGTGTGTGTGTGTGTGAGGTGTGTGTGTGTGTGGTGTGTGTGTGTGTGAGGTGTGTGTGTGTGTGTGGTGTGTGTGTGTGGTGTGTGTGAGGTGTGTGTGTGTGTGTGTGTGTGTGTGTGTGTGTGTGTGTGTGTGTGTGTGTGGTCTAAAACAGAAAGAGAAAGAAATAATGATAATGAGTCATTATTAACAGATATTCTACAGTTAAATGACTATGCTTTACATGAATAATATCAAATAACACAAATACTGCATAAATATAATAAACATAGTTCTGACCATATGTCTCCTTTAAACACACACATGACTACACAGGTAAATGTCTAAATAATTAACAAATAAAGGTAGCTAAACATTTAACTAAACGTGGGACACATTGCCGGCCTAAACGCCATGAACACACCACAGGACATGCACTAATTGGTAGCACTAGCCACACTTAGCTTAGCAAGCTGTACTTAAACTCAGTTAACAAGTCGAAACTTAAGTATTTAAACTATCAATATGCAAAGTCATCACAGAACTTACTTCAATGTTCATATAACGCACACAGAACAACGAACAAGCTGGGAAAGTCTGTCTCTGCTTCCTTCCTCCGCGTCGTCGGAGCCAAGTCAACTTAGCACAGTGCACCTGCGCTGCACATGCAGTGTTCACGTGACGGTGCGTTCAAGGGAACTCGTGAAGTTGAGTGTTGAACAAATAGGCTTTCAGACACAGCCGCCCCCAACTGTCCGTGAGGCAGTTGATAGACTAGAAGAAAGCCTATGCGGTGGTGTCATCATCTGTATCTTCAAGAGGCGGGAGTTGGATGAGTCGGGCGACTGGACGAAGGTAGGTTCGGTCTTCAACTTGAACGCTGGCTGTGCGGACGCAACCGTCGGCTCCTGGATGTGTCTGAGTAATCCGTCCGACTGGCCATGAAGCTCGAGGAAGTTGGGGATCCACTATCAAGACAATTTGACCAACAGAAGGAGCTTTGCCATCTCTCCTCCATTTGCTACGCTCTTGCAGCCCTGGCAGGTAATATCGGATGAAAGATGACCAGACGCGGTCAGCGGTCAGAGGACTTGGCTGTGCCTCCAACGCCTCCTTCCTAAATCACCGGGGTCATAGACCGCTTGAGGCAGAGATGAGTCGTGACGGCCCATTAGGAGGAGATTAGGGGTAACTGGATCGGGGTCTGAAGCGTCTGAAGACAGGTAACCCAATGGTTTGGCGTTCAACTAGCATGGTCAGAAGGACGGGCTCAGGAACAGTCTGATCTTTGAGGACAACTCTAAGTGCTGTCTTGATGGACTTCACTTCCCTCTCCCGAGTGCCACCAAAGTGTGGCGCGCTCGGGGGATTGAACTTGAAGGATATCTGATGTTCTGCAAGTTGCTCTCTCAACTGAGGGGCCATCGAAGCAACGGCGTCACGCAACTCGCGCTCTCCACCGACAAAGTTGGTGCCATTGTCCATGAGGAGTTCAAATGGTTTGCAGCGCCAGGAAATAAATCTTTGCAATGATAATAAGAAAGCATCTGTGTCAAGGCTCTCCAGCAGATCTAAGTGCACTGAGCGAGTTGTCATGCATTTGTAGACTATCCCCCATCTCTTCTCGGTGCGACGGCTGATTCTCACCAGGAACGGTCCGAAGCAGTCAACTCCGGTTGAATAGAAAGGCGGCTTGGGCCATTTTGGGCACATCAGGTTTGGCTCTCCAACGTTGACATTCGAGGCACGAACGCTGATATTTGCGTATGGCTTCTCTGCCTCGCACAATCCAAATCCTGCGGCAAAGTTCTGCTAGAGCTCTTTCTGGACCAGGATGTAGCAGAGACTCAGAAGTTGTGTCACTGGGTGACTGGGATCTAAGATAACTGGGTGGATTGTATCCAAATCAAGGTCTTGAGCATGTCGCAGTCTTCCCCCAACTCTGAGTAGACCAGTGCCTTCTTCATACTCCGGTGAAAGAGATGAAAGTCGACTGTCTGATGGGAGTGAACGGCCTGCCTTGAGAGCTCGTATCTCCTCTGGGAAACAATCTTCTTGGGCTCTTTGGAGCATGAGCCTTTCTGCCTGCAGGAAGTCAGCGGCTGAACAGGCGGGGGTGGCGTTGGAGTCAGCCGCCCCATGAAGAGAGCTGGCTGTCTCGCGGAGAAGCTGTTTCCAGGTGGAGCAATGACTGAGGTCAGGAAGCTGCAACTGTGGGGTGCTGGAAACGGTTCCCACAAAGGCAGATTTCCTCAGCTCTGAGGGATCTCGGTCGGGTTCAGTTGAAGGCATGGTGGGCCATTCTGTTTCCGGCAGATACAGAAAGTGTGGACCTTTGTTCCAGCGATGATCCGATATCATCTCCTGTAGAAGTGTAGAAGTAAAACTAAAGCACTCAATACTTAGACTAAGGGGTGTAGCAGCTCAACTGTAACCTGGAATAACCGCCTTCCAGCTCCTTGGAAGAACACGGTTCAAGATTCAATCAACATGAATATGAAGTTGCAAGGCGCTGCTTTACTATCGCATCCTAAATGGGCTCAACTCTAACTCTACAGCTTCAAAATGAAGCAGGAACCCAAAAGCGGGCACCTCTGCCAGGTCTCGCACGTGGTCGCGTCCGACGTTTGCAACCACAGCGGCGGCCGGTCGTCCTTCGCCATAAATTCACCTGTCTTGGCGGTGATCTTTTTGGCAGTTCTCGTGTGACGAATGAGTTCCCGCCTGCCGTTACGGTGTTAGTGGAAGGACTAAGCCTTCGTCATTCCCTTTAACTTCTTGCATGTTGGGCGGGGTTAAACACGACGGAAACACGAAAACATTTAAGCTTCGGAGCTTTTCCTTTCCAGTTAGCGACCACTACCATGTTCAGACGGCCACGTCGAACGCTGCCGTCGCCTACTGGCGACACTGCACCACCTTTTTGATTCACTTCAAACCAGTAACTGGAAATGCTCCCGAAGAGGAAGCTCCAATACTTTAGAAGGTTCCTCCGATGATGTTAACAAGCATGGAACACCTTTACCACTGGGACAGACGAGGTCACATCCTGAGATTTTGTCATAACCTTGTCTGTTAAATGTGTAGTAGTCAATGAATTGGACCTACTGTACCTTTGTGATGAAGAGTGGCGCCACACTGTTGACCTGGAAGGTCCTCATCATGGCCTCTGGGGTTACACTGTCCAAGTCTGATGAGATTCCAGTAGCAGCATTATTGACCAGACAGTTGAGTCCTTCATTCCCCACGATGGACTGGACCTCCTCCAGCGCCGAGTTGATGCTCTGCTCGCTGATCACATCTGGAAACACGATGGGAGGAGTTTAATCCCAACACTGGTAAAACACTGTCAACTCACTTTAGTTCCTTTAAAATAACTGATTGGTATTCTAACAAATCACAGCAAAAGACATTTCACATTACAGACAAAGTTGTCCCATTAAAGGTCCAGATGACTGAAGAACCTGAAAGACGAGGAGAACCTGGAATAAGACAAGAACCGGGAAGAGGAGGAGAACCTGGAATAAGACAAGAACCGGGAAGAGGAGGAGAACCTGGAATAAGACAAGAGCCTAGAAGAGCAGGACAACAACCTGAAAGAGGAGGACCTGGAAGAGGAGAACAACCTGGAAAAGGGGGAGAATCTGGAAAAGGAGGAGAACCGAAAAGAGGACGTGAGCCTATTAGAGTTGGAGAACCTTGAAGACGAGCACAACCTGGAAGAGGAGGAGAACCTAGAAAACGAGGAGAACAACCTGGAAGAGGAGGAGAACCTGAAAGACTATGAGAACAAATTATCGCGTTCTATCATCGAGACTAGATTAATGTATAGTGTTGTTGGCTGGATGTCCAAGTAATTCTCTGAAGATCCTCCAGATGATCCAAAATGCAGCAGCAGGAATGCTGACAGGAACCAACAAGAGTCCACATCTCTCCAGTGTTCACTTCCTCCATCGGCTCCCCGGAAAATTTAGAATCCAATTCAAAGTTTTATTACTTGTGTATAAAGTCCTAAACATCCAAACTCCTGGTTTTCTCCAAGACCTGATGGTTCCTCATGTTCCTAACAGAGTTCTCCGATCTCATAGTGCAGGTTTACTCGTAGTTCCTAGAAGATCCAGATGTAGATCTGGAGGACGGGTCTTCTGCTATCAGGAACCATCACTGAAGGAGGCTGACACCACCTCCACCTTTAAAACCAAACTTCCAACGTTTGTGTTCAGTAAAACATCTAGTTGGTGTAAACTTTAGTGTGTCAGGACCAGTAGTCACAGCTGCAGCTGCAGGACCAGACTGGAGCAGCTGGTCTTCAACACAGCTTCATCTGGATCTGCTGCTGTAGACCTGCTGCAGGGGGACACCAACATGATCCACTGACCTGCAGTCCCACCTCTGACCACCTCAGTGTCTGCTGTCTACACCTGTTTAGATAGTGGTCTCTGTAGTCCACCAACTAACCAGGTACCAGTCTGATGGACAGAAAACTCTCAATTCTCCAGGTAACAGATAATTATACTGATGGATCTGGTCTTTGGTACCTTTGACGGTGTGTCTGTGTCTCTTCTCTTTACTTCCTGTTCTACCCAGCTGATCTTCAGCAGGAGGGTCCCCCCTTATGATTCAGGTCCTGGTCCAGGTTTCTTCCCCCTTATGATCCAGGTCCTGGTCCAGGTTTCTTCCCCCTTATGATCCAGGTCCTGGTCCAGGTTTCTTTTCCCTTATGATCCAGGTCCTGGTCCAGGTTTCTTTCCTCTTAAAGGGGAGTTTTTCCTGCCATTGTTTGGCTTAAAGTTTTTCCCAGCAAGGACATATATCCAGGGATGGATGAAAATATACATTTAATTTAAAAACATTTTTGGGTTAAACATGGTATTTTTGCCATCGCCTCTGTTCTTATTGGTACAGTTAAAATGGTCATAAAGACAACAAACAGTCCTGTACATCAACGAGCATCATGAAATGCTGTGTGTCCACTCACCTAAGCTGATGACATGAACACCTGGGTACGTCTTGGAGAGCTCCTGCAGACTCTAGGAGAAGGAAATGAAAGAAAGTCACATGCTCTTGTAGTAACAGTACTTCAGAGGGCCAGCTGATTTGACAGGAATGTTTATGAGGTAATTAAACTGCAGTCAGAGGGTTTTATCTCAGACAAAACTTGTCTTTCTACATAACCATAGTGTCCAGAGAGTCCAGAGTGTCCAGGGAATCCAGAGTGTCCAGAGTGTCCAGAGAGTCCAGAGAGTCCAGAGTGTCCAGGGAATCCAGAGTGTCCAGAGTGTCCAGAGAGTCCAGAGTGTCCAGGGAATCCAGAGTGTCCAGAGTGTCCAGAGAGTCCAGAGTGTCCAGAGAGTCCAGAGCCAGTGAGTGAACAAGGACTGGCTCTGGTTTCTTTAGTTTCGTGTCTTTGTGGTTCTAATGGATGCTTTGATATGATTTAAGAACGTATCTAATATTATTTGGATTCTTCATAAGATTACAGAGGACAAGGAAATCTCCGCCCACTACACCTATACCCTGCTCTGGTTCGAAGTGGGCTGCTTTCCTAAAATCCTGTTTTTAAAACCGCGACATTGTCTGATGAAGTTCCTCTGCAGCTCCTTCTGGACCAGCAGCTGACGAGTATTACCACGATCCGTTACTGGTTCTGAGATCTGACCACAGCACTGTCCCAGAAGACGAACCTGACCACCAGTATAGAAGACATACTGGTCCGCAAAGATGCCAGGCCAGTTAGACCTCGGACCGGAGTCTGCGCTGGTCCGGATGGACCTCGGACCGGAGTCTGCGCTGGTCCAGGTGGACCTCGGACCGGAGTCTGCGCTGGTCCAGGTGGACCTCGGACCGGAGTCTGCGCTGGTCCGGATTGACCTCGGACCGGAGTCTGCGCTGGTCCGGATTGACCTCGGACCGGAGTCTGCGCTGGTCCGGATGGACTCCGGACCGGAGTCTGCGCTGCTCCGGTTAGACCTCGGACCGGAGTCTGCGCTGGTCCAGGTGGACCTCGGACCGGAGTCTGCGCTGCTTCTGTTGGACTTCGGACCGGAGTCTGCGCTGGTCCAGGTGGACCTCGGACGGGAGTCTGCGCTGCTCCGGTTAGACCTCGGACCGGAGTCTGCGCTGCTCCGGTTAGACCTCGGACCGGAGTCTGTGCTGGTCCGGATGGACCTCGGACCGGAGTCTGCGCTGGTCTAGGTGGACCTCGGACCGGAGTCTGCGCTGCTCCGGTTAGACCTCGGACCGGAGTCTGCGCTGGTCCGGATGTACTTCGGACCGGAGTCTGCGCTGCTCCGGTTGGACCTTGGACCGGAGTCTGCGCTGCTCCGGTTAGACCTCGGACCGGAGTCTGCGCTGGTCCGGATGTACTTCGGACCGGAGTCTGCGCTGCTCCGGTTAGACCTCGGACCGGAGTCTGCGCTGGTCCGGATTGACCTCGGACCGGAGTCTGCGCTGCTCCGGATGGACCTCGGACCGGAGTCTGCGCTGCTCCGGTTGGACCTCGGACCGGAGTCTGCGCTGCTCCGGTTGGACCTCGGACCGGAGTCTGCGCTGGTCCGGATGGACTCCGGACCGGAGTCTGCGCTGGTCCGGATGGACTTCGGACCGGAGTCTGCGCTGCTCCGGTTAGACCTCGGACCGGAGTCTGTACTGGACCAACAGGACCAGGTCAGACCATCTATTTTACCCGGTTTAACTCCGGTCTATTTAAGTCGCAGAGGTTTTGAAGATGCCCTGTACAAGAACATACAAGCTCAAACTAACTTCACCTGCCTGACCACACCTTCTCCCTCCTTCAGAGGTTTTACGAGACTGACTACTTAGAACCGGTCAAAGTTCCCGGAGTTACTTTGGACTGATTACCGTGGAAGCAGCCGGGTTGCGGGCCGTCGCGATGATGGCAGCGGGTCTGTCGCTGCTCTCGGCCAGCTGTTTGACCAGCTGCAGTCCGATTCCTCTGGAGGAGCCAGTTATCAGCACGGACTTACACAAACGTCCACTCATGTCCACGCTGGGCTTCCACGGAGATCACAACAAACTTCAGCGTCGTCTTCCTTAGAAGATCAAGACGGGTTGCTGACAACATCACGGCGCTCTACCACCACCATCTGGACTGGAGTTACAGGAAGCTCGAGAAAATAAATGACGTGTTTAGGAGTAAGAGCTCCCTACTGAAAACACATACAGGCAAAGATATACGAACTGCAGGTCCGGATCCGGACCTTAGTGGGTTGTAGAGAACTGCAGGTCCGGATCCGGACCTTAGTGGGTTGTAGAGAACTGCAGGTCCGGATCCGGACCTTAGTGGGTTGTAGAGAACTGCAGGTCCGGATCCGGACCTTAGTGGGTTGTAGAGGAACTGCAGGTCCGGATCCGGACCTTAGTGGGTTGTAGAGGAACTGCAGGTCCGGATCCGGACCTTAGTGGGCGGTAGAGGAACTGCAGGTCCGGATCCGGACCTTAGTGGGCGGTAGAGGAACTGCAGGTCCGGATCCGGACCTTAGTGGGCGGTAGAGGAACTGCAGGTCCGGATCCGGACCTTAGTGGGCGGTAGAGGAACTGCAGGTCCGGATCCGGACCTTAGTGGGCGGTAGAGGAACTGCAGGTCCGGATGCTCACACTTGAATCAAATCCATGTCTGTTGTCACAGTTTAGGTAATTTTCTTTGCTTTCATTTGACTGTTTCTTACCAGGGCTCTGTTTCACAAAGGAGGTTCAACAAACTCCAAGTCAAAAAACTAACTCGGAGTCAACAAATTCAGAGTTCAGAAAGACTGAGTTCGGGGTTGGTTCGGTCTGACTGCGACTCTGAAGAGCATCACCATGGAGCTCCGACTCCGGGTTCACCATGGCAACGAGAAACAAGCAAGGCGCTCTCAACGTGTTAGTGTCATCATCAGATCAATAAATATGCAGATATTCAGACAAAAGTGCAACACGGAGGAAACTGTAAAGCACGTAAATGTGTGAACGAATGAAAAGTTGATACTGTTGGGTATGAATGAGAAACGGTTGTAGTAGGTGACGGAAACGGCCCCGATGTTCACGGTCCGGTGGCGAAAATAAAAGTAAAAAACCCGAAACGGTGGAGCGTGACGTGGGCAGTAAGTCAAAGTAGCAGACGGCGTATTCACAATAAAAATGTGTGATGAATAAAAAAATCAACAGTTAAACCATTCAAGCTGGCAAACGTCCAGTCACGCGGATTCATGGTGGAGCGACTTTTGTTTACTCAAACGGGTCTGAGCTGGAAACGAGTTCCTTCAGGCATGCCATGTTATCAACCTTTAAATCCTGACTTTGTGCCAACTGGATAAAGAATAAAACGGTGATGCGGACATGAAAAGGGGCGGGGCGAGTGCGTCGGCCTTTGTCTCAGCTCTACGTCACCCTGTCGTTATTAATAAAACGGACATTTGCACGTGAATAACAGGGTATATAGATAACAACCCAATATATTTAGAGTGAAGTGTGTACATAAGGGACATTTGTGATGCAGGAGGTTGACCCGGTTTACGTTACACTCGGTTACCGTGGTAACAGACCGGAGCTCGAGTCCTGGAGTTCGCTCTCCGGGTTAAGTAACCTCGCTCCTGAGTTCAGGTTCAGCAAACTTGGAGTTTCCACATAAGCCGCGTTAAGACACTCGTTTTACTAAATGGATTTTACAAACTGCGGCGCAAATCTGGTTTGAGCCAATAGCGAGCTTGTCTTTGGTCACGTGATTTCTGGCAGCGCAGCTGCACCCGAACGACGCTTGGCACGCGTGTTGTCAGCGGCCGTTGTTGCTAAGGAGACGGGCAAAGGGACAACAGTAAAGTTAGTAAAGGTAAAGTTAAATCAACTTTGGAAAACAAAAACTGTTTTTGAAGTGATTACGATTCTCAGAAGAACGTTAACGTTTATCCAATACTCATACGGTAGAGTTATCAGCTGATTAGTGACGTAAATGACACGTGGATTTAAATACGGATATTTGGTCTTTAATTTAGATTTACAGGCCTAATTGAAATAAAAACGAAAACAGAATAATCTTGAAATAAGTCCACTTTTAGCAGCTAATATGGTAAGTTTTGTCAGCTTCTGAACAGGGCGAAACATTAACAAAATGAAACCTTACTACGCTAAATGAGACATAAACATGAAAACTTAGTTGATAACCAAAGTAAACACGAGCCTGGCTCTTTATTTAAGACAGACTAAATATAAAAATAAGTCTTTAAATTAGTTTGTAGGTTTACTGTAATAATTATTAGTGTTATTAGTGGCAGTATTGTGTGTCCCATTTGTACCTGGAAGTGGCCTCCTGAGGTTGGAAATCCAAACAGGAAAGTTCCGGAAAGGCCTCCGGTCAAGTCGTTTACCCGACAACCGAAACAAGTCGTTTACCCGACAACCGCATCAAGTCGTTTACCTGACAACCTCATCAAGTCGTTTACCCGACAACCGCATCAAGTCGTTAATCCGACAACCGCATCAAGTCGTTTACCCGACAACCGCATCAAGTCGTTAATCCGACAACCGCATCAAGTCGTTTACCCGACAACCGAAACAAGTCGTTTACCCGACAACCGAAACAAGTTGTTTACCCGACAACCGCATCAAGTCGTTTACCCGACAACCGCATCAAGTCGTTTACCCGACAACCGCATCAAGTCGTTAATCCGACAACCGCATCAAGTCGTTTACCCGACAACCGCATCAAGTCGTTAATCCGACAACCGCATCAAGTCGTTTACCCGACAACCGAAACAAGTCGTTTACCCGACAACCGCATCAAGTCGTTTACCCGACAACCGAAACAAGTCGTTTACCCGACAACCGAAACAAGTCGTTTACCCGACAACCGAAACAAGTCGTTTACCCGACAACCAAAACAAGTCGTTAATCCGACAACCGCATCAAGTTGTTTATCCGTCAACCGCATCAAGTCGTTTATCCGACAACCGCATCAAGTCGTTTACCCGACAACCGAAACAAGTCGTTTACTCGACAACCGCATCAAGTCGTTTACCCGACAACCGCATCAGTCGTTTATCCGACAACCGCATCAAGTCGTTTATCCGACAACCGCATCAAGTCGTTTATCCGACAACCGCATCAAGTCGTTTACCTGACAACCGCATCAGTCGTTTATCCGACAACCGAAACAAGTCGTTTACCCGACAACCGAAACAAGTCGTTTACCCGACAACCGAAACAAGTCGTTTACCCGACAACCGAAACAAGTCGTTTACCCGACAACCGAAACAAGTCGTTTACCTGACAACCGCATCAAGTCGTTTATCCGACAACCGCATCAGTCGTTTATCCGACAACCGCATCAGTCGTTTATCCGACAACCGAAACAAGTCGTTTACCCGACAACCGAAACAAGTCGTTTACCCGACAACCACATCAAGTCGTTTATCCGAGAACCGAAACAAGTCGTTTACCCGACAACCGAAACAAGTCGTTTACCCGACAACCGCATCAAGTCGTTTACCCGACAACCGCATCAAGTCGTTTACCCGACAACCGCATCAAGTCGTTTACCCGACAACCGCATCAAGTCGTTTACCCGACAAACGCATCAAGTCGATTATCCGACAACCGAAACAAGTCGTTTACCCGACAACCGCATCCAGTCGTTTATCCGACAACCGCATCAAGTCGTTTACCTGACAACTGCAACAAGTCGTTTATCCGACAACCGAAACAAGTCGTTTACCCGACAACCGAAACAAGTCGTTTATCCGACAACCGCATCAAGTCGTTTATCAGACAACCGCAACAAGTCGTTTATCCGACAACCGAAACAAGTCTTTTACCCGACAACCGAAACAAGTCGTTTACCCGACAACCGCATCAAGTCGTTTACCCGACAACCGCATCAAGTCGTTTATCCGACAACCGCATCAAGTCGTTTATCCGACAACCGCATCAAGTCGTTTACCTGACAACCGCATCAGTCGTTTATCCGACAACCGAAACAAGTCGTTTACCCGACAACCGAAACAAGTCGTTTACCCGACAACCGAAACAAGTCGTTTACCTGACAACCGAAACAAGTCGTTTACCTGACAACCGCATCAAGTCGTTTATCCGACAACCGCATCAGTCGTTTATCCGACAACCGCATCAGTCGTTTATCCGACAACCGAAACAAGTCGTTTACCCGACAACCGAAACAAGTCGTTAATCCGACAACCGCATCAAGTTGTTTATCCGTCAACCGCATCAAGTCGTTTATCCGACAACCGCATCAAGTCGTTTACCCGACAACCGAAACAAGTCGTTTACCCGACAACCGCATCAAGTCGTTAATCCGACAACCGCATCAAGTCGTTTACCTGACAACCGCAACAAGTCGTTTATCCGACAACCGAAACAAGTCTTTTACCCGACAACCGAAACAAGTCGTTTACCCGACAACCGCATCAAGTCGTTTACCCGACAACCGCATCAAGTCGTTTACCCGACAACCGCATCAAGTCGTTTACCCGACAAACGCATCAAGTCGTTTATCCGACAACCGAAACAAGTCGTTTACCCGACAACCGCATCCAGTCGTTTATCCGACAACCGCATCAAGTCGTTTACCTGACAACCGCAACAAGTCGTTTATCCGACAACCGAAACAAGTCGTTTACCCGACAACCGAAACAAGTCGTTTATCCGACAACCGCATCAAGTCGTTTACCCGACAACCGCATCAAGTCGTTTACGCGACAACCGCATCAAGTCGTTTACCCGACAACCGCATCAAGTCGTTTACCCGACAACCGCATCAAGTCATTTACCCGAGAACCGAAACAAGTCGTTTACCTGACAACTGCATCAAGTCGTTTATCAAACAACCGCATCAAGTCGTTTATCCGACAACCGGATCAAGTCGTTTACCCGACAACCGCATCAAGTCGTTTACCCGACAACCGCATCAAGTCGTTTACCCGACAACCGCATCAAGTCGTTTACCCGAGAACCGAAACAAGTCGTTTACCTGACAACCGCATCAAGTCGTTTATCAAACAACCGCATCAAGTCGTTTATCCGACAACCGCATCAAGTCGTTTACCCGACAACCGCATCAAGTCGTTTATCCGACAACCGAAACAAGTCGTTTATCTGACAACCGCATCAAGTCGTTTACCTGACAACCGCATCAAGTCGTTTACCCGACAACCGAAACAAGTCGTTTATCCGACAACCGAAACAAGTTGTTTATCCGACAACCGCATCAAGTCGTTTACCCGACAACCGAAACAAGTCGTTTACCCGACAACCGCATCAAGTCGTTTACCCGACAACCGCATCAATTCGTTCATCCGAAAACCGCTTCAAGTCGTTTACCTGACAACCGAATCAAGTTGTTTACCCGACAACCGAAATAAGTCGTTTATCCGACAACCGAAATAAGTCGTTTATCCGACAACCGAAATAAGTCGTTTATCCGACAACCGAAATAAGTCGTTTATCCGACAACCGAAATAAGTCGTTTATCCGACAACCGCATCAAGTCGTTTACCCGACAACCGCATCAAGTCGTTTACGCGACAACCGCGTCAAGTCGTTTACCCGACAACCGCGTCAAGTCGTTTACCCGACAACCGAAACAAGCCGTTTATCCGACAACCGCATCAAGTCGTTTACCCGACAACCGCATCAAGTCGTTTACCCGACAACCGCATCAAGTCGTTTACCCGACAACCGCATCAAGTCGTTTACCCGACAACCGCATCAAGTCATTTACCCGACAACCGCATCAAGTCGTTTACCGGACAACCGCATCAAGTCGTTTATCCGACAACTGAAACAAGTCATTTACCCGACAAGCGCATCAAGTCGTTTACCCGAGAACCGAAACAAGTCGTTTACCCGACAAGCGCATCAAGTCGTTTACCCGAGAACCGAAACAAGTCGTTTACCCGAGAACCGAAACAAGTTGTTTACCCGACAACCGCATCAAGTCGTTTATCCGACAACCGCATCAAGTCGTTTATCCGACAACCGCATCAAGTCGTTTATCCGACAACTGAAACAAGTCATTTACCCGACAAGCGCATCAAGTCGTTTACCCGAGAACCGAAACAAGTCGTTTACCCGACAAGCGCATCAAGTCGTTTACCCGAGAACCGAAACAAGTCGTTTACCCGAGAACCGAAACAAGTTGTTTACCCGACAACCGCATCAAGTCGTTTACCCGACAACCGCATCAAGTCGTTTACCCGACAACCGCATCAAGTCGTTTACCCGACAACTGTATCAAGTCGTTTACCCGACGACCGAATCAAGTCGTTTACCCAACAACCGTATCAAGTCGTTTACCCGACGACCGCATCAAGTCGTTTACCCACAACCCCCTCCTTTGGAATAACATTTTGGTGACTTTCCTGAAACAGAGACAGTACAACAGGTCATTTTCAAGTATAATTTCACATCTGTTCATAGCGTCTGGGTTTTGGGGGTGGAGTCAGGTATTTCTCCGCCCCCTTCTCTGTGTAAATGCCTGTTTTAAATTGGTGGTACAGTTTTGTCTGCTCTACATCTCATCACAAGCCACTGAATAACTTACTCTGATCTGGGTCTCTGATTTCACCAAACTTGGCAAGACAGCTTTCATGTTTGTGTTATTTCCTTGAACAAACAAAACTTTCACTCTGACTAAATCTTTTCATCCTTACAGGCAGGTATTTGATCAGAACGCCTGAGTATTTTGGTTAAAACAGTTATCCTCCATGCTGGTGTGATGGATCTGAACTCCTGTACCGACACGGGACAGCCTTCCTGCTCAGGTGTCTGCTCTGAGAGAGATGGTCACGTCCACCACAGATCTGCAGGGGTATCTCCTGTCACAAAAGATGTATTTCTGTCAGAGATGGCTCTTCATACTCATCAGCAGAACATCCTACCAGAAATGTTGGACCCTATCAGCATCAGGTAGCTTTTCATTTAACAACAAACTGCAAGCGCTCCTGGCCCATTTCTGTTAGTCTGTCTGCAGTCTTTGTCCAAATGCAGCATGGTTGGGGTCTAATTTATGTGATAAATTATAAAGGAGCATCCAAATGATACTTTTCCTGACAACCAATATGGCGGCAAAACCGGGCTATTGTTAAACTCCGCCCTCTTAGTTAGTTATAAGGTCAGATTGGAGGTGAAGGTCCACAGAAGCCTCATCTTACTGTCGGCATCATCCAGGATCAGCGCTGTTCAGGCACCATTCTTTTCCTTTAATTAGTTCAACCTGGAAAGACGTCACTTTACATCTACTATTAGATTCCTAAGACTGGATTAAAGTTGGAACTTTGCATCTGCTGCTCGGTAGTAAGATAAGTTTAGGTAACGTTAGAGTTAAAAATCACTGCTGCTTAGATTTTTCTTTGAACAGTAAATATGAACATCCTTGTTGATCTTCTGGATGTTCATGACGTTAAGTTGGAAGTTTAATCCAAAACAGACCTTTAAAGTCTGTCTAGTTTGGATTTAGGAAACGGAATAAAATAAAGGACATTGCCAAATCTCTCTGATACTTGGAATCAGTAGTACAAGTACTCCAGACACCTTGTTGAAATGATTTTGTCATTAACTCCATAAAACACATGCGGGTTTAGATTTTTCCAGTGGTTTTCTGTGGAGCTGAAAGCTGCAGATGTGGGAGTTCTGGTCCCTGTAGAACTGATACCCAACAGCCATTGGCTCATTTGTGTTTGAGGGGAGGGGCTTATTGACTAGGTCAGTTGTTGATAACAGCTTGGACTGACAAGTTTTGACTGTAAAACTTACAGTGGTTCACCAGCGTTCCTGCTTGTTGGCAGACATGCTGGATTGCCTTTTGTTGATTCTAGTCTGGGTGTAGCTCCACCTATGTTGCATGACACCTTTCTCTGATTGGTGTATGCTTGTCCAATCGGGTCCAGAGGCAGTTTCCTCTGCAGTTATTGGTACCACCTCCTAGAAATCAAAGGGGATCGAGAGGAACCAGAAAAGTTCTTTGTCTTGAAGAAGAAAACCTTTAGGATGGATGCCAGGAGGATGTCTACTGCAACTGCTCCAACAACGTCTACAGCATCATCCAGAACACCATAGCCACCAAGACAAGCAGCCCACAGCTCCATGAGCGAGTTTTTGCAAAATGCAACTGATGAGGCACTGGCTAAGATTATTACTTTAATTATTTTAAGCCATTTTCCATTGTGGATGACAAAAGAATAGGAAGCTACACTCATGCCCTCAATCCAATGTGCGCACCTCCAAGCAGGAAAACTATCTCCCAAAAAAACATCACAGGCCTGTATGACAGAGAAGAACTTTACTCCTAGAAAGGGTTAAAAAAACACAGCTGTCTGTCCAACAACTGCTGGACGTCCCAAATAACCACGTCCTACATGTCAGTTACATAACACTTTGTTGAACATTTCAAAACGCTGTCCTGTCTTCTGATTGTTTTGAGTTCAGTGAATGACACAAATTTGAGAACTTGGCAGAGGAAAATGGCGATGGAAGGGGCTGTGTTAGGGGCTAAAACGGAAATCTAGTTTATTCAAAGACAGATGGGCATGCCTGAGCTGAAACATGAGTGTGTTTCAAGATGCAACTCAATCGTCCATAGCTTTAACGGGAGGCACTGCAGGTGGGCTGCAGGAGGCGCTGCAGGAGGCGCTGCAGGAGGCACTGCAGGTTGGCTGCAGGAGGCGCTGCAGGAGGCGCTGTAGGTGGGGCTGCAGGAGGCGCTGTAGGAGGCGCTGTAGGTGGGGCTGCAGGA
Source organism: Xenentodon cancila (assembly GCA_014839995.1). Lineage (NCBI taxonomy): Eukaryota > Metazoa > Chordata > Actinopteri > Beloniformes > Belonidae > Xenentodon > Xenentodon cancila. The sequence continues at coordinate 452,032 of CM026199.1, read as the reverse complement.
GGCGCTGTAGGTGGCGCTGTAGGTGGGGCTGCAGGAGGGGCTGCAGGAGGCGCTGTAGGTGGCGCTGTAGGTGGGGCTGCAGGAGGCGCTGTAGGTGGCGCTGTAGGTGGGGCTGCAGGAGGGGCTGCAGGAGGCACTGCAGGTTGGCTGCAGGAGGCGCTGCAGGAGGCGCTGTAGGTGGGGCTGCAGGAGGCGCTGTAGGAGGCGCTGTAGGTGGCGCTGTAGGTGGGGCTGCAGGAGGCGCTGTAGGAGGCGCTGCTGGTGGGGCTGCATGTGGGGCTGCAGGAGGAGCTGCTGATGGGGCTGCATGTGGGGCTGGAGGAGGTGCTGTAGGAGGTGCTGTAGGAGGCGCTGCTGGTGGGGCTGCAGGAGGAGCTGCTGATGGGGCTGCATGTGGGGCTGGAGGAGGCGCTGTAGGAGGCGCTGTAGGAGGCCAGTAGGAGGCGCTGCTGGTGGGGCTGCAGGAGGCGCAAGAGATGACCAAGGTTCAAAAGTTGGCTTTCGGTGACAATAGAGATTGATGCAGCTCTTCAAAGAATAACTGCAGCTTCAAGATCCAGCCAGTAAACTACACTGCCAGCGGTACAAGACGAAGAAGAGGGGGAGGAGGCCACAGGGCATGAACAAGAGGAACCGAGCAGCTGGTGACCCTTAAAAAAGGAATCCATCAGCAGATGCAATACTGGAAGTGAAGTTCCATCTAGAGGAAGCCCTTTTCCAGACAAGTCCAGACCCAGTAAGCTGGTGGGAGAGCAGGTGTCCGCTGTGTCGCAGCAGCATCCGTCCCCTCAGAGAAGATGTCTAAAGCAGTGCAGGTCATACCGGGAGAAACGGGACCAAACCAGAGCTGAGACACTCGCTGTCTTTGGATGCCCGTCTTTCTGAAGACCTCGCAGCTGTTTTCTTTTAGTCTTCTTTTTTTGTTTTTGCACATTTGAATTTTTATTTTGTTGCGTGGTTTTGCTGATGTTGTGTTCTGTGCTTGAAATAGTTAAACAATACAAAAGAAAAATTACACCTTTTTGATGGGTCTCTGTGTTTGTATTTTACAGGTTATTGTTTGTAGCACTATGTGGATAAATAAAGCAATATAAAAATACATATTCAATATAATTTCATTGTACACATACTTTGATAATATTTTATTGAAGCAATGAAAAATCTGACGAGCCACTTGGGCTCATTTTAGGAAGCCAAACCAAAAGAACCAGCTTCTGGTCCCCGAGTGGACCACGGTCTCCTCTGTAGACCAGAGTCTTCGGGAGACTAATGTGAATGATGGAAGTACGAGTCAAGGCTTTGGAATGACCTGGTCAAAGTCTAGTTTTACCTGTCTAACAGTTAGAGGCACTATGATCACATGATTTAACTCGTAACAAGGATTAAAAGAAGTGTCCAAATGTTTACATTTTGTGTCTGTAATGACAATTATCTGGGAAACTCCAGTTCTTTTCCACTTAACGGTAACTTGGATTTTGATGTCTGACTACAGGTCCCAGTATCCCTGCCAGTCCACTCAGTTTCTGCCCAGCTATCCGAGCTTCCTCGTGGAGCCCCAGTCAGACCAGTACCACCTCTCTGGGTAAGGTTTGAAACCGTAGAGTCTCAACTGATCGGATTTTTGTTCCAGTCAGCAGCTGCTGAAGTGTGAAGTGCAGGTGTGAGGAGTGTTATGTAGACAGTGACGTGGGACCAGCAGGGGACTCAACCCCAGCTGGAGTACAGCTTTGTGAAAGTGAAGGGATGTAAATAGATTGAGTTGTGACTTCAGGTGGTCTGGTCTCCTCAGCCCCGGTTCTGGTACATCGGACGGCAGCCATTGGAGCTGCGTTTCCGCACCCTGGTTTTCTGAAGAGCCCATTCTCTTCAGCAGGATGGTGGGTTAAAGCAGATACCAAAGCAGAGCCTGCACATGAGTTGTGTTTTCATGTGGGTTGTGCTCTGGTTTCAGGTTGATTTCCATAGTCCTGCAGCTGTGGACGGTCAGCAGTTCCAGCAGACACCAGCGAGCAGCGCATCTCACGTCACACAGCACGTAAGTGGTCTTCTGCTGAAGGAAAAGATCACACTCCATTTCGTGTGTTTATGTCAAAGATGCACTTCTCTAAGTACGTTTTTGTATTCTGCAAATCTGAAGTGAACGTAAAAGAGAGAAAAAGGGGTCCAAGGGGCATCTCCTGGCCCAAGTCGAGTGACAGAGTTGGGATTGTTGCCCCTGTCTGCTGCATCAGTACCTCAGCATTCCTGTAGATGGTCTGATTTCATCCTCTTCAGAGAATTACATTTAATTTTACTTGAATCTATATTCAATTCAATTCAGTTTTATTTATATAGTGATCTGGAAAGATCCCGGAGACAACTTATATATAAATATAAGTTGTCTCCGGGATCTTTCCAGAGACCAGAACATGACCCCCGATCAATTATTACATAAACAACGGCAGGTAAAAACTCCCCTTTAAGAGGGAAGAAACCTGGACCAGGACCTGGATCATGAGGGGGAAGAAACCTGGACCAGGACCTGGATCATAAGAGGGAAGAAACCTGCACCAGGACCTGGATCATAAGGGGGAAGAAACCTGCACCAGGACCTGGATCATGAGGGGGAAGAAACCTGGACCAGGACCTGGATCATAAGAGGGAAGAAACCTGCACCAGGACCTGGATCATGAGGGGGAAGAAACCTGGACCAGGACCTGGATCATGAGGGGGAAGAAACCTGCACCAGGACCTGGATCATAAGGGGGAAGAAACCTGCACCAGGACCTGGATCATGAGGGGGAAGAAACCTGGACCAGGACCTGGATCATGAGGGGGAAGAAACCTGCACCAGGACCTGGATCATAAGAGGGAAGAAACCTGCACCAGGACCTGGATCATGAGGGGGAAGAAACCTGGACCAGGACCTGGATCATAAGGGGGGACCCTCCTGCTGAAGACCAGCAGGTAGATCAGGAAGTAGAGAGGGGAGACACAGATACCAAAGACCAGACCCATCAGTATAATTATCTGTTACCTGGAGAACTTCCATGTGTATATGGGTGATATATGGATAGTTGGTGATCCACATAAATGAGGACTGCAGGTCGGGATGTCAGCAAGTATCCAACAGCCTTATTGACTGAAAATATTAATCTGATGAACGCTTACTAATGGCTTCCTTGCCGGGTAAAGTCGTAATGGCCGCTGATTTTAACCACACATTGGACCCACTGGACCGTTCTTCAGGACCAGATACCTGTCATCTGCAAGTTAGAAAGAAATCACAGCGGTTTATGAGGGATCTGGCTCTGGCTCTCTCAGAAAGAGATTTTTTTCTCATCTCTACTTCCTTATTATCCAAAGTTGTGAGTATTAGGTCGGGAGCTTTCAAAGCTTATCTTAGACGACACATGATCAGCTACACTAGCACAACATCTAATACATTTAGACAACAAATGAAAGAACTAGTGTACCTGGTTTAGACCGTTAACACAAACAAAACAAGAATGACTTGCTCTTCAAGCAGAATATGGAGGGCTCTCTACCGATTCACTTACTTGGGGGTTAAAGTAACACCGAGAATGAACAGCTCAGCTCAACTACCTACGAGCCTATGCTGACTAAAGTCTTCAAACACGTGAGGGGGTAAGACTTACTAAACAAATAAACTGAAAAAACAAACATCTCCTAAAATATTTACCAAAACTAGCGACAGAATGCAGATCCTCCAATGAGCCCTGCAGGAGCACAGCCCCCAGCCCTCTCAGAGGCATCTGTTTGCAGACTGAACTCTTTATCGAAGTCTGGACTGTGCACAACTGTGACAGACACTGAGGGCAACTCCTGCAGAATTGTGCAACAACTGAACACAGGCCTAGGCCAGTGGAAATGACATTGAATACGGGCAGTGGTCTTAGTTTCCCTAGGTGGCCAGTCTAGGGAACAGAATGGCCCATGGTGAGAACCACATCTCAGACTGCCTAAGGCAGTGGTCCCCAACCTTTTTCTAACTGCGGACCGCTTGACAATTTACCGCGGACCGGAAGGGGGGGGTGAAATAATACCAAACGTTTATTAGCACATTGCTCCAACAATATGACGCTATTATACCATAAACTCTCTGGTCGCCCGTGAATGAAGCTCCTGTATGTTTGCGTGCTCCACACTCACAGACTCTCTATTCCCCTCTCCTTTCCCCTGTCTTGTGTGGCCCGGTGTTGATTGATCCACGGACCAGTACCGGTCCGCGGCCCGGGGTTTGGGGACCACTGGCCTAAGGGACCACTAATTACAGCCTGACTATGGTGATGATAAAGGAGACCATTCTGCAGAGAATACTCCTCTTTGTTGTTTCCAGACTCAATCTCTTTATCTCTCAACAAGGACCTCCAATACTGGGTCACCTTGCTGCATCTCCAGCATGTTGAAGGGGATTTTAAATCCCAAAGTGCACCTCTGGAGCAACCTCAGCTCATTGTATTTCAGTGTGCCTTATTGTCTCTTGCCTTCTCCCGATTCATGCTATAAATGTACAGAACATATAGGTACTCTGTTCCACTGCCTGTGGGAATGTGAAAAACTTTAAACATGCTGGAGCTCAGGGTTACAGGGTTGGTTGAGAAATATAACATGTAGTTTAGCACTGGAGACACTAACATATGTCATTAGAAAGAAGCCGGTAGAATTCTTTAAGGGATAGGGAGGAGGTTCTTGGAGGTGGGTAGGAATGGTGACATTGAAGGAACTGTGGTGTAGAGACTGTATTATTTTTTCATTTTCATGATCATTCTTGTCAGTGTGGATCGTGCACACGCTGTATGTACGATACACCGAAATTAGTCTCTGCTTTTAACCCATCAACTAGTTTCACTAGTGAGCAGTGGGGCTGCTAGCAGGCAGCGCCCCGGGGAGCAATTGGGAGTTAAGGGCCTTGCTCAGGGGCCCCCAGTGATTAACCATTGTGGGCAGCCCTGGGCTTGAACCTGGGTCCTCCACGCCCAACACCACTGTAGCCACTACGCCACCACTCCCTCTTTAAAGTTAAGTTATGTTTGTTTAATCTTTTGTGAATTCTCTTGACTCTCTTGACTGATTGTATTTTGTTTGTGATGTATATTGAGGAGTGTTTTTGGACTTTTTGTGTGTGGCGGGTTGCTTGTAATACTTGTTGAAATACTGCAAAACTTCAATAAACACATGTTTAAAAAACAGACTTTGGCAGTTCAGAGTAATAAACCATGTGGTGAATGTGGCCTGACTTTTGCTTAATCGTTCTGGCTCCACCTGCACCGCTAGTTGTCAATAAGTTTATTAAACCTTGTCATTCGTATGTAGTTTCCTGAGCAGACGGCTGGTTTCCTGGATGAGAGCAGAGGTCAGCCTCCAGCATCGTTCCAGGGGTAAGAACCTGAGGCCCGAGACCCCCCAAAAGCTGCTAGCTCCTCCCTCCCTCTAGGCCAACGTAGAGGTGGTGTATTTGTAACAGTTACATCACAAGTTATATTAACTTTAAAATAAGAATGAAAACAGTTCAGAGGCGAAGTTCACCAAATATGCTGAGCAGCTGAAGTGATGAAAAGTGGGTGTTAATGTGAGACTGCAGTGCAGTTGTCACTCAGAAAACACACCAGTTATTACACATAAATGTGTGCTGGGGGGGGTATAGAGACCAAACTGTAAATATGTTTATTCCTACTAAATATTTTGATGCGAAGGTTAAAGAGATTGACTCACTATTGGATCCACAAACTTTCCCCTATACAGTCATAACGGATCCAGACCCTAGTGGTCAGTAGAGGAACTGTGGACCCTAGTAGAACTAACAGTCAGCCCTGTCAGCAGTATTTCAAAAAGCAGTCAAATTAATAGAGCTGATGGTGATATGATTACAATCTGCTGTTTTATCTCTGTAGAACTGCTGGAGGTTCATGTGAGTCCAGATCCAGGAGGCCCTGCCGCTGCACCAGGTCTCAGTGCCTTAAACTGTGAGTTCAGTAACCTGCTCTTGCTTTTTTTTTTCAGGTTCTGTACAGCAGGGAAGTACCTACAGTTAAATAAAATAAATGTCTCCTGTACCAGCTGCAAATGCAGACGAAGCCTGAAACATGGAAAAAAAAGAAGAAAAAACATCAAAATTCTTTGCTCAGAAACAAAACCACCACTCTGGAGTTGCCCAGGGTGAGCAGCGACGAGCTGTGGTAGGCCTGGTGTAGGCCACAGTAAGACCCCAACCAGGGGTCTTACTGTGGTTTGTGCCTACGGGCCGAACGGTACAGAGTACCTGGCCTTCTTGTGGTTCCTGGGTGGGCACTTGATAGTGCTCCAACTGGGGACAAATGTTCTACTGGGGAACTTCAACGCTCATGTGGGCAATGACAGTGATCCCTGGAGGGGCGTGATTGGAAGGAACAGCCTCCCTGATCTGAACCTGACTGTGCTAGTCACGGTCTATCCATAACAAACACTTTGTTTAAGCATAAGGGTGTCCATCAGTGCACGTGGCACCAGGACACCCTAGGCCGGAGGTCAATGGTCCACTTTGTTGTTGTTTCATCTGACAGGTACTGGCAGGCCAAACAAGCTGCAGCTCTGGCAGTCCTGGAGGCAAAAACTGGTCTGGGAAGAGTTCAGTGAGGCCATGGAGGAGGACTATTGGGTGGCCTCAAAGAGATTCTGGCAAACCATCTGGCACCTCAGAAAGGGGAAGCTGTACTCTGCCAACACTGTTTACAGTGCAGGTAGGGAGCTGCTGACCACGACTCGGGACAGTGGAAGGATTACTTTGAGGATCTCCTCAGCCAACCAAAATGCCTTCCACTGAGGAAGCACAGGCTGGGGACTCTGCGGTGGAATCTTCCATCACCCAAACCCAAGTCACTGAGGGAGTCCGTAAGCTCCTCGGTGGCAAGACACCAGGGATGGATGAGATTGCCCTGAGTACCTCCAGTCTCTGGATGTTGCTGGGCTGTCTTGGTCGCCTCTTCAACATTGCATGGAGGTTGGGGTGGCTGTACCGCCTGCTGGAATGGCCCTATAGTGGTCACAAATTATAGGGGGAATCACACGTCAGCCACAATGTCACATCCGGACCAGGAGCTTGGTTCACAATGCAGGCAGTAAGTCAGACCTGTTCCCAGTGCATGTTGGACTCCGCCAGGGTTGCGCTTTGTCACCGGTTGTGTTCATAATTTTTATGGAGAAATGAGTTTCCTCTGCAGGGTGGCTGGGTGCTCCCTTAAAGATAGGGTAAGAATCTCAGTCACTCGGGAGGAGCTTGGGGTAGAGCCACTGCTCCTTCACATCAAGAGGAGTCAGCTGAGTTGGCTCGGGCAACTGTATCAAATGTGCCCTGGATGCCTCCCTAGAGAGCTGTTTCAGGCATGTACCACCAGGAGGAGACTGGAGAGACTATATCCCTCGGCTGGCCTGGGAACACCTCAGAGTCCCCCCAGAAGAGCTGGAAGAAGAGTCTGGGGTGAGGGAGGTCTGGGCATCTCTGCTTAGACTTCTGCCCCTGTGACTCGGTCCCTAATAATTGGATGAAAATGGATGGCTGGATGGATAAAAAGAAGCAAGTACCTGAAAACGTAAACCAAGGACATACCTTCAAAATAAAACAGGAAACAAGTCAAACACAAGCTCAAATCTTTAGAACCAAGCATAATACAGGTACACAAACTTAAAAACCAACCACAATAACTCTACAACACAACAAGAAGAGCCGACACCAGGACCAGCAGATCTGGAACCTGTGGCCTCTCAGTTGGTTTAGACCCCTTGTAGTTGGGCATGACTGACTTCAGGTCTCAGCAGACTCTCAGTAGAAAGGATCTGCTGAAAACAAAACACTAATTTCTTAACCTTTTGTGCATGTCTGTCCTCTTTGTGCCAACCCCCTACACACTCATTTACATACACGCACAGTCGCCATATTGCACACACTGCACCCATCCCGGTCTGCTCTTTTTATCTGTCTTGTCCTTTTTCTCGTCAGAGATTTTAGCCCTCCGAAAGAATCAATGTTTTATGTATTTATGTGTTGTGTGACGACACACATTACCCACACAAAAGAAAATTAACATTTGCTGCAACATGGAAATGCAAACTGGACTTTAAGCCAATGTTTTGCCAGCTGGGACACTAACCATTAATACATATGCAGACAGTTGTAAAAAAAAAAAAAAAGTTAAGGTAGTGACTTCAGTATTAATACTATGTTTAGCTGATGCTCTGTTAGCAGCAAAATGATGACAGCTGTGTTCCAGTGACAACACCTGCTTCTAATTATGCAGAAATTAGTGGTTAAATATAATTTTAGGTTCCTAAAAAAATCCCCTGTATGGTTGCCATAGATTTTAACCCTAACTATGGAAACCAAAACTGCTTTTTTATACCAGTCTATAAATATGTTAATTTCTGCTGTGAAGTTGGACATTTTAACATGGAGGTCAATGGAAAGAATTCAATGATGGATCTCGATCCTACTGGCCAGTAGTGGAACTGGAGGTCCAGATCCGGATCCTCGTAGTGAGTATGGTTATTTGTATAGCCCATTTCATGTTTAAACCTTACTTAAAACACAGGGGCTACTTCATATTAATAGGTAACTTTACATTGGAATCAACAAAAATTACATAGAGTTCCCCAAGGTTCAATCCTAGGACCACTCCTGTTTAACATCTACATGGTTCCACAGGCACATTTCAGTAACAAGGCAATTCAAGGTGCATAACATAATAAAAACATGAAAAGTAAAGAGGAAAATAAAAAAATGAAAGATTTGAGTTACATCGCGGTAGCATACATTTTAGTTTAAAAATTTACATAGTTTCAATGTAAATCCAGAATGCTTTAAATAAGCCAGTGAATGGCAGCTGTAAATAGTTTTGAACCTGGATTTAAAAGAACTGAGAGTTCCAGCGTTCCTGCAGTTTTCTGGAAGCTTGTTCCAGATCTGTGGAGCATAAAAGTTGAATGCTGCTTCTCCATAGTCCAAAAACAACTACTTCAGTTTTGTTCTTGTTCTGCGGTAGAAAATGATGGTACATCCACTCATTGATTTGTTCTCTGCATCTACTCAACACTTGCATGGGCTCATTGTCACCTGGTGACATTGTAGTGTAAAGTTGTGTGTCATCTGCATAGTTATGGTAACTTATCCTGTTTATTATTATCTGAGCCAGTGGAAGCGTGGAGATGTTAAATAGGAGGGGTCCTGGGATAGAACCTTGTGGAACTCCACATGTAATTGCTGATTCTGATGTAGTTACCTATCGACACAAAGTAGTCCCTGTTGTTTAAGTAAAACTCAAACCAGTCAAGTACTGTGCTGGAAAGTCCGACCCAATTCTCCAATCGCAAACGGTGCCAAATGCTGCCTTGAGGTCCAATAATACCAGCACTGTGGTTCTCCACAGTCTGAATTAATGTGGATGTCATTGAACACCTGGGGCAGTCTCAGTGCTGTGGTGAGAATGAAAACCGGACTGGAAGACGTCAAAGCGGTTGGTCAGAGTTAGGAACGTATTTAACTATCAAAAAAACACCTTTTTCAATAACCCTACTGATGAACAAAGTTTTAAGATGGGTCTGTAATTTTGCATTAGCAACTTGTCCACTTCAACTGTGGTTTGATGACTGCTGTCTTCAAGGTCTGAGGACAAAACCTGAAAACCCTCCCCCTCTCTTATCATTTTATCCCCTCCCCCTTTCTTGTGCTCGCTACCCCTCCCCCTCTCTTATGCTTTTTATCCCCTCCTCTCTCTTATGCTCGCTACCCCTCCTCTCTTTTATGCTCTCGACCCCTCCCCCCTTTATTTGTTCCCTACCCCTCCCCCCTCTTATGATCTCATGCCCTCCCCCTCTCTTATGCGCTCTACTTTTACTTAGAACACTAAAGTTGGGGCGTGGACTCTATCAAAGCAGGTGTCTCACTATTTTCATCTAACCATGTTTCTGTTAAGGAAACAATGTCTAGATTATGTTTAATAATGAAATCATTGACTAAAAGTGTTTTTCTTGACAGGGATATGATGTTTAACAGAGCCAGTTTAACTGACTTAACGACTGCTATTATTTGGGGGAAAGTTGTGATTGACAAGGAATAAGTGTTGATGCTTGTATTCTGTTTCTAATCTTATCGTCTTTTCTTTTTCTGTGACCTATTAGCACTGAGATTTTATGGCATCCTCCCATAGGGGGCCCAAGCCTTTCCTGGAAAGAGTCCCTGCTGGTAATCTTACCGCCTGGACCCGGTACTATCAGTTTGAAAGAACACGTATCTTTAAGCCATTTGATGAGTAGAGTAACTGCAGGTCTGGATCTTGACCCTAGTGGTCAAATGACATCACTGTGTTCCTTCTTCCCAGCAGATGTTCCTGCTGGTCCCTCCAGAGTCTGTTACTGTCAGAGGTTTCCTCCTGTTAAAGGGGACTTTTTCTTTCCACAGTCGCCTGGTGCTTGTTCAGGACTGGGGAATATATCCGAGAAAAGTTTGGATGTAATCTGTTAGTTTCCTAAGTGAAGCGATAATTATCATTGTTATTTTATTGGCTTTGTTTTGATTGGACTAGTTTGGAACTGTGTTTGTGAAGTGCCTTGAAATGACCTTTGTGGTGATTTGGCGCTGTATAAATAAAGCTGAATTCAGCTGTGTCTGAGGTTTTATGCTGAAACAAACCAAACAGCCTTTTCACCAGCTTACCTCTTACTTGATGAATTTGATGTTTATTCTTCATGAAACTTTTCCATGCTTCATATTGATATGTCTAGTGGATATTTTCTCCTCACGTCTGTGTCTCTTTGAACCGCTGTTATTTCGTCTAACCTTACCAGACACACACACAGAGGCCTGCGCCGTGTTTTCACGGTTTTGTTTCTGTTCATGCAGGTACTGTGAGTGTTTTGCCAGTGGGGTCATGTGCAGCAACTGCGACTGCTCCAACTGCCACAACAACACCAGCCATAACACTAGACGCCACGAGGCAATTAAGGTTTGTACTCATGTTGGTAAACAAACTCATGACAGCTTAAGTAATTGACCAAAAGGGCTTTTAAATCTTCTCCATGATGGCACCGTGTGACCCTGACAGCAGGCTGACCAGTCAGTCCAGGATGAAGACCTTGTGTTCAGGGTGTCAGCAGGGTCCTCTGACGGTGATGTTTGTAATGTACACCACCCAACTCAAAAAGGCTGCTGGGACATACCAGATCATCAGTCAGAGCTCCCGCGCTGCCAGCTGTTGTTGAGAGATAGAGTGTTCATCTCAACATCGATCTGGTCTAATTGGTGTTTCAGCCGGGGATGCAGGTGTTGTGTTATTAGAGGACCTGATTCATCATCCCTGTGCCTGGGAAATATGTTCTCTCTCCATCTGTTATTGATTGTGGCTTCAGAGGTTGAACATGATCATTACACAGTAAAGCAGGAACTGTCCAAACCTCAGCCAGCAGATAGCTAAGTCTGAACACCTAAACAGCTGGTTCCTTCTCCATTAAGGATCTGCAAAGCTGATTTCTATTTCAAAAGAATCTAGCACATCCAGGTTTTCATCGTTTCTGCTCAAACACAGAGCTCCTTTTTTATTGTCAAGTCTTTTTTTACGCACTTCACCCAGCAACATATGAAAAAGAAAGCATACATGGGAACAACTATAAAAACTCATGGAACAGAATTTTTGTATTTGAGAATGAATTTCCAGCAGTGTTTAGACAGTAAAAGAATTGAAACCAGGGCAAGAAGAGCTGAAACCAGAAATAGAAGAGCTGAAACCAGGACAAGAAGAGTTAAAACCAGGACGAGCAGAGTTAAAACCAGGACGAGCAGAGTTAAAACCAGGATGAGAGGAGTGAAAACAAGGACGAGAGGAGGGAAAACCAGGACGAGCAGAGTTAAACCAGGACGAGAGGAGTGAAAACCAGGACGAGAAGAGTTAAAACCAGGACTAGAGGAGTTAAAATCAGGACTAGCGGAGTGAAAACCAGGAATAGAAGAGTGAAAACCAGGATGAGAAGAGTGAAAACCAGGACTAGAGGAGTTCAAACCAGGATCAGAGGAGTAAAAACCAGGACGAGAGGAGTTAAAACCAGGACGAGAGGAGTTAAAACCAGGACTAGAGGAGTTCAAACCAGGACTAGAGGAATTAAAACCAGGACTAGCGGAGTAAAAAAACAGGACTAGAGGAGTGAAAACCAGGACTAGAGAAGTGAAAACCAGGACTAGAGGAGTGAAAACCTGTAAAAGAGGAGTTAAAACCGGACAAGAAGAGTTAAAACCAGGACTAGAGGAGTTAAAACCAGGACTAGCAGAGTTAAAACCAGGACTAGAGGAGTTAAAACCAGGACGAGAGGAGTTAAAACCAGGACTAGCAGAGTTAAAACCAGGACTAGAGGAGTAAAAACCAGGACTAGAGAAGTGAAAACCAGGACTAGAGGAGTGAAAACCTGTAAAAGAGGAGTTAAAACCGGACAAGCAGAGTTAAAACCAGGACTAGAGGAGTTAAAACCAGGACTAGCAGAGTAAAAACCAGGACGAGAGGAGTTAAAACCAGGACTAGCAGAGTTAAAACCAGGACTAGAGGAGTAAAAACCAGGACTAGAGAAGTGAAAACCAGGACTAGAGGAGTGAAAACCTGTAAAAGAGGAGTTAAAACCGGACAAGCAGAGTTAAAACTAGGACTAGAGGAGTTAAAACCAGGACTAGCAGAGTTAAAACCAGGACTAGAGGAGTGAAAACCAGGACTAGAGGAGTTCAAACCGGACAAGCAGAGTTAAAACCAGGACTAGAGGAGTTAAAACCAGGACTATCAGAGTTAAAACCAGGTATAGAGGAGTTAAAACCCGGACGAGCAGAGTTAAAACCAGGACGAGCAGAGTTAAAACCAGGACGAGGAGTGAAAACCAGGACGAGAGGAGTGAAAACCAGGACGAGAAGAGTTAAAATCAGAACTAGAAGAGTGAAAACCAGGACGAAAAGAGTTAAAATCAGGACTAGCGGACTGAAAACCAGGAATAGAAGAGTGAAAACCAGGACGAGCAGAGTTAAAACCAGGACTAGAGGAGTTCAAACCAGGATCAGAGGACTAAAAACCAGGACGAGAGAAGTTAAAACCAGGACTAGAGGAGTTCAAACCAGGATCAGAGGAGTAAAAACCAGGATGAGAGGAGTGAAAACCAGGACTAGAGGAGTTGAAACCAGGATCAGAGGAGTTGAAACCAGGATCAGGGGAGTGAAAACCAGGACTAGAGGAGTTCAAACCAGGATCAGAGGAGTAAAAACCAGGACGAGAGGAGTTAAAACCAGGACTAGAGGAGTTAAAACCAGGACTAGCGGAGTGAAAACCAGGACTAGAGGAGTTAAAACCTGTACAAGAGGAGTTAAAACCGGACAAGCAGAGTTAAAACCAGGACTAGAGGAGTGGAAACCAGGACTAGAGGAGTGAAAACCAGGACTACAGGAGTTAAAACCAGGACTAGCAGAGTTAAAACCAGGACTAGAGGAGTGAAAACCAGGACTAGAGGAGTGAAAACCAGGACTAGAGGAGTTAAAACCAGTACAAGAGGAGTTAAAACCGGACAAGCAGAGTTAAAACCAGGACTAGAGGAGTGGAAACCAGGACTAGAGGAGTGAAAACCAGGACTAGAGGAGTTAAAACCAGGACTAGCAGAGTTAAAACCAGGACTAGAGGAGTGAAAACCAGGACTAGAGGAGTGAAAACCAGGACTAGAGGACTTAAAACCAGTAAAAGAGGAGTTAAAACCAGGACTAGAGGAGTTAAAACCAGGACTAGCAGAGTTAAAACCAGGACTAGAGGAGTGAAAACCAGGACTAGAGGAGTTAAAACCAGGACTAGCAGAGTTAAAACCAGCACTTGCAGAGTTAAAACCAGGACTAGAGGAGTGGAAACCAGGACTAGAGGAGTGAAAACCAGTACTAGAGGAGTTAAAACCAGGACTACCAGAGTTAAAACCAGGACTAGAGGAGTGGAAACCAGGACTAGAGGAGTGAAAACCAGGACTAGAGGAGTTAAGACCAGGACTACCAGAGTTAAAACCAGGACTAGAGGAGTGAAAACCCGGACTACCAGAGTTAAAACCAGGACTAGAGGAGTGAAAACCAGGACTAGAGGAGTGAAAACCAGTACAAGCAGAGTTAAAACCAGGAAACTTCAAGTGCCTTCACAAAAGGTTTTATGGGTGTAGCAGGAACAAAGGTGAACAGTGACATCACCTCTGGATCTCCACGTCTCATCTGGGGACGTTTCATAGGTTGTAAGGAAGCTCAGATGTAGGTGGATGTCTGCTTCCAGACGTTTGTCAAACAACTTTCCATCACGTGCCTTGACATGTGAACAGTATAAACGTGTTCATGCACACTTTCAGGGCTCAGCGGCTCTTCAGACAAGAGCTGTACATGCACATTTACAGTTGAGGGTGTTTGCAGTCCTAACAGGTTGTTCTTGTGTGCTTTTCATCACATCCCGTAGTTGTGTTTGTGTCGTAACCCCGACGCCTTCAGGCCAAAGATTGCATGTTGGAAGTCAGGAGCGGTCGGAGGCTGGCACAACAAAGGCTGCAGCTGCAAGCGCTCTGGCTGCCTGAAGAACTACTGCGAATGCTATGAGGTACTAACACACACACACACACACACACACACACACACACACACACACACACACACACACTGACCCTGATATCAGGGCTGACTCTTATTTAAGAACAAAATGTCCTTCCCGTTGTAACTGAGGGAGAATAATACACCCTCAAACCCTCAGGAACAATTTTATAACTTTAAAATGAATCTTAATGTTAGTTACTCCTGCACCATAATGGAAAACACAAATACCAATATTTACTGGCCTCACACACCAGCACAGAGGCTTTCAAATGAAGCAGAGACCATGTGGTTGAAGCTGGAAGTCAAAAGGACATTTAGGATCTACAGTTCATCAATAAAGGTCCTTCTGCTACCTGGGGGTCAAGTGACACAACTGCTAAAATAACCCGAACTTTGAAGCATGGATGAAAGTCCTTAGCAGACAGTGACTGCCTGAAGCCTGAAGCCTGAAGTCCATGGACATCATCGGGTCCCGAGTTTCCTCCTGAAGATGTTCATGGACACCATCGGGTCCCGAGTTTCCTCCTGGAGCTGATCATGGACATCATCGGGTCCCGAGTTTCCTCCCGAAGATGTTCATGGACACAATCGGGTCCCGAGTTTCCTCCTGAAGATGTTCATGGACACCATCGGGTCCCGAGTTTCCTCCTGGAGCTGATCATGGACACCATCGGGTCCCAAGTTTCCTCCCGAAGATGTTCATGGACACCATCGGGTCCCGAGTTTCCTCCTGGAGCTGATCATGGACACCATCGGGTCCCGAGTTTCCTCCTGAAGATGTTCATGGACATCATCGGGTCCCGAGTTTCCTCCTGACGATGTTCATGGACATCATCGGGTCCCGAGTTTCCTCCTGAAGATGTTCATGGACACCATCGGGTCCCGAGTTTCCTCCTGGAGCTGATCATGGACACCATCGGGTCCCGAGTTTCCTCCCGAAGATGTTCATGGACACCATCGGGTCCCGAGTTTCCTCCTGGAGCTGATCATGGACACCATCGGGTCCCGAGTTTCCTCCTGAAGATGTTCATGGACATCATCGGGTCCAGAGTTTCCTCCTGAAGATGTTCATGGACACCATCGGGTCCCGAGTTTCCTCCTGAAGATGTTCATGGACAGCATCGGGTCCCGAGTTTCCTCCTGAAGATGTTCATGGACATCATCGGGTCCTGAGTTTCCTCCTGAAGATGTTCATGGACACCATCGGGTCCCGAGTTTCCTCCTGAAGATGTTCATGGACAGCATCGGGTCCAGAGTTTCCTCCTGAAGATGTTCATGGACACCATCGGGTCCCGAGTTTCCTCCTGAAGATGTTCATGGACAGCATCGGGTCCCGAGTTTCCTCCTGAAGATGTTCATGGACATCATCGGGTCCCGAGTTTCCTCCTGAAGATGTTCATGGACACCATCGGGTCCCGAGTTTTCTCCTGGAAATGTTCATGGACACCATCGGGTCCCGGGTTTCCTCCTGAAGATGTTCATGGACACCATCGGGTCCCAAGTTTCCTCCTGAAGATGTTCATGGACACCATCGGGTCCCGAGTTTCCTCCTGGAGCTGATCATGGACATCATCGGGTCCCGAGTTTCCTCCCGAAGATGTTCATGGACACCATCGGGTCCCGAGTTTCCTCCTGAAGATGTTCATGGACACCATCGGGTCCCGAGTTTCCTCCTGGAGCTGATCATGGACATCATCGGGTCCCGAGTTTCCTCCCGAAGATGTTCATGGACACCATCGGGTCCCGAGTTTCCTCCTGGAGCTGATCATGGACATCATCGGGTCCCGAGTTTCCTCCCGAAGATGTTCATGGACACCATCGGGTCCCGAGTTTCCTCCTGAAGATGTTCATGGACACCATCGGGTCCCGAGTTTCCTCCTGGAGCTGATCATGGACACCATCGGGTCCCGAGTTTCCTCCCGAAGATGTTCATGGACACCATCGGGTCCCGAGTTTCCTCCTGGAGCTGATCATGGACACCATCGGGTCCCGAGTTTCCTCCTGAAGATGTTCATGGACATCATCGGGTCCCGAGTTTCCTCCTGAAGATGTTCATGGACACCATCGGGTCCCGAGTTTCCTCCTGAAGATGTTCATGGACAGCATCGGGTCCCGAGTTTCCTCCCGAAGATGTTCATGGACACCATCGGGTCCCGAGTTTCCTCCTGAAGATGTTCATGGACACCATCGTTTCCCGAGTTTTCTCCTGGAAATGTTCATGGACACCATCGGGTCCTGGGTTTCCTCCTGAAGATGTTCATGGACATCATCGGGTCCCGAGTTTCCTCCTTAAGATGTTCATGGACACCATCGGGTCCCGAGTTTCCTCCTGGAGCTGATCATGGACATCATCGGGTCCCGAGTTTCCTCCTGAAGATGTTCATGGACATTATCGGGTCCCGAGTTTCCTCCTGAAGATGTTCATGGACACCATCGGGTCCCGAGTTTCATCCTGGAGCTGATCATGGACACCATCGGGTCCCGAGTTTCCTCCTGAAGATGTTCATGGACATCATCGGGTCCCGAGTTTCCTCCTGAAGATGTTCATGGACATCATCGGGTCCCGAGTTTCCGCCTGACGATGTTCATGGACACCATCGGGTCCCGAGTTTCCTCCTGAAGATGTTCATGGACATCATCGGGTCCCGAGTTTCCTCCCGAAGATGTTCATGGACATCATCGGGTCCCGAGTTTCCTCCCGAAGATGTTCATGGACATCATCGGGTCCCGAGTTTCCTCCCGAAGATGTTCATGGACACCATCGGGTCCAGAGTTTCCTCCCGAAGATGTTCATGGACACCATCGGGTCCCGAGTTTCCTCCTGGAGCTGATCATGGACATCATCGGGTCCCGAGTTTCCTCCCGAAGATGTTCATGGACACCATCGGGTCCCGAGTTTCCTCCTGAAGATGTTCATGGACACCATCGTGTCCCGAGTTTCCTCCTGGAGCTGATCATGGACACCATCGGGTCCCGAGTTTCCTCCCGAAGATGTTCATGGACACCATCGGGTCCCGAGTTTCCTCCTGAAGATGTTCATGGACACCATCGGGTCCCGAGTTTCCTCCCGAAGATGTTCATGGACACCATCGGGTCCCGAGTTTCCTCCCGAAGATGTTCATGGACACCATCGGGTCCCGAGTTTTCTCCTGGAAATGTTCATGGACACCATCGGGTCCCGGGTTTCCTCCTGAAGATGTTCATGGACATCATCGGGTCCCGAGTTTCCTCCTTAAGATGTTCATGGACACCATCGGGTCCCGAGTTTCCTCCAGGAGCTGATCATGGACATCATCGGGTCCCGAGTTTCCTCCTGAAGATGTTCATGGACATTATCGGGTCCCGAGTTTCCTCCTGAAGATGTTAATGGACACCATCGGGTCCCGAGTTTCATCCTGGAGCTGATCATGGACACCATCGGGTCCCGAGTTTCCTCCTGAAGATGTTCATGGACATCATCGGGTCCCGAGTTTCCTCCTGAAGATGTTCATGGACATCATCGGGTCCCGAGTTTCCGCCTGACGATGTTCATGGACACCATCGGGTCCCGAGTTTCATCCTGGAGCTGATCATGGACACCATCGGGTCCCGAGTTTCCTCCTGAAGATGTTCATGGACATCATCGGGTCCCGAGTTTCCTCCCGAAGATGTTCATGGACACCATCGGGTCCCGAGTTTCCTCCCGAAGATGTTCATGGATATCATCGGGTCCCGAGTTTCCTCCCGAAGATGTTCATGGACACCATCGGGTCCCGAGTTTCCTCCCGAAAATGTTCATGGACACCATCGGGTCCCGAGTTTCATCCCGGAGCTGATCATGGACACCATCGGGTCCCGAGTTTCCTCCTGAAGATGTTCATGGACATCATCGGGTCCCGAGTTTCCTCCTGAAGATGTTCATGGACACCATCGGGTCCCGAGTTTCATCCCGGAGCTGATCATGGACACCATCGGGTCCCGAGTTTCCTCCCGAAGATGTTCATGGACACCATCGTTTCCCGAGTTTCCTCCTGGAAATGTTCATGGACACCATCGGGTCCTGGGTTTCCTCCTGAAGATGTTCATGGACATCATCGGGTCCCGAGTTTCCTCCTTAAGATGTTCATGGACACCATCGGGTCCCGAGTTTCCTCCTGGAGCTGATCATGGACATCATCGGGTCCCGAGTTTCCTCCTGAAGATGTTCATGGACATTATCGGGTCCCGAGTTTCCTCCTGAAGATGTTCATGGACACCATCGGGTCCCGAGTTTCATCCTGGAGCTGATCATGGACACCATCGGGTCCCGAGTTTCCTCCTGAAGATGTTCATGGACATCATCGGGTCCCGAGTTTCCTCCTGAAGATGTTCATGGACATCATCGGGTCCCGAGTTTCCGCCTGACGATGTTCATGGACACCATCGGGTCCCGAGTTTCCTCCTGAAGATGTTCATGGACATCATCGGGTCCCGAGTTTCCTCCCGAAGATGTTCATGGACATCATCGGGTCCCGAGTTTCCTCCCGAAGATGTTCATGGACATCATCGGGTCCCGAGTTTCCTCCCGAAGATGTTCATGGACACCATCGGGTCCAGAGTTTCCTCCCGAAGATGTTCATGGACACCATCGGGTCCCGAGTTTCCTCCCGAAGATGTTCATGGACAGCATCGGGTCCCGAGTTTCCTCCTGAAGATGTTCATGGACATCATCGGGTCCCGAGTTTCCTCCTGAAGATGTTCATGGATACCATCGGGTCCCGAGTTTTCTCCTGGAAATGTTCATGGACACCATCGGGTCCCGGGTTTCCTCCTGAAGATGTTCATGGACACCATCGGGTCCCAAGTTTCCTCCTGAAGATGTTCATGGACACCATCGGGTCCCGAGTTTCCTCCTGGAGCTGATCATGGACATCATCGGGTCCCGAGTTTCCTCCCGAAGATGTTCATGGACACCATCGGGTCCTGAGTTTCCTCCTGAAGATGTTCATGGACACCATCGGGTCCCGAGTTTCCTCCTGGAGCTGATCATGGACATCATCGGGTCCCGAGTTTCCTCCCGAAGATGTTCATGGACACCATCGGGTCCCGAGTTTCCTCCCGAAGATGTTCATGGACACCATCGGGTCCCGAGTTTCCTCCCGAAGATGTTCATGGACACCATCGGGTCCCGAGTTTCCTCCTGGAGCTGATCATGGACACCATCGGGTCCCGAGTTTCCTCCCGAAGATGTTCATGGACACCATCGGGTCCCGAGTTTTCTCCTGGAAATGTTCATGGACACCATCGGGTCCCGGGTTTCCTCCTGAAGATGTTCATGGACATCATCGGGTCCCGAGTTTCCTCCTTAAGATGTTCATGGACACCATCGGGTCCCGAGTTTCCTCCTGGAGCTGATCATGGACATCATCGGGTCCCGAGTTTCCTCCTGAAGATGTTCATGGACATTATCGGGTCCCGAGTTTCCTCCTGAAGATGTTAATGGAAACCATCGGGTCCCGAGTTTCATCCTGGAGCTGATCATGGACACCATCGGGTCCCGAGTTTCCTCCTGAAGATGTTCATGGACATCATCGGGTCCCAAGTTTCCTCCTGAAGATGTTCATGGACATCATCGGGTCCCGAGTTTCCGCCTGACGATGTTCATGGACACCATCGGGTCCCGAGTTTCCTCCTGAAGATGTTCATGGACATCATCGGGTCCCGAGTTTCCTCCTGAAGATGTTCATGGACACCATCGGGTCCCGAGTTTCCTCCCGAAGATGTTCATGGACATCATCGGGTCCCGAGTTTCCTCCTGAAGATGTTCATGGACATCATCGGGTCCCGAGTTTCCGCCTGACGATGTTCATGGACACCATCGGGTCCCGAGTTTCCTCCTGAAGATGTTCATGGACATCATCGGGTCCCGAGTTTCCTCCTGAAGATGTTCATGGACACCATCGGGTCCCGAGTTTCCTCCCGAAGATGTTCATGGACATCATCGGGTCCCGAGTTTCCTCCCGAAGATGTTCATGGACACCATCGGGTCCCGAGTTTCCTCCCGAAAATGTTCATGGACACCATCGGGTCCCGAGTTTCATCCCGGAGCTGATCATGGACACCATCGGGTCCCGAGTTTCCTCCTGAAGATGTTCATGGACATCATCGGGTCCCGAGTTTCCTCCTGAAGATGTTCATGGACACCATCGGGTCCCGAGTTTCATCCCGGAGCTGATCATGGACACCATCGGGTCCCGAGTTTCCTCCCGAAGATGTTCATGGACATCATCGGGTCCCGAGTTTCATCCCGGAGCTGATCATGGACACCATCGGGTCCCGAGTTTCCTCCCGAAGATGTTCATGGACACCATCGGGTCCCGAGTTTCCTCCTGGAGCTGATCATGGACATCATCGGGTCCCGAGTTTCCTCCTGAAGATGTTCATGGACATTATCGGGTCCCGAGTTTCCTCCTGAAGATGTTCATGGACACCATCGGGTCCCGAGTTTCATCCTGGAGCTGATCATGGACACCATCGGGTCCCGAGTTTTCTCCCGGAAATGTTCATGGACACCATCGGGTCCCGGGTTTCCTCCTGAAGATGTTCATGGACATCATCGGGTCCCGAGTTTCCTCCTGAAGATGTTCATGGACACCATCGGGTCCCGAGTTTCCTCCTGAAGATGTTCATGGACACCATCGGGTCCCGAGTTTCCTCCTGGAGCTGATCATGGACATCATCGGGTCCCGAGTTTCCTCCCGAAGATGTTCATGGACATCATCGGGTCCCGAGTTTCATCCTGGAGCTGATCATGGACACCATCGGGTCCCGAGTTTTTTCCTGAAGATGTTCATGGACACCATCGGGTCCCGAGTTTCCTCCTGGAGCTGATCATGGACATCATCGGGTCCCGAGTTTTCTCCTGGAAATGTTCATGGACACCATCGGGTCCCGGGTTTCCTCCTGAAGATGTTCATGGACACCATCGGGTCCCGAGTTTCCTCCCGAAGATGTTCATGGACACCATCGGGTCCCGAGTTTCATCCCGGAGCTGATCATGGACACCATCGGGTCCCGAGTTTCCTCCTGGAGCTGATCATGGACATCATCGGGTCCCGAGTTTCCTCCCGAAGATGTTCATGGACATCATCGGGTCCCGAGTTTCATCCTGGAGCTGATCATGGACACCATCGGGTCCCGAGTTTCCTCCTGAAGATGTTCATGGACACCATCGGGTCCCGAGTTTCCTCCTGGAGCTGATCATGGACATCATCGGGTCCCGAGTTTCCTCCTGAAGATGTTCATGGACATTATCGGGTCCCGAGTTTCCTCCTGAAGATGTTCATGGACACCATCGGGTCCCGAGTTTCATCCTGGAGCTGATCATGGACACCATCGGGTCCCGAGTTTTCTCCTGGAAATGTTCATGGACACCATCAGGTCCCGGGTTTCCTCCTGAAGATGTTCATGGACATCATCGGGTCCTGAGTTTCCTCTATAAGATGTTCATGGACATCATCGGGTCCCAAGTTTCCTCCTGAAGATGTTCATGGACATCATCGGGTCCCGAGTTTCCTCCTGAAGATGTTCATGGACATCATCGGGTCCCGAGTTTCCTCCTGACGATGTTCATGGACACCATTGGGTCCCGAGTTTCCTCCTGAAGATGTTCATGGACATCATCGGGTCCCGAGTTTCCTCCTGAAGATGTTCATGGACATCATCGGGTCCCGAGTTTCCTCCTGACGATGTTCATGGACACCATCGGGTCCCGAGTTTCCTCCTGAAGATTTTCATGGACATCATCGGGTCCCGAGTTTCCTCCCGAAGATGTTCATGGACATCATGGGGTCCCGAGTTTCATCCTGGAGCTGATCATGGACACCATTGGGTCCCGAGTTTCCTCCTGAAGATGTTCATGGACATCTGCTGTAGATGCAGGCGAACAGTTGCGCAGGTGTCTTTTTGAGTAATGCTGTCATCTCTGTACAGGCCAACATCAAGTGTTCGTCCAGCTGCAGGTGTGTCAGCTGTCGGAACTACGACCAATCACAGGTGGAGCTCAGAGAGGAGGGACACCCGAGGGACAGGTGAGTCACAGAGAAATGTGCTGTCCACACCTTGGTGTGTCCTGTGATACGGGCTTGACAAGTCAGGGAAGGACTAGTTGTAACCATAAAGCAAATCTACTGGATCAACATCTGTCCAACTCCGGATTGAGATGTTACTACTGATTGAGATACTGAAGCAACGTCTAAATCCGGAGTTGGACAGATGATTCGACAACGAGTAGAGCTCTGCTGGGACCAGCATTGGTCCAAGGCCTGGCCACAACCAACCAGAACTAGCAGCCCGGTCACCTAGTGACTCATAGTCAGTTATGTTGTTGCACTTGTTTGGAGGTTCCTGTAGAGATCCGAGACTAAGGTTATTGGAAAACCCAGCTGCTACGGTCCATAGAGGGTGTCAGGCTTATTGTATTCAACCCGGGATCCTGCAGGTACTCCTGGGTACCATCCTTCGACCAGGGCGGAGGCAGCTGGATATACTGGTTTGTTTAGTTCAGTCCTGACGTCTCATCTTGGTGCAGTGAAGGTCTGGATCTAGACCCTGGTGGTTGGTAGAGGAACTGCAGGCCAGGATCCAGACCCTGGTGGTTGGTAGAGGAACTGCAGGCCTGGATCCTGACCCTGGCGGTTGGAAGAGAAACTGCAGGTCTGGACCCTGACCCTGGTGGACAGTCGGGAGAGGAACTGCAGGTCAGGCTCCAGACCCTGGTGGTTGGTAGAGGAACTGCATGTCGGGATCTAGATTGTGGTGGTTGGTAGAGGAACTACAGGCCTCGATCCAGACCCTGGTGGTTGGTAGAGGAACCGCAGGTCAGGATCCAGACCCTGGTGGTTTGTAGAGGAACTGCAGGTCAGGATTCAATTCAATTCAATTCAATTTTATTCATAAAGCGTCTATTACAACACAAGTTGTCTCCAGGATCTTTCCAGAGACCAGAACATGACCCTGATCAATTATTACATAAACAGCGGCAGGTAAAAACTCCCCTAGAGGAAGAAAAACCTTAAGCCAAACAGTGGCAAGGAAAAACTCCCCTTTAAGAGGGAAGAACCTGGATCAGGACCTGGATCATGAGGGGGGACCCTCCTGCCGAAGGCCAGCCGGGTAGAGCAAGAAATAAGAAAGAATAGAGACATAGAGACACCGTCAAAGGTACAAGACAGGATACAATAGTAACTATCAGCAGTAGTCCAATTAGACTTCTGTGTATATGGGTGATATATGGATAGATGGTGATACAAGGGGATGAGGACTGCAGGTCGGGATGTCAGCAAGTATCCAACAGACATCCACACAGACAGGTGAAGGCAGACACTGGGATGGTCAGAGGTGGAACTGCAGGTCAGCAAGCAGCTCCTGAGGTTCTGGTCTGCAGAACATGCACAGAAGAGGAAAAGAAGGGCCTGACAAGCACAAAAAACCCTGACCAGACCCTGGTGGTTGGAAGAGGAAGTGCATGTCAGGATCCAGACCCTGGTTGGAAGAGGAAGTGCATGTCAGGATCCAGACCCTGGTGGTTGGAAGAGGAACTGAAGGTCAGGATCCAGACCCTGGTTGGAAGAGGAAGTGCATGTCAGGATCCAGACCCTGGTGGACAGTCTGGGATCTGTGGGTTTCTTCATTTCCAGGTTTGAGTCATACTAAAAAGCTCGACTTTGACTCTGACAATACGGGTTTAAAATGACTTTGAGCTCTTCAGTGTCTCAGACCTGAAGGACCAAAGTAGAGAATCCAACTTGGTTTGTGTCTGTGCTTTCAGGTGTCCAGCATCAGCCATCTCTCCAGCTGTGGTGGAGGCCGTCTGCAGCTGTCTGCTGGCTCAAGCAAAGGAGGCCGAGAGGGGAGGCTGGACCCCTGCCACGGCTCAACGCCAGGTCCTGGATGAGTTTGGACGCTGCCTCTTACAGATTGTCATGGCTAAGTTCATGTCGGGTCCAAACTGACCTACTTCCTGTCTGCAGCAGGATCACAGCAGTGGGGGTCTACCACATCTGCCTTTCAGGGTGTTTCAGGGTCTGCGTTCTGGATTCTGGACTGTGAAAATGTTTGGGTGCTCTTCTTTTAGTAAACATGAACTGTGACCTCACTGGCTTCTCAGTGTTTTTTTAGAGTTCCACGGAGTTCTGGTTCTTAGTTAAACTGATGGAACGAGATGACACTGTTATACTACATGAATATTCACACGTCCACCTCTTCATCTCCATCGTTACGACTTGTGTGTAAGTGTGTAAGGTTTATTTTGGGTTGTCTTTTCTTTTGCTTGTCAGACTGTAAAATAAACAAATTATTCATGACAGCTGGTGTTTCCCTGTCCAAGCATCCGTCCGTCCATCTCTCCTTCCGTCCGTCTGTCCGTCCATTATCAGGATGTCCAAGTGATTCTCTGAAGATCCTCCAGATGATCCAAAATGCAGCAGCGGGAATGCTGACATGAATCAACAGGAGTCCACATCTCTCCAGAGTTCACTTCCTCCATCGGCTTCCTGGAAAACCCAGAATCCAAGTCAACATTTTATGACTTTTATAAAGTCCTAAACATCCAAACTCCTGGTTTTCTCCAAGACCTGATGGTTCCTCATGTTCCTAACAGAGTTCTCCGTTCTCAGAGTGCAGGTTTACTCGTAGTTCCTAGAAGATCCAGATGTAGATCTGGAGGACGGGTCTTCTGCTATCAGGAACCATCACCATGGAACCAACTTCCAGTTTGGGTGAAGGAGGCTGACACCACCTCCACCTTTAAAACCAAACTTCCAACGTTTGTGTTCAGTAAAACATCTAGTTGGTGTAAACTTTAGTGTGTCAGGACCAGTAGTCACAGCTGCAGCTGCAGGACCAGACTGGAGCAGCTGGTCTTCAACACAGCTTCATCTGGATCTGCTGCTGTAGACCTGCTGCAGGGGGACACCAACATGATCCACTGACCTGCAGTCCCACCTCTGACCACCTCAGTGTCTGCTGTCTACACCTGTTTAGATAGTGGTCTCTGTAGTCCACCAACTAACCAGGTACCAGTCTGGTGGACAGAAAACTCCCAGTTCTCCAGATAACAGATGATTATACTGATGGATCTGGTCTTTGGTACCTTTGACGGTGTGTCTGAGTCTCTTCTCTCTACTTCCTGTTCTACCTGCTGGTCTTCAGCAGGAGGGTCCCCCCTCATGATCCAGGTCCTGGTCCAGGTTTCTTCCCTCTTAAAGGGGATTTTTTACCTGCCGTTTATGTAATATTTGCTCGGGGGTCATGTTCTGGTCTCTGGAACGACCTGGAGACAACTTGTGTTGAAATAGACGTGGAAAAAATAGAAGACGTGGAAAATAGAATAGAAGAGTACAGACCTAAATCTGAGGCATGGAAATTGGAAATGTAACTAAATTGAACAACTTCCTCTCATGTGAGTATGGACATATGGTAAAGTGAATCTTGGAGTCTGGAAGCAGCACTAACATGTGGTATCTGCATGGTCCTCTGGACCAGCGTCACGCACAAACCTGCTATTGACAAGTAGCTGCTGGCCGTGACGGCGGCCTGTTTTTCTGCAGTTTTTTTAGCGTGCAGTAAACAGGAGTCTTGCCGGGCCTAGTGGGGGGCAGGATCGAACCCGTTACTGCTTCCGCCGCTGTGATAGGATAAAAGTACCGGGAACACTGGTGGGAAGCACATGTGTGCTGAGGGAGAACAGACTGATGTCTACTGCAGATATGGTAAGAAGACTGCTCTCCTCTCACATACGCTCACTTTCCTCACATTTGTGTGCTTTTGTATTGCTGTCCATCCATCCATCCATCCATCCATCCATCCATCCATCCATCCATCCATCCATCCATCCATCCATCCATGGGTCCGTCCGTCCGTCCGTCCATCCATTCGTCCGTCCATCCATTCGTCCGTCCATCCGGCCGTCCATCCATTCATCCGTCCATTCGTCTGTCCGTCCGTCCGTCCATCCATTCATCCGTCCATCCATCCATCCATTCATCCGTTCTTCCATCTGTCCATCCATTCATCCATCCATCCATCCATCCATCCATCCATTCATTTGTTCTTCCATTCATCCATCCATCCATCCATTCATTTGTTCTTCCATCTGTCCATCCATTCATCCATCCATTCATCCATCCATCCATCCATTCATTTGTTCTTCCATCTGTCCATCCATTCATCCATCCATCCATCCATCCATCCATCCATCCATCCATCCATCCATGGGTCCGTCTGTCCATCCATCCATTCGTCCGTCCATCCGGCCGTCCATCCATTCATCCGTCCATTCGTCTGTCCGTCCGTCCGTCCATCCATTCATCCGTCCATCCATCCATCCATTCATCCGTTCTTCCATCTGTCCATCCATCCATCCATCCATCCATCCATCCATCCATCCATCCATGGGTCCGTCCGTCCGTCCGTCCATCCATCCATCCATCCATCCATCCATCCATCCATCCATCCATCCATCCATGGGTCCGTCCGTCCGTCCGTCCATCCATCCATGGATCCATTCATCCGTTCTTCCATCCGTCCGTCCATCCATCCATCCATCCATGGATCCATCCATCCGTCCGGCCGTCCATCCATCCGTCCGTCCGGCCGTCCATCCATTCATCCATCCATCCGTCCGTCCATTCGTCCATCCATCCATCCATCCATCCATCCATCCATCCATCCATCCATCCATGGGTCCGTCCGTCCATCCATCCATCCTTCCATCCATCCATCCATGGATCCATTCATCTGTTCTTCCATCCGTCCGTCCGTCCATCCATCCATCATCCATCCATGGATCCATCCATCTGTCCGGCCGTCCATCCATCCGTCCGTCCGGCCGTCCATCCATTCATCCATCCATCCGTCCATCCATTCGTCCGTCCATCCGGCCGTCCATCCATTCATCCGTCCGTCCATCCATCCATTCATCCGTCCATCCATCCATCCATTCATCCATTCATCCATCCATCCATCCATCCATTCATTTGTTCTTCCATCTGTCCATCCATTCATCCATCCATTCATCCATTCATCCATCCATCCATCCATCCATTCATTTGTTCTTCCATCTGTCCATCCATTCATCCATCCATCCATCCATCCATCCATCCATTCATCCGTTCTTCCATCCGTCCATCCATCCGTCCGTCCGTCCGTCCATCCATCCGTCCGTCCGTCCGTCCGTCCGTCCGTCCGTCCATGGAGTTACACTTCTTTAGTAGACTGTTGTTTTCTTTGGTTTGTGATTCCTGTGTTTAACTGTCAGAATGAAGTCCAAAAGTGATTTCAGTCCTTTGAAATAATGAGAAACACATAAAAAGTCTTTTACTCGATAAATGACTCATTACATCTACAAGTTAACCAAGCAAGCTGCGTGTTTAACAAGGCAGAAGTACTTGATCATTCCAAGTTAGTGTCTGGGGGTTCTGCTGGAATCAAGTGTAGGGCAGGCACACCTGGACAGGTGACGGGTCCAGAATGGAGCTGAGTCCAATTGAATCGCAGGACAATCCCAGAACTACCAACTACCTAACTTGGAGGAAGCAGGAGGACCCAGGAGAACAGTTCAGCTAGGAACCTTCTAGAAGTGAGGCAGCAGTGCTAACCCCTACATCCTTTCAAATGTTTAATTTCTAAATGCCCTGAATGTGAAGCAACATTTTACTTGGTGCTTAAGATTTTAATCAAAACTATAAAAGTGTTTGTTAAAGTCTGACATGATTTTTAAAAAGTGAATTATTAGTTAGTTATTTTTAGAAGTAAACTTATTGAGAGTTCAGTCCAAAGTTTAGGAGCAGCAACTGAAACGGCTCTGTCTCCGAGTCACAAGTCGAGTCCTGGGAACCACCAAGAGAATTGGGTCTTCAGGGCTCTACAAGGACCATGTCTATGTGAGAGCTCTGAGACATAAGGAGGTGCCGGACCACGTAAGCATTTAAAAGCTAAGAGTACAAACTGGCAGCCCGTATCGAGGTAAAACCTTTAGACCGTCCTGTCCCCGTAAATAGGCGGGCAGCTGAATTCTGGACCTGGGAGATGGTGGAGAAGAGACTGGTCCACTGTCCCACTGTAAAGGGAGTTGCAGTAGTCCAGTCTGGAAAAGATACGAGCATGACGGACCCTTTCAAGAGTGACATGAGGAAGATGAGGCTCAACTCTGCTGATCTGCCCCAGATGATAATAACTAGACTGGACTACGGCACTGACCCGTCTATCAAATTGGAAATTTCAATCAAAGATTACGCCGACATTCCTGTTACATCCTGTCAGCAGGTCAGTTTCCCCAGACACAAAGACTGTTTTTATCTTCATTGAAGCGAAGGAAGTTCAATCCATCCAGACACCGGTCCGACAGGACCAGTAACGACACCGGTCCGACAGAACCAGTAACGACACCGGTCCGACCGAACCAGTACAGACACCGGTCCGACAGGACCAGTTCAGACACCGGTTCGACAGGACCAGTAACGACACCGGTCCGACAGGACCAGTAACGACACCGGTCCGACCGAACCAGCACAGACACCGGTCCGACAGGACCAGCACAGACACCGGTCCGACAGGACCAGTAACGACACCGGTCCGACAGGACCAGTAACGACACCGGTCCGACCGAACCAGCACAGACACCGGTCCGACAGGACCAGTACAGACACCGGTCCGACAGAACCAGTAACGACACCGGTCCGAAAGGACCAGTACAGACACCGGTCCGACAGGACCAGTAACGACACCGGTCCGACAGGACCAGTAACGACACCGGTCCGACCGAACCAGCACAGACACCGGTCCGACAGGACCAGCACAGAAACCGGTCTGACAGGACCAGTACAGAAACCGGTCTGACAGCACTGCTGAACCGACTGATCACCACATCCGTCTCACCGTGGAAGACCGTGTGGAACAAATGTCTCTGATTTTGGGTCTTGACTCTGATAAAGATGATATTAACATCTCTTCGTTTTGCCTTATAGAAACCCCTCTGAGCGTAAATTTCTTTGTACTCATGAAAAATGACTCCACGACTGAAGACCACCTGAAGTGGTGGGGGGGGCGGTGCGGACAGAGACGAGAGCAGCTGAGATGAGGCTGAGTTCTCTGTCCGTCCTCCGTGCTGATGAATGAAAACTTACTGACTTGTCTTTCTTCCTTATTGTGTGTTTAATAAATGTTAGGTTGTTTAAACCTGTCAGAAAACCACTTCTGTGACTGAAAACATTTGTTTAAAAGCAAAGCAAACTTCATCACCTTTTATCCATTTGAAATATATTTTGGTGGCCACAGAAGTAAAAACATGTTGAGTCATGAAGAAGTGCTCAAAAGTGTCTTTGCTCATTCCTGTTTCAGAAGACAAGAGCTTCGGTTGTCTGGACCTGCAGTGTAATCATCTCCATCGTTCTAGAGTCCTGTAATCCTCAGAAAGTAAGTCCCTCTGCACACAAACACTATATGGACAAAGGTTTTCACTCACCCATCCAAACAACGGGAATCAGGTGTTCCAGTCACTTCCGTGGCCACCGGTGTATAAAATCCAGCACATCTACATGCAGACTATTTGTGAAAGAACGAGTCGCTCTCAGAAGTTCAGTGAAGTCCAGGTGGACCTGTGACAGGATGTCACCTGTCAACAAATCCAGTCCTGAAGTTTCCTGGTTCCTAAATATTCCACAGTCGACTGTCAGCTGTATTATAAGAACATGGAAGTGTTTGGGAGCGACAGCAACTCAACTACAAAGTGGTCGGACACGTAAACTGACGGAGCGGCTCAGTGGATGCTGAGGTTCCAAAGGTCTCCAACTTTCTGTCGCTGCAGACCTCCAACCTTCATGTGGTCTTCAGATCAGCTCCAGAACAGTGCTCAGAGAACTTGAATGTGTTTCCATGTCCGAGCAGCTGCATCCAAGACAAACATCACCAAGTGCAAAGCGTCGATGCAGTGGTGTAAAACACGCCGCCACTGGACTCTGGAGCAGTGGAGACACCTTCTCTGGAGTGACGAATGGAGCTTCTCCATCTGGTGATCTGATGAACCAGTCTGGGTTTGGCGGTTGCCAGGACAACGGTACTTGTCTGACAGCATTGTTCCAAGTGTAAAGTTTGGTGGAGGGGGGATCATGGTGTGGGGTTGTTCTTCAGGAGCTGGACTTGGACCTTAGTTCCAGTGAAAGGAACTCTGGATGCTTCAGCAGACCAAGAACGTTTGGACAATTCCAGCTCCCAACTTTGTGGGAACAGTTTGGATCTGGACCGTTCCTCTTCCAACATGACCAAAGCAGGTCCATGAAGACCTGGATGACAGAGTCTGGTGTGGATGAACCTGACTGGTCTGCACAGAGTCCAGACCTCAACCCGACAGAACATCTTTGGGATGAATCAGAGCGTCTGGAAGAATGGTCAAACATTCCCAAAAACACTCCTAAACCTTGTGGAGAGAGTTCCCAGAAGAGTTGAACCTGTTATAGCTGCAAAGGAGGACCGACAGTGAACCCTCT
The DNA here is from genome assembly GCA_014839995.1 of Xenentodon cancila. Classification (NCBI taxonomy): domain Eukaryota; kingdom Metazoa; phylum Chordata; class Actinopteri; order Beloniformes; family Belonidae; genus Xenentodon; species Xenentodon cancila. Next base: position 420,934 of record CM026199.1, on the reverse strand, counting down.
GGATCAGGAATGGGAGGTCACAAGTTCAAATGTGAGCGGATACCTTTGGCTGTATGGTGTACTGTCTGTCCATTCAGTCCCAGGAATGCTCTTCTACCAGCTGTTCTTTGTTGTCTTTCAGCTCAAAGTCCACTGGGGCCCTCAGTCCATGATGTACCTGAAGGGAAAGTGTGAGTACGAACACAAATGTTAAGGTTCAGCAGTCCAGAAACCGTACTTACTCAGGCTACGTGTACAAAAGACTTCAATTTGATCACAAAATCTGTTTATGAAATTTAACTCAAGAAATTGATAAAATTGACTGGTTTAAAAAAAAAAAAAATTGCTCGGGGGTGGTGGTGGTGGCGGGGGGGCGGGGTTTGATGGGGGCGGGGTTTGGTGGGGGGTGGTACCTATTATTTGACTACTTAAAGGTCTGCTGGTTGGGACGCAGGACGAGATACAAATCAATTAACATGACCAGGAAAACACAGGCACACCAAAAACCGGGCCAGGGACCCCAGGCTTGTCTGGGTTCTGGATCACATCAAAGGTGAAGCCACAAGCTCAGAGTAGTATTGATCTGTATTGAACATGCTCATATTCTGTTCCTACTGATCACCTCCACCAGACAGGTGTTTTACCAACACGGAGTTCCTGGGTAATTCACCTGGCTGTTTTTATGTTCTTGTCCTCAGATGGAAAGAGGTTTGTGTTGGAGGACGACACCAGCGTTCTGGAGCAGAGGTTTTCTGCTCTGCTCAGAGGTCTGTTCCACTTCTGGCTCTGTGTTCCTGACTGCTGGATCTTTTAAGAAACACTCAGATAAACTACAGCCGGGGCATATTTCACAAAAATGAAAAGAACAGAAAATATCATGTGGAAGGAACATTAACTGTTCGGTAGTTTCATCCTCCTGCTGCGGATCATCGTCACTGAGGAAGTGATCGGCAGCAGGTGTACAGGCCTCTAAAAAGCTGAGGTTTTGGCAGTTTGCTGCTCTGGAGCAATCAGGTGTGCATTAACACAATGCTAAGAGGGAAAGACATCAGCCATGAGCGTTAAAATCAGCTGCTACACATAAGAATCTTAAGAACTACATCTAAGAGCCGACAGCTTGGATCAGTGTTGACGGTGGCGCACCAAGAGCAACCAGGACAGCACTGACAATAGCAGTTCCATTGGCGCCAGAGACTGGAATCCATCTGTCACTCGTAAAACTATCAGTTAAGCAAACATACTCACCAGCCCCTCATTAGGTACACCTGGTGTACCCGAAAACAGGCTTGGTGTCTGTCTGTGTGCACCTTAAAAACTCGTTTTATTAACTTTTAACTCCCGCAGCACGATCAGTAAACCAGTCCTTACACTGTCTTTTGCCTTTTATTGTTTATTTTAGTGGCTGTGCTAACTGCATTTATTTGCATTTTTCCCCTGTACATCACTTTGGTTGCCTCTGGCATTTTAAACCACTTTATAAATAAAGTTTTGATTGATTGGACAATCTTATCTGATGAGATTTAAACATTTCTCCTGAACAGTCGTTATGGATGTGAACTGTAACTACAGTCCAAAGACCAAAACTGTTTCTTTGAACCAGTTTCCTGCAGTAAAGTGTAACATTTTACCATGGAGGTCAATGGATCCAGGCCTTACTGGTCCATAGGGGAAACACAGGTCCAGACCCTAGTGGTTGGTAGGGGAACTGCAGGTCCAGGTCTGGACCCTCATGGTCAGTGGGGAAACCGCAGTTCCAGGTCTGGACCCTAGTGGTCCATAGGGGAACAACAGTTCCAGACCCTAGTGGTTGTTAGGGGAAACACACGTCTGGAACTGCAGGTCCAATTCTGGACCCTTGTGGTCGTTGCGGGACCACTAGGGAAAAACTTCAAATAGATCATTTCTATACAAACGGTCACACAGCTGCTGCAACGACCTTTTCCAGAATTTTAGAGATAAATGGAAGGTTGGAAATCGGTCGATAATTAGATAAAGTGTCTGGATCAAGAGAGGGTTTTTTAAGTTTTGGTTTGATTACTGCGACTTTAAAAACCTGTGGCACATATCCCAAGACCAGGGACAAGTTGATCTGGTCCAGTATTGTCGCACCAATGAGAGATTTACAGAACCAAACAGTCTAGAGTCAGGTCAGGGAGGTCTACAGGAACCAAACAGTCTAGAGTCTGGTCAGGGAGGTCTACAGGAACCAAACAGTCTAGAGTCAGATCAGGGGGGTCTACAGGAACCAAACAGTCTAGAGTCTGGTCAGGGAGGTCTACAGGAACCAAACAGTCTAGAGTCAGATCAGGGGGGTCTACAGGAACCAAACAGTCTAGAGTCAGATCAGGGGGGTCTACAGGAACCAAACAGTCTAAAGTCAGGTCAGGGAGGTCTACAGGAACCAAACAGTCTAGAGTCAGCTCAGGGAGGTCTATAGGAACCAAACAGTCTAGAGTCAGGTCAGGGAGGTCTACAGGAACCAAACAGTCTAGAGTCAGATCAGGGGGGTCTACAGGAACCAAACAGTCTAGAGTCTGGTCAGGGAGGTCTACAGGAACCAAACAGTCTAGAGTCAGATCAGGGGGGTCTACAGGAACCAAACAGTCTAGAGTCAGATCAGGGGGGTCTACAGGAACCAAACAGTCTAAAGTCAGGTCAGGGAGGTCTACAGGAACCAAACAGTCTAGAGTCAGCTCAGGGAGGTCTATAGGAACCAAACAGTCTAGAGTCAGGTCAGGGAGGTCTACAGGAACCAAACAGTCTAGAGTCAGCTCAGGGAGGTCTATAGGAACCAAACAGTCTAGAGTCAGGTCAGGGAGGTCTACATGAACCAAACAGTCTAGAGTCAGGTCAGGGAGGTCTACAGGAACCAAACAGTCTAGAGTCAGCTCAGGGAGGTCTACAGGAACCAAACAGTCCAGAGTCAGGTCAGGGAGGTCTCTAGGAACCAAACAGTCCAGAGTCAGGTCAGGGAGGTCTACAGGAACCAAACAGTCCAGAGTCAGGTCAGGGAGGTCTACAGGAACCAAACAGTCTAGAGTCAGGTCAGTCAGGTCTACAGGAACCAAACAGTCTAGAGTCAGGTCAGGGAGGTCTACAGGAACCGAACAGTCTAGAGTCAGGTCAGTCAGGTCTACAGGAACCAAACAGTCTAGAGTCAGCTCAGGGAGGTCTGATGATGAACTATTCAGATCAGATGAATGTAATAATGTCAGATTTATTTTCTATTTGTCTGTTTTCAGGCATCCAGAGGCTGAACTCAGCAGACTTCAGAAAACCAAACAGCATTGTGAGCTTGGAGAAAGTCCTGGTGCATTATCTCCAGAGCTGAGAGACGAGACTGTGAACCGACCCGTCCAGACCCAGAGTTCAGAGGAGCTCAGAGCTGTAGAGCTGATGCCAGATCAGAGCAGCTTCAGTGACATGAACGCTTAGTTTACTCCATGAACTGTTCCTCCATATTTTTTATGCATGGGTATATGGATGTATAACATGTATATAAAGAAAGAATACATTCTCTGAATAAATATCTGAAGAAGGTTAAATCTGTTGTCTTTCTTCCTGCATTCTGGATGTTTTGATCATTTTGGCCACAAGATGGCGGCAAAGCTATAGCGTTAATCCTGCAGTGACGTCGCAGTGTGGTCATGTGAGAGGTCGTTCTCACCACACATACTTCAAGGTCTTTGTATTTTCCAGGTCCATGAAAGTGCTTTATCAATGAAGAGTAGAGACCAGAGCGTCACCCTTCTGAGGACTGCAGGAGGCCGTATGGGTCAGGTGTTTGGGGCAGGACCAGGGACGTGCTGACCCTACGATGAAGCAGTCGGCTCTTGGAGTCTACTGGAGTCATGAGCTGAAGACAGAAGGGGATGTCTAAGCTGGAGCAGCTTCAGCCGTCTGCTCATGGACGGTAAACTTTTCCACAGATTAGTCTGCAAGTGCACCGTCACCCCTGGTTTAATCTGGACCTGTGAACATCTGGAAGCAGCTGACAGAGGTGTGGACATGTCAGCGATCTAATCAGTATGATGGCATGGAGCCTTTTAAAACTTTAAAAGTCAACAATAGAGACTTGAAGTCCATTAAAAAACAAAACAGGGGAGTCAGAGAGGGTCCAGTAATTCCAGGACTGAAGTAGCACAATAACACTTGATTGAGCCAGTTAAAAGAGAAGCTGCTGCGTTCAGTGGCAGTCCAGTATGGTTTTGCCCGGTGGCCTTCCCTGGAGCCGGCTCAGGTACCTGGTCCACAGTTTAGAGTGTGTGAGACCCCTGTTGCAGGGGGTTCCTGGTGGTAGGGGAACACACTAGTGACCTGGACTCCTGTGGCTGCCCAGGCCATCTGAAGGCGGTGCAGGGCCAACCACATGAGACTCCTTAAACACTCACGGGATGTGCCCAGCAGGAGATCAGTGAACACACCAGGGCCCCTGATCGGCCCCACACTCCACACATGCATCCCACACGCACACCACATTAGAAAATTAACCAGTCCCTTCCCTGCACCCCCTAAAATCCAAGTAGATCCCACTCTGGAGCTCCTCTGGGAAGACCCAGAGCTGGCTGAAAGTCATCTGACCTAGAGTTAATAAAAGTGGAACCCTTTTCCAGGTTTTTGAAAGGGAAGTAAGTCTTTCCCTAACGTGAAATATGTTACATTTAACCGCACCACTGATACGTTCCTGACACTGGATGACAGTGTCTTCTACAGAAGGAACCTTCAAACAGCACCCACAGGTGACTTGTGTTTTACTTTACTGCATGGCCCCATGTTAGCTGGAACTGACCCCCCCCATCCCCAGATAATCCAAAAACAGGCAAGTGGGTGGGGCGAGCAGGTCTGGAAATCCCCTGGACCACTCCCACCATCTGTGGACATTAACTCAGACTCACGTCACAACGGTTCTGGTGAACCATATCAGCCGGGTCCACTGGTACCGAACGTACCGAGCCAATCATGTGACGACTCATGTAGGAGCGTCCAGAAGTACTCCTTGGATTTATTTTGTCCTCATTTTTGCTCTGCTCCTCATGTATTTATATTTAGTCTTCCTCAGCTTTCTCTTTAACTCTTCCTGCCCTACCTGCAGTTCTTCTTTGTCTCATAGACTGTAAAAGGAAAATTGATGAAGCATTAAGTCACGTGATCTTTTGATTTCTGCAGAGTGGTTTTGAAGCTCTTTTTCTTCATTCTGAGTGCAGCCATGTTGCTCAGAAAGCTGACCTCTGCTGCTCCGTCTTGCTGTTGTTGTTGATTTATGTGGAGCCTCTGCAAATCTTCTGAATTTTTTAAACCATGGATCTGGTCAGTTGGCTCTCAATGCAAATGACCCTCTAGACTGTTTGGTTCCTGTAGACCTTCTTGACCTGACTCTAGACTGTTTGGTTCCTGTAGACCTCCCTGACCTGACTCTACACTGTTTGGTTCCTGTAGACCTCCCTGACCTGACTCTAGACTGTTTGGTTCCTGTAGACCTCCCTGACCTGACTCTAGACTGTTTGGTTCCTATAGAACTCCCTGATCTGAGTCTAGACTGTTTGGTTCCTGTTGACCTCTCTGACGTGACTCTAGACTTTTTGGTTCCTGTAGACCTCCCTGACCTGACTCTAGACTGTTTGGTTCCTGTAGACCTCCCTACCGTGACTCTAGACTGTTTGGTTCCTGTAGACCTCCCTGAGCTGACTCTAGACTGCTTGGTTCCTGTAGACCTCCCTGACCTGACTCTAGACTGTTTGGTTCCTGTAGACCTCCCTGACCTGACTCTAGACTGTTTGGTTCCTGTAGACCTCCCTGACCTGACTCTAGACTGTTTGGTTCCTGTAGACCTCCCTGACCTGACTCTAGACTGTCTGGTTCCTGTAGACCTCCCTGACCTGACTCTAGACTCTTTGGTTCCCGTAGACCTCCCTGACCTGACTCTAGACTGTTTGGTTTCTGTAGACCTGACTGAGCTGACTCTAGATTGTTTTGTTCCTGTAGACCTCCCTGACCTGACTCTAGACTGTTTGGTTCCTGTAGACCTCCCTGACCTGACTATAGACTGTTTGGTTCCTGTAGACCTCCCTGACCTGACTCTAGACTGTTTGGTTCCTGTAGACCTCCCTGAGCTGACTCTAGACTTTTTGGTTCCTGTAGACCTCCCTGAGCTGACTCTAGACTGTCTGGTTCCTGTAGACCTCCCTGACCTGACTCTAGACTGTTTGGTTCCTGTAGACCTCCCTGACCTGACTCTAGACTGTCTGGTCTCTGTAGACCTCCCTGACCTGACTCTAGACTGTTTGGTTCCTGTAGACCTCCCTGACCTGACTCTAGACTGTTTGGTTTCTGTAGACCTGACTGACCTGACTCTAGATTGTTTGGTTCCTGTAGACCTCCCTGAGCTGACTATAGATTGTTTTGTTCCTGTAGACCTCCCTGACCTGACTTTAGACTGTTTGGTTTCTGTAGACCTCCCTGACCTGACTCTAGACTGCATGGTTCCTGTAGACCTCCCTGACCTGACTTTACACTGTTTGGTTCCTGTAGACCTTCTTGACCTGACTCTAGACTGTTTGGTTCCTGTAGACCTCCTTGACCTAACTCTAGACTGTTTGGTTCCTGTAGACCTCCTTGACCTAACTCTAGACTGTTTGGTTCCTGTAGACCTCCCTGACCTGACTATAGACTCTTTTGTTCCTGTAGACCTCCCTGAGCTGACTCTAGACTTTTTGGTTCCTGTAGACCTCCCTGACCTGACTCTAGACTGTTTGGTTCCTGTAGACCTCCCTGACCTGACTCTAGACTGTCTGGTTCCTGTAGACCTCCCTGAGCTGACTCTAGACTGTTTGGTTCCTGTAGACCTCCCTGACCTGACTCTAGACTGTCTGGTTCCTGTAGACCTCCCTGACCTGACTCTAGACTGTTTGGTTCCTGTAGACCTCCCTGACCTGACTTTACACTGTTTGGTTTCTGTAGACCTCCCTGACCTGACTCTAGACTGTTTGGTTCCTGTAGACCTCCCTGACCTGACTCTAGACTGTTTGGTTTCTGTAGACCTGACTGACCTGACTCTAGATTGTTTTGTTCCTGTAGACCTCCCTGACCTGACTTTAGACTGTTTGGTTCCTGTAGACCTCCCTGACCTGACTCTAGACTGTTTGGTTTCTGTAGACCTGACTGACCTGACTCTAGATTGTTTTGTTCCTGTAGACCTGACTGACCTGACTCTAGACTGTTTGGTTCCTGTAGACCTCCCTGACCTGACTCTAGACTGTTTGGTTCCTGTAGACCTCCCTGACCTGACTCTAGACTGTCTGGTTCCTGTAGACTTCCCTGACCTGACTCTAGACTGTTTGGTTCCTGTAGACCTCCCTGACCTGACTCTACACTGTTTGGTTTCTGTAGACCTCCCTGACCTGACTCTAGACTGTTTGGTTCCTGTAGACCTCCCTGACCTGACTCTAGACTGTTTGGTTTCTGTAGACCTGACTGACCTGACTCTAGATTGTTTTGTTCCTGTAGACCTCCCTGACCTGACTTTAGACTGTTTGGTTCCTGTAGACCTCCCTGAGCTGACTCTAGACTGTTTGGTTCCTGTAGACCTCCTTGACCTAACTCTAGACTGTTTGGTTCCTGTAGACCTCCCTGACCTGACTCTAGACTCTTTTGTTCCTGTAGACCTCCCTGAGCTGACTCTAGACTCTTTGGTTCCTGTAGACCTCCCTGAGCTGACCTCAGTCTTCAATAGATCTAATTCATCCCAACTCGACCTCTCAAAAATGTTTTTTTCCCTCATTGGTGCAACAATACTGGACCAGATCAACTTGTCCCTAGTCTTAGGATATGTCCCACAGGTTTTTAAAGTTGCAGTAATCAAACCATCACTTAAAAAACCCTCTCTTGACCCAGACATTTTATCTAATTATCGACAGATTTCCAACCTTCCATTTATCTCTAAAATTCTGGAAAAGGTCGTTGCAGCAGCTGTGTGAACATTTGTATAGAAATGATCTGTTTGAAGTTCTTCAGTCAGGGTTCAGATGCATCATAGCACAGAAACAGCACTGGTTCCAGTCTCCAATGACCTTCTTATGGACTCAGATACTGGGTTAGTGTCCATACTGGTTCTGCTGGACCTCAGATACTGGGTTAGTGTCCATACTGGTTCTGCTGGACCTCAGATAATGGGTTAGTGTCCATACTGGTTCTGCTGGACCTCAGATAATGGATTAGTGTCCATACTGGTTCTGCTGGACCTCAGATGATGGATCAGTTTCCATACTGGTTCTGCTGGACCTCAGATAATGGATTAGTGTCCATACTGGTTCTGCTGGACCTCAGATAATGGATTAGTGTCCATACTGGTTCTGTTGGACCTCAGCGCTGCTTTTGATACCATAGATCACAGCATTTTACTGCAGAGTATGTTGTTGGTATTAAAGGGACAGCTCTAGATTGGTTTAAATCAGATCTGTCTGATAGATTCCAGTTTGTTCATGTTCATGAGGTTTCTTCAGTACAGACGAGGGTCTGCTATGGTGTCCCGCAGGGTTCAGTTCTAGGACCAATCTTGTTCAGTTTATACATGCAGCACTTGGGAAGTTTTATCAGGAACCACAGCATTAATGTTCATTGTTATGTTGATGATACGCAGCTGTATCTGTCTATGAAGATGAAACAGAACCATTAGACAAACTTCAGGTGTCTTCAGGACATCAAGGACTGGATGTCCACTAATGTTTTGCTCCTAAATTCTGATAAAACAGAGGTTGTTGTTTGTGGTCCAAATACTCAGGAAGGGATTAGATGGTCTTGCGATGGCCTCCAGTAAAACTGTGAGAAACCTTGGCGTTATATTCGATCAGGATTTGTCATTTAAACAGCAGATTAATCAGGTTTGTAAAACTGCGTTTTCACACCTTTTTTTTTTTTTCATGATCATTCTTGTCAGTATGGACATCGTGCACACGCTGTATGTACGATACACATCGAAATTGGACCTCTGCCTTTAACCCATCAACTAGTTTCACTAGTGAGCAGTGGGGCTGCCAGCATCAGCGCCCGGGGAGCAATTGGGAGTTAAGGGCCTTGCTCAGGGGCCCCCAGTGATTTGGGTGAAGGAGGCTGACACCACCTCCACCTTTAACACCAAACTTCAACGTTTGTGTTCAGTAAAACATCTAGTTGGTGTAAACTTTAGTGTGTCAGGACCAGTAGTCACAGCTGCAGCTGCAGGACCAGACTGGAGCAGCTGGTCTTCAACACAGCTTCATCCTGGATCTGCTGCTGTAGACCTGCTGCAGGGGGACACCAACATGATCCACTGACCTGCAGTCCCACCTCTGACCACCTCAGTGTCTGCTGTCTACACCTGTTTAGATAGTGGTCTCTGTAGTCCACCAACTAACCAGGTACCAGTCTGATGGACAGAAACTCTCAGTTCTCCAGGTAACAGATGATTATACTGATGGATCTGGTCTTTGGTACCTTTGACGGTGTGTCTGTCTCTCTACTTCCTGCTCTACCCCAGCCACAGTAGGCCTGGTGCCTTGTGACTGTGTTCTCGTGGACTGGATATGATGTCTTCAGTCAGACCTCCTCTAAGGTAAGTGTGGAGTTAAATTTCCACCTCAGTCTCAGCCAACCTGTCAATGAAAAACAGAAGAAAAACTCAAGCGATTCCAGGTCCAGTGTGACGAATCTGTGCAGAAATGGGATCCGTATAAACAGAGGCAGTATGGTTGCACCACTAACACATGCAGCACTGCTCCTGTTTGCTTAACTGGGGCTTCTCCAGGCTGTTTATGTAACTGGGAGGAGAAACAGGGTCACAGTGCTCGGATGGAGGGTCTCATCTGAGCTGGTGTCCTGTTCTGCACCAGTTCAGGACCATGACTCTTCTGCTGTGAAGCCATGTGGTTGTGATTGGTGCAGTATGTGGTTTGACATCGTCTTGCTGAAAGATGCATGAACTTCCTCTAAAACCTTCCTCAAAAGACGTTCCCTGTCTGGATGAGAGCAGCTGGAAAGTTTCTTTCTCAGATGTTCCAGCAGTCAAGTCCATAGACACTAATGCTCCTCTGGACCATCAGAGATGCAGACTGTTGAAGTGAGCTTATAACAGGCTTGATGGCCCTTGAACTCTTTAGTCTGGAGGAGGCGGCTTCCAGGGTTTCCTAAAGAAAATTCATATTTGGACCTGGCCAACAAACGTTTGTGATGATAAGGAGAGTGTAAACCTGTTTCATTTATGGTTTAACGGTCCAATTATACAAGCTGATCTCTGTCGTACACGTGGACTTCAAACACAGCCTCTGGAAAACTTCATTACACGCTGACACAACAGAACCAATGCCAACAAAAACACAGTCAGCAATGTGATTCCTCCTAAAGTGGCCACACAAACTGAAGGTAGTCTGAAGTGTGTGTGGCCATCTCCTCGTGGTACAGCAGCAGGTTTATGTACATGTGGAGGTGGCCACGCCCCCTCTGACGTGACCACATGGATATGAACAGTCGCTTTGACCCTCTGGATGTCACCGCAGCGGCTGACTCCACCCCTCACCCCCACTGGCGCTCCGGTCTGTGAATTCCCCATGTGTCCTGCTGACTCCAGGGGCGGCGGCCCCTCCAAAAGCTTCAGGATACGCTTGTCATCCTGAAGCTGCTGTAGGAACTGGAAACATGTTCACATGCAGCAAAGGTCCCGGCGTTCTCTTTAATCACATTCAACTTAATTTACATGCCAGCAGTCATAAGGCAGTCGTAATTAAAAAGTATAACATTTAACATTGTTCAGCGACTTGTGCTTTGGATACACATCGTTAAACATTGTATGCAAAGTTTCATGACCTCCTTTAATTCTACATAATTCTGTGTTAAAATATAATAAAATCCTCTGATCCTAGTGGGTCTTAAATACAGCCAAAAACAGTCTTTAGAAGGGGCGGTACTAACTCTCACGCAAAGTAGCGGTGAAACGGAAGATCCGTTTCCAGCACAAAGTCCCAGAATCAGTCCTGAAACCAGTCCCAGAACCAGTTCTAGACACATCCTAAAAACCAGTCCCAGAACTAGTCTAGGAACCCAACCTAGGACCAGCGCTAGAACCAGTCCTAGACCTGCCCTAGAACCACCCTGAGAACTATGCCAAATCCCATTCCAATTACTTCAACCAGTCTCAGAACCAGTCCTAAACCAGTTCTAGAACTAGCCCTAGGTCCAACTTAAGAAATATTCCCAGTCCCATTCCCAGTCTTGCAACCAGTCCCAGAACCAGTCCCAAACCAGTCCTAGAAATAGAATGTGTCCTGGTACCAGTCCAGGAACCTGTCCCAGACCAGTCTCAGAACCAGTCCTAGAACCAGTCCCAGAACCAGTCCTAGAAATAGCCTGAGAATCTGTCCTGGTACCAGTCCAGGAACCTGTCCCAGACCAGTCTCAGAACCAGCCCTAGAACCAGTCCTGTAACTAGTACCAGACCTTGTCCTAGATCAGTCCTAGAACCGGTCCAAGAACCAGCCCTAGAACCATCCCCAGAGCTTGGGAACCAACACAATAACAAGGTTATAGATGTCCATAAGTCTGTTGTGTCTCTGCGTTGAGTTGAAGGAGCTTCATGGGATATCTCTGGTGGAACTGGTTCTCTCCTGGTTCTCCCCTCCAGCTCTGGGCTGCCTGATTGACTTCAAAGCTTTTTAAGCATTCATAACATCGGAAGGATTTTAAAGTCACTCCCAGAAGCACTGCAGCAGGATGAAATGACACAAGAACAAGTTGAAGAGCGTCACACGTTGCTGATGTTGGAAACGTGGCTGTGAAACGTCCAGTGAGACAGACCAGGGCTGAAAAGCGATCTGTGTCAGAGGGTTATGATGTTTCCATCTTCTCTCATGTTCTCCTGGCTGCCGCGGGGTGTGTGGCTGGGGTTTCCATGGTGATTCAAGGATGCAGAGATGCTGCTGGGTAACGAGATGCTCTGGGGGAGGGGCCTGCCTCCCACGGAGGTGTGTGGGCCCCAGCAGGGTGAGTCCCCGCTGCCTTGGGTCCTGGGGGGGCCTGGTTGTCGGTTGTACGGTGTCAGACAGTCGTTCTCCAGAATCAGGTCGCCATCGTCGTCTTCATCATCACTGTCGCCCTCTGCCATGCTGCTGCTGCAGAAACGACAGATGAACCTTCTTTACCTTAAACTGCGTCACTAAAGCCTCCAATGAGTTTTTCATTAGAACACTGGGTTAAAGGCCATCGTTGAAGGTCATTGTTACCTTGCAGTAATGGGGTTACTCTGAGAGGCGGGGCTTGGAGAATCATGCGACAGAGCAGAGCCCGTGGATCCGACCGAGCCCACAGAACCCGAGTTGCCCACTGAGGTTTTACTCCCGCGATGCACCACGTTGTTCCTTTGGTTGGCTGGTTTCACGGTCACAATCAGGTTGTGACTGTTGGCCACCATCATGTCTGTAACCTGAAACAAGACAAGAGGAGGGAATCAGCGAGGATCTGTTGACGGTCTGGAAGAAACCGAGTCCCTGGTCATTCCTGTTCAATCCTGCACCCTAACCCCTTGAAACAGGAGGCTCTGCAGCAAATGTTTGCAGGCCGCTCAGTGGAAGGAGGTGGCTGCCACAAAGGATCATTGTAAGACCACTCAAGTAGAGCTAGACAAGTCCAGGTCACGTTCCAGTCTGGGTGTGGAGCCCTCCATAGCAGAGTATAAATATGAGCAGATTCATCCATCGGTGGACTCACTGTGTCCCAGAATGCACCACGCAGACCGGGCCGTTACACAGGCAGCAGCAACCCAGCACGTGAACCTCCACTAGAAATAGAGGTTCACGTGCTGTTCCCTGGAAGGAACTCCTCTACACTGGTGACCACAGACCAGAGACACAAGCGTTCCTAGTTCAGGAACGTTCAGAGATCTACTGTGTTAGGACGAACATTACAACACATTTTGGTGCTTCTGCTGCTGAAACTGCAGCAGAAGCCCCAAAAGAGAAGCTGAGCAAGCAGACGGGGGAGCAGCGAGAAGACGAATCTGTGAACTGCAGATATGAAGAACGCCTTATGTTACTGGTTATAACTGTTCACAGCACCACGCCAGATTCTGTCGACATACAGTTCTTTGAACAGTCAAAAACCAAATGAAATGTGATTTTTTTCCACGTTTACATGTGAAGGTGCAGTGATGGACTGATGCGTGTCAGGGTGAACGTTCTGGTCGTTCACCAGGACAGGAACAGACCGACGTGACAAGAGGCTCCTCTGCTGCTCAGCAGTTACCCGAGCATCCTGCTGAGGCGGCAGAAGAACAGGATGAAGCCCCCACACACACCCTCCATCTCCGGGCTTCGAAGCAGAATGACTCCACGACCATTAGTCAAGCAGCCTCCACTTCGTATGGATGTAGAACTGACGAAGGCTGTTCTAAGATGCTTCCAGTCTTATTTACCTGATCCAAAGACTTTCCTGCCACATCGATGCCGTTGACCTCCAGGATTTCGTCATTGAGGGCCAGCAGTCCCGTGCTCTCTGCAAGCCCACCTCTCACCAGACGCGATATGAACACCCCGGGAACCTGCAGGGCGAGGTGAAAGCATGAGAACAGCTGGAAGCATGTCCTGCTGTCTGCTGCATCTCTGATCTAGTTACACGTCCAAACTGTCTGGAGTTCAACAGCGAGGGAATATTCACACATGGAAATGATTCAAGACAGCTGTCCACCTTCCAAGAGTGAACATGTTTTCTTTTCTTAATTTTTGTCAAATAAATAACGGCATCGTAGAAGAGAGCTAGACGTCGTTGTTGGCCTGAAGTTATGTTCTGCTGCTAAGAGTCACCGTGATCAGCCGACTTTAAACGCGCTGTGGTTTTGTGTGGCGACAGCGGGGAGGGGTCGCCACGGCCAGGCGGCGTACCTGACGCAACCCTCACACCCAGGAAGGTGGGAAGAAGTGGGAGGCGACCGCACCAACTATCAGGTGTCCAGGACAGGCGGGTTCAGGCGAAGCAACGCCTGCAGACCGAATGAAGGCAGCGGAGCTGACAGCTGGAGTCCTCTCATCACTGAAAACAGATTTCGCTGCTTTGCTTAGTCCGGATTCATGTCCGCACTTCAAAAGTGATCGGCGCATGCGGAGCACGCAGGTCCATCGCTCCCCGCTGGCGCGTCGCTGCTGCAGACCAGAGGGGGGAGACCCCGGTCGGAGGGACGGCTGGACGTGGAGGCGCGCTGTGGTCCTCTGTAAAAGCACGGCTCACCAACTTCATCACACTCGGGAGTGACGGTTTAAGACGTGTACCGCCTCTTTTCTTTTGACTGATCCAGTCCTTGAGTGGAATACCACTCCCCATGTTTGCCTTATTACTGTTCAATAATTGGACAGGAACGTACCCTGTTGTCTTAAAGTAGAGTTGCAGTAACTCGCAGTTACCACTTCTGATGATGTGTTTAAACTTCGACTGAACCTTTAAACACGATTCAACCTGCTGCCAGACATGTTGAAAATCATTAATACGTTGCAAAGTAAAAGATATGAACATGGTGAAAAGGCAGAGAAATCGTGGCCAATCAGCTCCACCAAGAAGCTGTTGCCAGAGTCATTATAGAAGCGAACGAGCTTGTGGGCACTAAACCCAGAGCATTCAACAATTAACTCGTGCTTTCACAAATTTCACCAACTAAACCTGTATGACAGACTGGTGGCAACCAGGCTTTGTTAGAGTCATTCGTTACGAAGATAAATGTCCCTGTATCTGATAACAGGAGCTCCTCGGAGGTGGCCGGCCCGGCTCAGTTTATTCAAACTGCACCATCAGAAAACTGCAGAATATTTAAAAACGAGCTACGAGTCTGATCATGAGAGGTCACAGATATGCCAAAGCCCAGAGGGACTTTGACTTGTTCCCGTTTGGAGTTCGTCCACAAACACGGAAATATTTAGGAATTTGGGTCACACACTCTTTCAAAGACGTTTTCAAAGCAATTATTCACCACCGTTAGGTCAAACTGGATCTGGAGCGTTGGTGTCGACCACCCTTTCATTAGGAGGGAGAATAAACACCATAAAAGTAAATGTACCACCAACATTTCTATTTGTGTTTCAGTGCATCCCTTTATACTTATCTAAATCCTTTACATGTGTGGATAACAGATATCCAGATTTCTATGGAATAGAAACAACCCTAGAAAAGGAAAGACATCTTCCAGCAACGCCGTCAATGTGGTGGCTCTTCGCTTCCTAACCTTCAGTATGACAGCATAGGAGCCCTGCTACACTGGAAACAATCCGGACACGGACACTTGGACACGGACACGGACATGGACACGGACACGGACACGGACACGGACACTTGGACACGGTTCAGACGAGTGTCTTCCCTGAACACGATGTCACAGTCTGCATCCATCGATAGAAATAATTCGCTGTACCTTCAACCACACACGAAGCTTTTCATGAATGCAGCAGATGTGGAGTTGTCGCAGTAGAAGATCTTTTTATTGATGGCATTTTTGCATCAACCCAAGACCCCTAATACCACTAAAAAACAATGGGAGGAAGATATGGGTTTGGAAATCTCTGAGGAGACTTGGGGAAAGTTCTGGATGGGATATCAATTCAATCCACTGTACTTATTTAATCCCATAAAGAGAAATTAGTCTTCATCAATCTGTTTACGACACATGGTTATTCAGTTTAAGGGGATGCATGACCTCCGTTGGTCCTCACTATCAATCCCATTTGTGATCGATGTAAACAATTGTACATGTTTTGGTATTTAAAACATTGTCAAATGTCCTACAAACACCTCTAAATCCATCTGTGACCTCTGCACCAGTTGGTGTAATCCAACAGGATGTCGACCTTAATTCCAGGGAATGGAAAAGGAATTCCCTCCAACCGTTACGATGTGGATCAGTGATCTTTTACACTGTTTGGTGTGAGAGAAAATTCCCTTTTTAGGTTAAGTAGAGACACTGGATGAACTACAGTTGACATATTTCACGACCGACTCTGTATTAGTCAAGAATCATTGCTTATCAGCGTAATTCAAATATAAATACACCTACGAGCTGCGATTTGTGTATATTTGAAGTAAATAGTGGGTGGTACAGCGACGGGGGGTTGTTTTGTGCTGTTTATGTTCGGCACACTTGTATTTGAAACTTTGTACTTCTTTCTTTCATAAATTCAAAATGCCAATGAAAAGACTTATGATATAGTATAATATAAATATATAAATATATATATAATATAGTATAAAATAAAAAAAGAAGTTGTCTGGTGTGAGAGCGTGGGCTGACGTGACACAAGACTCACCTTCTCCACGCCCTGAGGCGTCACCCGCACGCTCACCCCATCCCGGATATAGAAGCCCAACGGTTTGTGGGTACCGTGCTTGTGGAGTCGAACCCTCCTGTGCGTCTCAGGTAAAATGTCCACGTCGATGATGGACGAGATCTGTCGGAAGTCCTGTGGTGGGCCAATCAGAAGGCCCGACTGGTGCTTGGAGTGGGTGGGGCCCAAACTGGCAGAACGCAGCCCTGTTAAGCCCAGCCCCTTCTTGCGCCTCTGGAGCGAGTTGGTGTGAAAAACTTCAGGCTCATCCCCTGAGACAAAACAGACAGATGGAAAAAGGTGGAATTCAGGAGTCGTTTAAATGAATTCTTGTCTGACCACCAAGGGCGATGTCGAACGACGAGTTGGTTGCTGTGCAACCATGAGGTCACCAGATGGACCAATCCTCTCCTGGGCAGGACACTGAACGCCACACTGCCCCCACTGCCTCAGCCAATCAGAGTGCAGGTCCCAAACGCAAATAAAAGGGTAGGGGAGGAGTCAGGAATGACATCATATAGAACCTACACCAAATCAATATTGATCTGACAGAAGATTCAAACTTCCAAACATGTTTCAGTGACCTGGTATGACTGAACGTCCACTTTCATGGCCATGGAATTGTGAGACAGTGATTAATTACTTAATACATTTCATTTTTTCGTTTTTTATTGATTCATTCCAGACACGTCAAAACCATCGTTGAAAGCATCTAAAGCAAGTCCATCTCCATGGAGCTCCATGGTCATGAGTCCAGCCCCGCCCAGCTTTTCCTGCTCCATGACCAGTAACTGACAGAAAACTATATAAAATATTCGCCACAGTGTGGAAGGTCATCCAGATCTTTAGGATTCTGTGACATCACAAAGCCTGATCGGAGGAGAATCATAGTTCTGAAAATCCAGACCATCCTGTCTCAGACTGACAGAAACACTGATCCATGTATGTGCTCCTTCAACATTGGACCGTTGTCCTAAACACATTTAAAATCCTCCAGTCATCAAAATGCAGCAGCCAGGGTTCTGAGGAGAACCAGCAGACGAGATCAAATGTTTCCACTTTTAGCTCCTCGTTATTGTCTACTTACAAAATCCAGAACAGAAGTTAAACTAAACAGATGTTCCAAGCAGAACCCTTGTCTCTCAGACAGCAGGTCTACTTGTGGTTCCTGGAGGTTCTAACAGTAGAATGGTAGAACCTTCAGGTATCAGGTTCCTCTCCTCTGGAACCAGCTGCCAGTTTGTGTTTGGGACGCAGACACACTTTCTACCTTAAGATGAAGATTAAAGCCACCTTTTGATAACGTTTTTGGTTCCAGATGGATCAGGTGACCTGGAACATCCCTTAGTGATGCTGCTATGGACCCGAACTGCTGGGAGACCTCCCATGATGCACCTCTCCTCACCCTGTTCTCCTCCACTCCAACTCTGTTGTTGTTGTCCTGAGCAAACCGGGAGGGTCCTGGCCAACCCGGGAAGGTCCTGAGCAAACCGGGAGGGTCCTGGCTGACCCAGGAGGGTCCTGAGCGACCCGGGTGGGTCCTGAGCGACCCGGGTGGGTCCTGAGCGACCCGGGAGGGTCCTGAGCAAACCGGGAGGGTCCTGGCTGACCTGGGAGGGTCCTGAGCAAACCGGGAGGGTCCTGGCCAACCCGGGAAGGTCCTGAGCGACCCGGGTGGGTCCTGGCTGACCCGGGAGGGTCCTGGCTGACCTGGGAGGGTCCTGAGCAAACCGGGAGGGTCCTGGCCAACCCGGAAAGGTCCTGAGCGACCCGGGTGGGTCCTGGCTGACCCGGGAGGGTCCTGGCTGACCTGGGAGGGTCCTGAGTGACCCGGGAAGGTCCTGAGCGACCTGCTGGACTGTTAGGTCTTTAATCACAGCTCAGAGGTCAAGTTCATGAAGGTACTAAAGTGATGACAGATAACCTACCATGGAGACCAGAAGTGTTTTGGTACCGGACAGTAAATCCATTTGTTTCTGCTGTGAAGTTGTGATAGAGTTAAAACTTTAACACACTCTTTGTTTCATCTCATTGTTATTGTCTGTATACTGCTCGTCTTATAAGATAATTGTACACGTCAGAATATATCTTGTATAAGTTGCTTATTTTCATGTCGTCTGTGACCTCCTTATTTTCAATAAAAGCCTCAAGAGGCCATCAGAGGGGGGGTGGACAGAGACCAGAGCAGCGGAGATGTGGCTGAGTTCTCTGTCCGTGCTCCGTGATGATGAATGAAAAACTTACGGACTTTGTCTTTCTTCCTTATTGTGTGTTTAATAAATGTTAGGTCGTTTAAACCTGACAAGTTGGACATTGGAAGAAGGAGGTTGGTGGGGATGAACTCACTGATGATCCGAACCAGGCGTGTTTAAGCAGGAAACATCTGACACCTGTAGGACAGCTGTCCTCAAGGACCGGAGCGGGTCGGTCCTGATCCACAACATCACCCGCAGACACAGTTTTATGGAGCCTTGGTACCTCCTGTGTGTACATGAACGTTGATGTTTTGGGTTCCTCCAAGACTCACATGGCTGACTTGCAATTTTTGTTCTGGAGGAAACTCACATGTCCATGTCACATGATCCTGGAGAGCAATTACATGTCACATGTCCAACTGATGCAAGATACATCGAAGGATCTACACGGACCATCTGCAGGCCTCACGCACCTGCCCTGACTGAAGATTAATGTCAGAGGCTCATCAAGGATTACTTCCACCCTTTTGTGTGTGAGAACACATTTGGGGGTCTGGACCCAAAAATGAGGTGGGGGCAGATTTCACCCAGCTCTGTAATCCCATTGTTGTTGTTGAGCAGATGATGATTCCCCTTTGTCTCGTTCTCTGTCTGGTGGTCTGGGTTAGTTCAGCACCAGGATGGAGGTTCATACAGCTGCTTTCTACAGTTGTAGTTGACACATTCAAACATCAGCGTTCTGTTTTCTTTACCATCTAAAACCAAGAGAGGCAGTAAAACGTAGACTTGTGTTCTGAGTTTGGCCTTACAATCAGAGCCGTTGTGACATCACTCACAAGATCTTCTGAAAAAAAGGTTTCAGCGGCCCCCCCCCAGCCCATCAAGCCTGGCAGCTCTCTGTCCCTCCATGTCACCACAGAGACACGTGAAATGAGGCGTGCCGCGGCCTTCTTGGACTTTGACGGTCTCCATGACAACCGAGTCAATCTGCGCTGACCTCTCTCTCCAAATGTCCATTTCTGCAGCAGAAATGGACATTTTTATAGCCTGGCGGAGGATCCATGACAACCGTACGACTGTAGGTGCTGGTTTGTGGAGCTCATCAGGTAAAATTAAATAAAGCCACCAACTTATGAGTGACAGCTGCGCTGCAGTCGGTGTTAACAGCCGTGTTAGCAGAGCAGGCGTTGGAGCAGCTCCTCTAGACCAGTGTTTCCTAAACCCTGGTTCTGCAGCACCCCACCCTGCAGGTTTAGACATGCTGCAACACACCTGATCCACATGAGTGGCCGTCACCACTTTGTCATCAAGGTCAGCATTAAGGTGATTCAAAGAGCTTTACAGAGTCTTTAAAACATCACATAAAAAAAAGACGAGATTAAAAATGAAAACAAATAGAAAAAAAACAAAAGATCAAATCAGTGGATAAAATGGAAATAATAATACGTATACGGGTGTATTAAACAGGAAATGCTGCCCATCCTTGGACAAGAGGCCTGCGACATCACTGAGCCCTGGTCCCGGTCTACGACATTAATGATCCCTGGTCCTGGTCTGTGACATCAAGAATCCCTGGTCCTGGTCTGCGACATCGCAGTTCTCTGGTCCCCGTTTGAGATGCTGAGAACCCCTGGTCCTGGTCTGCAACATCACAAATCCCTCCCTGGTCCCAATCTGCAAAATCATGGGTTCCTAGTCTTGGTCTGTGACATTAAGGATCCCTGGTCTTGGTCTGCGACTGAAGTCTTGAACGGGATTCTGTCTTGTCTTGAACGGAAACCTTTGGGAGCATGCAGATGGCGGCGGACAGTCAGGTGGATCCACTTCCTGTTATGACTGAGAATGACTCAGGCTCAGACTCAGCAGGGTAAAAAGCTTAATTTCAGTTATACTTGTCTCCTCAAAGTTATCTGAGCTTTGTCATAACAAAAAAAAAATAGACATGAAAGGAAACGTCTAAAGCTCAGTTCCTCTGCTGGAGACGCAGACCTGACCCGCTGCATTCCTCAGACACAGTCATTCTTCCTGCTGCCCTCCCTGCTTCCATGTGACTCCTTCTCTACCACCAGGGAGCCGTGTTTTCTGACTTAAACCAGCGTCACTGACAGGAGAAACACAGCAGTGAAGCACCGCAGATGGAGTGTGATGGCGATTCCTGACCAGCAAGGCCAAAACTCAGCAGGAAGGTCCAAACTAATGTCTGCAAGGTCATCCATATATAAACCCTTCACCAATGAAGTTCAGAGTGAATGCTGAGAACCTGAAGGGCGTGTCCTTCCTGGAGGCAGAAAGTCTGATAGTATGAGACCGAGCTCCTGCAATAACGTCACAACCAAAAACCAGAACAACATTCCAGACGGAGTTGCTTCACCCTCCACACTCCTACTAGACTACTTTGTACAGACCTGGTTCATATTCATCTGAAGTCTCAAACTGTGCAAAACTTTCTTTTTCAAACGAAGTACTTATATATACACAAGTAGATATAGCAATATACTTTTCTACAAAAACGTATAGTGTCTATTTTTGTACATTTCACTTACCGTCAATAACTTAAAAACACCACAAAACACCACAAAACTCCATAAAACTCCATAAAACTCCATAAAACTCCTATCTAAAAAAAAACTATATCTTAGTAATTACCAAGCACCAACCATCTAACCCAGTGTTTGCCAAACCTGGTCCTGGGGGAACCTGGTCCTGGAGAAACCCTGTCCTGGAGAAACCCTGTCCTAGAGGATTCATGTCCTGGAGGAACCGGGTCCTGGAAGAACCCTGTCCTGGATGAACTGGATCCTGGAGAACCCAGGTCGTGGATGAACGCTGTCCTGGAGGAACACTGTCATGGAGGAACCCTGTCCTGCATGTTTTAGACGTATCCCTGATACACATGGCAATGTCATTGACAGACTTTTAAAGACCTTGATGACAAGCTGACGATGACAACTAATTAGAGTCAGGCATGTTTAACCAGGGAAACATCTAAAACCTGCAGGACAAGAGTCTTCCAGGACCAGGGTCCTCCAGGACCAGGGTTAGGAAACACTGATCTAAACTCCACATTGATTCTCTAGCAGAACTGAGTTTTGTTGCAGTTCCTTGACGGGCCGCTAGAGTCTGGATCCAAAGACAACTTCAGAGCAGAGATAAACATTTTTACAGCCTGGTTCTAAATACAGTTTTGGTCTCAATTGTTTGATTTCGTATCCATGAAAATCGATCAATCAATCAATCTTTATTTGTATAGCACTTTTAAAACAACCAGCGTTGACCAAAGTGCTTCACAATTAAAATCTTTTTTTGTGTACCATGCCAGGGGAGTTTATACAAAGTTATAAAAGTATTTCTAACATGACTCTTTTCTGTTACTCCTGCTTTTGGTTCTGGCAGAAAGCCAGACATTTTATAACAGAGGTTTTTAAGAGGACTGTTTGTATGGAATATAAGGCTGCTTTTATTTGACAAAAATGCCACTAAATGTTTTATTCCTTTCAAACAGAACAGTTCTGGGGATGTTTGTATCAGTGAGGTCATCAGGATGTTCCAGCGCCCCCATGTGGAACAAGTGCTGAGTTGAAGGTGTTTTTAGGAGGACGTAGCTCAGAAACGATGATGATTGACACCTCTGTGTACTCTTCACAGTCAATAAAATCAATCAGTTCAAAGAACAGAAACGATGTGAGAAACCAACAGAAACGACGTGAGAAACCAACAGAAACGACGTGAGAAACCAAAAGAAACGACGTGAGAGAACAACAGAAACGACGTGAGAAACCAACAGAAACGACGTGAGAAACCAACAGAAACGACGTGAGAGACCAACAGAAACGATGTGAGAGACCAACAGAAACGACGTGAGAGACCAACAGAAACGACGTGAGAAACCAACAGAAACGACGTGAGAAACCAACAGAAACGACATGAGAAACCAACAGAAACGACGTGAGAGAACCACAGAAACGACGTGAGAGAACAACAGAAACGACGTGAGAAACTAACAGAAACGACGTGAGAAACCAACAGAAACGACGTGAGAAACCAACAGAAACAACGTGAGAAACCAACAGAAACGACGTGAGAAACCAACAGAAACAACGTGAGAAACCAACAGAAACGATGTGAGAGACCAACAGAAACGACGTGAGAGACCAACAGAAACGACGTGAGAAACTAACAGAAACGACGTGAGAAACCAACAGAAACGACGTGAGAAACCAACAGAAACGACGTGAGAAACCAACAGAAACGACGTGAGAGAACAACAGAAACGACGTGAGAAACTAACAGAAACGACGTGAGAGAACCACAGAAACGACGTGAGAAACCAACAGAAACGACATGAGAGAACAACAGAAACGACGTGAGAAACTAACAGAAACGACGTGAGAAACCAACAGAAACGACATGAGAGAACAACAGAAACGACGTGAGAAACTAACAGAAACGATGTGAGAGACCAACAGAAACGACGTGAGAAACCAACAGAAACGACGTGAGAGAACAACAGAAACGACGTGAGAAACCAACAGAAACGACGTGAGAAACCAACAGAAACGACGTGAGAGAACCACAGAAACGACGTGAGAAACCAACAGAAACGACGTGAGAAACCAACAGAAACGACGTGAGAAACCAACAGAAACGACGTGAGAGAACCACAGAAACGACGTGAGAAACCAACAGAAACGACGTGAGAAACCAACAGAAACGACGTGAGAAACCAACAGAAACGACGTGAGAGAACCACAGAAACGACGTGAGAGAACAACAGAAACGACGTGAGAAACTAACAGAAACGACGTGAGAGAACCACAGAAACGACGTGAGAAACCAACAGAAACGACGTGAGAGAACAACAGAAACGACGTGAGAAACTAACAGAAACGACGTGAGAAACCAACAGAAACGACATGAGAGAACAACAGAAACGACGTGAGAAACTAACAGAAACGACGTGAGAAACCAACAGAAACAACGTGAGAAACCAACAGAAACGACGTGAGAAACCAACAGAAACGACGTGAGAAACAAACAGAAACGACGTGAGAAACCAACAGAAACGACGTGAGAGAACAACAGAAACTACGTGAGAAACCAACAGAAACGACGTGAGAAACTAACAGAAACGACGTGAGAAACCAACAGAAACGATGTGAGCGACCAACGGAAACGATGTGAGAGACCAACAGAAACGATGTGAGAAACTAACAGAAACGATGTGAGAAACTAACAGAAACGACGTGAGAAACTAACAGAAACGACGTGAGAGAACAACAGAAACGACGTGAGAAACCAACAGAAACGACGTGAGAAACCAACAGAAACGACGTGAGAGAACAACAGAAACGACGTGAGAAACCAACAGAAACGACGTGAGAAACCAACAGAAACGACGTGAGAAACCAACAGAAACGACGTGAGAGAACCACAGAAACGACGTGAGAGAACAACAGAAACGACGTGAGAAACTAACAGAAACGACGTGAGAGAACCACAGAAACGACGTGAGAAACCAACAGAAACGACATGAGAGAACAACAGAAACGACGTGAGAAACTAACAGAAACGACGTGAGAAACCAACAGAAACGACATGAGAGAACAACAGAAACGACGTGAGAAACTAACAGAAACGACGTGAGAAACCAACAGAAACGACGTGAGAAACCAACAGAAACGACGTGAGAAACCAACAGAAACGACGTGAGAAACAAACAGAAACGACGTGAGAAACCAACAGAAACGACGTGAGAGAACAACAGAAACTACGTGAGAAACCAACAGAAACGACGTGAGAAACTAACAGAAACGACGTGAGAAACCAACAGAAACGATGTGAGCGACCAACGGAAACGATGTGAGAGACCAACAGAAACGATGTGAGAAACTAACAGAAACGATGTGAGAAACTAACAGAAACGACGTGAGAAACTAACAGAAACGACGTGAGAGAACAACAGAAACGACGTGAGAAACCAACAGAAACGACGTGAGAAACCAACAGAAACGACGTGAGAAACCAACAGAAACGACGTGAGAAACCAACAGAAACGACGTGAGAAACCAACAGAAACGATGTGAGAAACCAACAGAAACGACGTGAGAGAACAACAGAAACGACGTGAGAAACTAACAGAAACGACGTGAGAAACCAACAGAAACGACGTGAGAAACCAACAGAAACGACGTGAGAGAACCACAGAAACGACGTGAGAGAACAACAGAAACGACGTGAGAAACTAACAGAAACGACGTGAGAGAACCACAGAAACGACGTGAGAAACCAACAGAAACGACATGAGAGAACAACAGAAACGACGTGAGAAACTAACAGAAACGACGTGAGAAACCAACAGAAACGACATGAGAGAACAACAGAAACGACGTGAGAAACTAACAGAAACGACGTGAGAAACCAACAGAAACGACGTGAGAAACCAACAGAAACGACGTGAGAAACCAACAGAAACGACGTGAGAAACAAACAGAAACGACGTGAGAAACCAACAGAAACGACGTGAGAGAACAACAGAAACTACGTGAGAAACCAACAGAAACGACGTGAGAAACTAACAGAAACGACGTGAGAAACCAACAGAAACGATGTGAGCGACCAACGGAAACGATGTGAGAGACCAACAGAAACGATGTGAGAAACTAACAGAAACGATGTGAGAAACTAACAGAAACGACGTGAGAAACTAACAGAAACGACGTGAGAGAACAACAGAAACGACGTGAGAAACCAACAGAAACGACGTGAGAAACCAACAGAAACGACGTGAGAAACCAACAGAAACGACGTGAGAGAACAACAGAAACGACGTGAGAAACCAACTGAAACGACGTGAGAAACTAACAGAAACGACGTGAGAAACCAACAGAAACGACGTGAGAAACCAACAGAAACGATGTGAGAAACCAACAGAAACGATGTGAGAGAACAACAGAAACGACGTGAGAAACCAACAGAAACGACGTGAGAAACCAACTGAAACGACGTGAGAAACTAACAGAAACGACGTGAGAAACCAACAGAAACGACGTGAGAAACCAACAGAAACGATGTGAGAAACCAACAGAAACGATGTGAGAGAACAACAGAAACGACGTGAGAAACCAACAGAAACGACGTGAGAAACCAACAGAAACGACGTGAGAGAACAACAGAAACGACGTGAGAAACCAACAGAAACGACGTGAGAAACCAACAGAAACGACGTGAGAGAACAACAGAAACGACGTGAGAGAACCACAGAAACGACGTGAGAAACCAACAGAAACGACGTGAGAAACCAACAGAAACGACGTGAGAGAACCACAGAAACGATGTGAGAAACTAACAGAAACGACGTGAGAAACCAACAGAAACGACGTGAGAGAACAACAGAAACGATGTGAGAAACGAACAGAAACGATGTGAGAAACCAACAGAAACGACGTGAGAAACAGAAACGACGTGAGAAACTAACAGAAACGACGTGAGAAACAGAAACGACGTGAGAAACTAACAGAAACGACGTGAGAAACAGAAACGACGTGAGAAACCAACAGAAACGACGTGAGAGAACCACAGAAACGACGTGAGAGAACAACAGAAACGACGTGAGAAACTAACAGAAACGATGTGAGAAACTAACAGAAACGACGTGAGAAACCAACAGAAACGACGTGAGAAACCAACAGAAACGACGTGAGAGAACAACAGAAACGACGTGAGAGAACAACAGAAACGACGTGAGAAACCAACAGAAACGACGTGAGAGAACAACAGAAACGACGTGAGAAACCAACAGAAACGATGTGAGAAACCAACAGAAACGACGTGAGAAACCAACAGAAACGACGTAAGAAACAGAAACGACGTGAGAAACCAACAGAAACGACGTGAGAGAACAACAGAAACGACGTGAGAAACCAACAGAAACGATGTGAGAAACCAACAGAAACGACGTGAGAAACCAACAGAAACGACGTGAGCGACAAACGGAAACGACGTGAGAAACCAACAGAAACGACGTGAGAGAACAACAGAAACGACGTGAGAAACTAACAGAAACGATGTGAGAAACCAACAGAAACGACGTGAGAAACCAACAGAAACGACGTGAGAAACCAACAGAAACGACGTGAGAAACCAACAGAAACGACGTGAGAAACCAACAGAAACGACGTGAGAAACCAACAGAAACGACGTGAGAAACCAACAGAAACGACGTGAGAAACCAACAGAAACGACGTGAGAGAACAACAGAAACGACGTGAGAGAACAACAGAAACGACGTGAGAAACCAACAGAAACGACGTGAGAGAACAACAGAAACGACGTGAGAAACCAACAGAAACGACGTGAGAAACCAACAGAAACGACGTGAGAAACCAACAGAAACGACGTGAGAAACCAACAGAAACGACGTGAGAAACCAACAGAAACGACGTGAGAAACCAACAGAAACGATGTGAGCGACAAACGGAAACGACGTGAGAAACCAACAGAAACGACGTGAGAGAACAACAGAAACGACGTGAGAAACCAACAGAAACGACGTGAGAAACCAACAGAAACGACGTGAGAAACCAACAGAAACGACGTGAGAGAACAACAGAAACGACGTGAGAGAACAACAGAAACGACGTGAGAAACCAACAGAAACGACGTGAGAAATCAACAGAAACGACGTGAGAAACCAACAGAAACGACGTGAGAAACCAACAGAAACGATGTGAGAAACTAACAGAAACGACGTGAGAAACCAACAGAAACGACGTGAGAAACCAACAGAAACGATGTGAGAAACTAACAGAAACGACGTGAGAAACCAACAGAAACGACGTGAGAAACCAACAGAAACGACGTGAGAAACCAACAGAAACGACGTGAGAGAACCACAGAAACGACGTGAGAAACCAACAGAAACGACGTGAGAAACCAACAGAAACGATGTGAGAGAACCACAGAAACGACGTGAGAGAACAACAGAAACAACGTGAGAAACCAACAGAAACGACGTGAGAAACCAACAGAAACGACGTGAGAAACCAACAGAAACGACGTGAGAGAACCACAGAAACGACGTGAGAGAACAACAGAAACGACGTGAGAAACCAACAGAAACGATGTGAGAAACCAACAGAAACGACGTGAGAAACCAACAGAAACGACGTGAGAGAACAACAGAAACGACGTGAGAGAACAACAGAAAC
This sequence comes from Xenentodon cancila, assembly GCA_014839995.1. Taxonomy (NCBI): domain Eukaryota; kingdom Metazoa; phylum Chordata; class Actinopteri; order Beloniformes; family Belonidae; genus Xenentodon; species Xenentodon cancila. The sequence goes on along the minus strand of CM026199.1, from coordinate 393,235 downwards.
GACGTGAGAAACTAACAGAAACGACGTGAGAAATCAACAGAAACGACGTGAGAAACCAACAGAAACGACGTGAGAAACCAACAGAAACGACGTGAGAAACCAACAGAAACGACGTGAGAAACCAACAGAAACGACGTGAGAAACCAACAGAAACGACGTGAGAAACCAACAGAAACGACGTGAGAAACCAACAGAAACGACGTGAGAAACTAACAGAAACGACGTGAGAAATCAACAGAAACGACGTGAGAAACCAACAGAAACGACGTGAGAAACCAACAGAAACGACGTGAGAAACCAACAGAAACGACGTGAGAAACCAACAGAAACGACGTGAGAAACCAACAGAAACGATGTGAGAAACCAACAGAAACGACGTGAGAAACCAACAGAAACGACGTGAGAGAACAACAGAAACGACGTGAGAAACCAACAGAAACGATGTGAGAAACCAACAGAAACGACGTGAGAGACCAACAGAAACGACCGGTTTTGACGCTGTGAATGGAGTCGCTTCACCCTCCACAATACTAAACCTCTTTTGTACAGATCTGGTTTGTATTTATCTTAAAGCTACTTATTTAGGACTTTCTTTTTTAACCGATGTACTTCGTCGTAGTTTTCCACTTGAATTTGGTTTCTGACAGTGAAACACCAAAGCTGAGACTAACCAGCAAGTGTTGGTTTGATTGACTGGGGAAGGTGGATTCAGTTCTTGGCCTGGATGGCTGTGGTCCCTTAAGGCAGTTTATGGGGGCTGACTCATTTTTTTAATCCCGGTCACTCCTATAATCTTTGTATTGTTTGGTCTTCACTTAAGGAGGGCCAGCTTCAGATGATCCAGGCGCCAGATCTGGCCTACAAAGGTCCTACAATTTCACCAGAATCACTGTCTCTTCTCCTTCAGATGTTCAGACATAGAAGCTTTTAGAAACATGAATTATTTAGTACTGAAAATGGATTGTGAAAGTCCATGGTGTGGTCTTGAGTGAGCACAGATGTTTGTGTCATGTTGTTCCAGAGTGGATGTGAAGCCAGGTTCTCAAGCCTCCAGGAGACACCATCACCTAGGAGGTAGCTCGCAAGAGCAGGCAGCTGCGGTGGTGACCAGCTTGGTAGTCCAGGTTCGGCTTCCAGCGGCTACCGACCCAGATCCTTCCAGACCATATCAGACCTACCCAGATCCTTATAGACCGACCCAGATACTACCAGACTGACCCAGATCCTTCCAGACCATATCAGACCGACCCTGATCATTCCAGCCCGACCCAGATCCTTCCAGACCATATCAGACCGACCCAGATCCTTCTAGACCTACCCAGATCCTACCAGCCTGACCCAGATCCTTCCAGACCGACCCAGATCCTTCCAGAGCACCGACCACCAGGTTGGTGGAGGACCCTAGGTCCGGGTCCAGACCCTGGTGGGTGGTGGAGGACCTGCAGATGTGATTCTATAAGAAAGCTCAGACGGCTCCTGTGGTGTCTTCAACATCTGGCTTGGAGCCTAAACCTTTAGTAGGAAACATCTGGATGATTCGGTCTCCGGGGTTAGCGTGGCTTCACCGTGCCGCTGCGGTCATGGAACAGCAGCGCTGTCTGAGGTCCGACTATGTTCACTGATGAATAATAAACAAGTGTTGTTGCTAAACCTCCACAGTGAAGACAAACTGCTTCACAGTCCTTCTGAGTGGACCTGGTCCACAAGGATTACTCTTGGTGAAAGGTGATTATGTGAGTAAGTCCCAGTTCCTACCTCATGACCCGGCTCTGGCTAACTCCAGACTGAACCCTGCTCCTATTCTTGATTCCTGATCACACTGGAAGACTGTTGTTGAGCAGACTCTGACGGACTTCTGACACATTTCCATGTTTGTACTGCGAATGCTGAAGCTTCATTTCCCTGGTAACAGGACAAGACAGAAGTGTACAGTTTCCCCAGTCTGTCTTAGTCCTGATCCCTCTGCCAGACCACTGAGGTAATCTGATAACCCTGGCAGCTGTTTCTAATATTTAGAAGCAGCCACCTGCTCTGCAGCAGATTAAGATCATTAAATGAATTATTTAAGATTCAGGGACAGAAGAATCAAAGGTACGTTGGAAGAAGAAAAAAACCATCACACTCGCCACAGCAATGCAACTGCATCTTCAACTCCAACTGACTGTGATTCTTCTCAGTAACCCTTACTGTCATTCATTTAATATACTGACGTGTAGTGAAACCATGGAGATGGACGGAGAGTCGGACGGACGGACGGACAGTGGGACGGACGGAGAGTCGGACGGACGGACGGACAGTGGGACGGACGGAAGGACCGTTGGATGGACAGGCGTACGGACAGATGGATGGACGGACAGACGGATGGACAGATGGATGGACGGAGAGTCGGATGGACAGTGGGACGGACAGTGGGACGGACGGACTGTTGGATGGACAGATGGATGGACAGTTGGATGGACAAACAGTTGGATGGACAGACGGACAGACGGACAGATGGACAGATGGACGGACAGTGGGACAGACAGATGGATGGACGGACAGACAGATGGACAGATGGATGGACAGACAGAAAGTTGGATGGACAGACGGATGGACAGATGGATGGACGGACAGACAGATGGACAGATGGACGGATGGATGGACAGACAGACAGTTGGATAAACAGACGGACAGATGGACAGATGGACAGATAGACGGACAGTGGGACGGACAGATGGATGGACAGACAGTTGGATGGACAGACGGACAGATGGACAGACGGACAGATGGACGGATGCTCCAAGTCCATGCTCTAATTAGATGCTGTGAGCAGGAGTTCCAAAAAAAACTGTGAAGGAAAAAAAAGACTATGGATTAAACAAACAAAAAGGAGAGTAACAGAAGAGCTCGGGACCATGAACCGGGACAAGGAAAACCCACCAGCAGGGACAGGGGAAAGACGAGACAGGTTCCTGTCACGGGCCACTTCACAACGTGTACAGGTCTGTCTCAGGAAGAGCCAGGTGAGTGTAGTAGGGACTGGCTCAAGTCAAGGAACGGTGTCCATAATGTCCCATGGACAGGTCCGACCGTGAACACACCGCCATCGACCTGTAGGGTTGGGGGTAACCTAACGACCCTAACATGACCATGTTTCAGAGAAGATCTAAGCTGCCACGTTGCTTAATTTTGAGGCTCTTACCTTTCTTGGTTATAATGATGCGGAGCAGAGGGTGCGCTGACGACACAGCTTTGTGAAAGTTGTCGTCGTTGTTGATCGGCAGGAGGTCTCCGTGGACATCAGCGTACCCCAGCAGCACATCGAGACCGTGGATGTGGTGGATGGTTTGGAGAAGGCGGTAGAACTCCTGGAAGCCACCCGGGCCGTTTTTCTTTAAGGCAAAGCGGCGGTATTCTGCTTCAAACTGGAGAGTAAAGAACATAATCATTTTTCTTCATCAGCAAGAAGATGTAAAAATGAGCCACAGCAGTCCTGTCCTAGTTTCAGCACCCCTACTCCAGCTGGACCCTTACACCGGGTCCATCTGGGTCTACCTGGGTCCACCTGGGTCCACCTGGGTCTACCTGGGTCTACCTGGGTCTACCTGGGTCTACCTGGGTCTACCTGGGTCTACCTGGGTCTACCTGGGTCCACCTGGGTAACCTGGGTCTACCTGGGTCTATCTGGGTCTACCTGGGTCTACCTGGGTCTACCTGGGTCTACCTGGGTCTACCTGGGTCTACCTGGGTCTATCTGGGTCTACCTGGGTCTACCTGGGTCTACCTGGGTCCACCTGGGTAACCTGGGTCTACCTGGGTCTACCTGGGTCCACCTGGGTCTACCTGGGTCTACCTGGGGGCAGAGCCGGCAGCCAGCTGGCCATCTGGTGTTGTGACCATCAACTAGCCTGGAGCCCGGGACCAAGCTGCTGCCCCAGACGTACCACCGTCACCAGGACGACCAAGGCAAGGCAAAGCAAGGCAAGGCAAGGCAAGGCAAGGCAAGGCAAGGCAAGGCAAGGCAAGGCAAGGCAAGTTTATTTATATAGCACAATTCAACAACAAGGCGATTTAGTGCTTTACAAGGACATTAAACATTACTTATATAAAAGCACAATTTAAAATGGAAACAAAAGAAAAGAAAGAAAAAAGCTGGAATCAGACTGGTAGCCATCAATATCTGAGAGGAAACATGTGGGCAGGTTCAGGTACCACACATCTACCGACTCTGGTTTCATAATGAAAGGAGGAGCTGCTCCACAGACACCAGAACCAGGCCGTCCTGGTTCCTCACCAACTCACATGGACCTTGTTAGTCTGGGTGATCCAGCCACAGCATCAATTTCTAGAGGTATATATATATATATATATATATATATATATATATATATATATATATATATATATATATATATATATATATATATATATATATATATATATATATATATATATTTTTTTTTTTATATGTTTCAGATCATCCTACAGGTTCAGTTCTCCAGGGGCCCACAAACACAATCATGCCCAGGATCCCCTAGAAGCGTCCGTGTGATGTGATGGGAACTTGCACTGGGTCCGGGACCGGGTCTGGGTTTGGGTCTGGTTCCTGCCTCTTTCACCCAGTGAAAGTGTCTCTGGTTCTGGTGCCATCCATTAACGTGTCTCATCCAGACCAGAAACCTGGTCGGAGCAGGAGACGTCATGAACCTGGGACCGCTACCGTCTCTGACACCGACCCCACCCAGACCGGAAGCCCCCAGACATCCACCAGGATCGGTACTCACTTTGCTTTTGACCTCCACTACGTTCTCGCTGGTCCTCACGGGGGTCCGCTGCTGCTGCCTGGACATCCTGCTGCTCCCCGCTCCCCCGCCGGCTCACACTGCGGATAAAACCATCCACCCGCGGATAAACCCGTCCGATCGCGGCTACAGCATCCGCCGTGGGGAAAAGCGATCACCCGCCGTGGGTCCTGCTGTACCGCCAAGACAATTGTGGCCGAGAACCAGAACCAGCCGTGACACCCTCGTCTCCCCCACGCTTGCGCTGAAAACCAGCTAGATCAGCTGCTGCGACTCATGTGCACGCGCGCTCTTATTATTCTCTCCTCACACACACTCACGCACGCGCAGAGAAAACAACACGGTGACAGGTGGATCCGGAGTGATGTGAGGTACCAGCTACCCCCGCCCCACTCCCGTCGACACTGCAGAGGGGGTGGGGCCTCCACTTATGACGCCGCGACTCCACCATCAGACCCACGGACTCCTGACACCCCCACGAGCTCAGATCAGATCTGCAGGATTGTGAGTCAAACCGGACTCACCTGTTCAACACCTGCTGTCTGAGTGCTGCCGACACACACGCACTTGTTTTTGTCACTCCCCTGCGTTCCTGCGGGATTAGTCACTCAGTTATGAGGAGAATTTTAAAACCTGAGGAGCTGGACCTTCAGGTGTTCTGTAAAACTGCAGTGTAACCCAACCTGGATGCAGACTTGTGGGGCTTTGAATGTGAATGCATTTATACGTACATGTGTTTGAACGAATGTTCAGTTCTATCCTGAATTTAACAGGAAACCAGTGAAGTCAAAGATGGAAATCTGATGTCTGCTGCTGAGCCTCATCATCTGGAAGATGTTCGGGGTGAAATGGAAGACGTGTGTGATGTGTGTCACTTATATCCTCCATCTCGTTCCAGATGGAGTCAGATTTCACTGTGAACTTGGATCACAGTGGGCTGGAAACGCTGTTCGACTGGTGAGAGTGTTTATTTGAGCTTTCACTGCTCAGATGTCTTTCTCCTCCAGATTTAGTCTTAATCGTTTCCAGTACCAGTCAGTACCAGTCAGTACCGTGTACCTTGTACCGTGGAAGGAGCTGCATGATTATGTAAGATACTGATTACTAATAACAGTCCAGATAAAATTGCATTCCAACGAGAGGAGAAGTCAATGAGATGTTTTACTGTGGTCCATCAGACACAAGAACCTCCAGTCTTTTCCTTCTTCAGCCCTCTCAGTCTGAGTAAAGTCCTGCGTTAATAAGAACCTTATTAAATAACCTTAATGTCACCTTCACATGCAGTCATCACATCTGTATGTGAGGGATTTACTAAAAAACAAGTGGAAAACCCCAAGTACCCTCTTACTGCTCCCATAAGATTTAGGAGGAGACGTTTCAGGCAGCTGTTGCAGATCACCATCGTGGATGATCTGACCATCAGCAGGTTTGCAGAGCTCTAGAAAAGCAGATGTTTTGTTGGTTGGCCTGGAGCATTTCAGTGTGTCACGAGGGAACAACATCAGCAACGGTCTTAGAGAAGCAACTGTTGCTGCACTTCAATCTTGAAAAAGGCTGATAAACCATTTCCAAACAATTCAATTAAGTTTTATTTATACAGTGTCTATTACAATTCAAGTTGTCTCCAGGATCTTTCCAGAGATCAAAAACATGACCCTGATCAATTATTAAGTAAACAACGGCAGGTTAAAAGAGGAAAGAAACCTGGACCAGGACCTGGATCATAAGGGGGGACCCTCCTGCTGAAGACCAGCTGGGTAGAGCAGGAAGTAGAGAGAAGAGACACAGACACACCGTCAAAGGAACCAAAGACCAGATCCATCAGTATAATCATCTGTTACCTGGAGAACTGAGAGTTTTCTGTCCATCAGACTGGTACCTGGTTAGTTGGTGGACTACAGAGACCACTATCTAAACAGGTGTAGACAGCAGACACTGAGGTGGTCAGAGGTGGGACTGCAGGTCAGTGGATCATGTTGGTGTCCCCCTGCAGCAGGTCTACAGCAGCAGATCCAGATGAAGCTGTGTTGAAGACCAGCTGCTCCAGTCTGGTCCTGCAGCTGCAGCTGTGACTACTGGTCCTGACACACTAAACTTTACACCAACTAGATGTTTTACTGAACACAAACGTTTGAAGTTTGGTTTTAAAGGTGGAGGTGGTATCAGCCTCCTTCACCCAAACTGGAAGTTGGTTCCAGAGTGATGGTTCCTGGTAGCAGAAGACCCGTCCTCCAGATCTACATCTGGATACTCTAGGAACTACGAGTAAACCTGCACTCGTAGAACGGAGAACTCTGTTAGGAACATGAGGAACCATCAGGTCCTGGAGAAAACCAGGAGTTTGGATGTTTAGGACTTTATAACAAGTAATAAAATGTTGAATTGGATTCTGAGTTTTCCGGGGAGCCGATGTAGGAAGTGAACTCTGGAGAGATGTGGACTCTTGTTGGTTCCTGTCAGCACTCGCGCTGCTGCATTTTGGATCATCTGGAGGATCTTCAGAGAATTACTTGGACATCCTGATAATAAAACAATGGGACCAAAAACAGTTACCTCTGTTATTATTACAAGTAGAAACCATTCAAGAAAGTCGTCTATCTTCCCAGAGTGGACGTCCCAGCAGATTGCCTGGAGATCAGAAACCCAGGAGCTCTATCTCAGAGCTTCCAGGCCTCAATGAGCGCGTTAAATGTTAAAATCCATGAAAAAACAACAAGTTTGGTTTGTTCAGATGAATCTTCGGGAGAAAACCTCCTCTGTCCAGAAAAACCACATGGATCAACTACTGAAGATCACAAAACTGTCTCTGAACAAACTAGCAGACATCTGGAACATTGTCCTCTGGAGGTGGTAATAGATGGATGATGTTCCATCATCCATCTATTACCACCTCCAAAAGGCCTGATTAACAGAATGTTTGTGTCTTTGCTCTGAGGTCTGCTGATCAGCTGCTGCTTGTTCTGAGATACAGACCAAAACCTAAAGGTGTGCTGTCGCAATAGTGGAACAGCTTACAGGCTTGTGGGACACCTTACCGGACTGTGGAACATCTAGAACGTTCACGAGCCTGGGGGTTTAAATCAGCTCTGTAAGCCCATCTTTTCTCACTGGCTTTTAGTTATCTACGTTCTTTTGTCATGCGATGTGTATGTGTTTCATTGTTTTACTTGATCTTATCTGTACAGCACTCTGGCCAGCCTCGGTTGTTTTTAAATGCCCCTCATAAATAAACTTTGACATGTTTTCTCTTCCTTTCTGTTGTATTTCATGTGATGCTGTTTCCTGTCCACCTTCATGTTAGTGTAATTCTACAAGAAAATATGTGGGGCAGAGGAAGACAGAGGACCTTCTGGAGCTGTTCAAGTGTCAGGTGTCTGTCCTCATGTTCTGGTAAAGCAGGTCCAGCTGCTATCGGTCTGCTATGTGTGGTATGTCCCAGCCTCTGGGCAGCTTAGGTTTCTGTGTGCCGAGGTGTGGCGGTGCTGAAAGACAGGTTTTTATCTGTGTCAAATGTCTTTGTTCATCTCTGGCTGGCTGCCAGCGGAACAATTCAGGCGTCATTAACGCAGCCACACCCATGAGGGAACGCAACCTGCTGTCAACCAGGACCCTGGACTGACCCCGGACTGACCCCGGACCCTGGCACAGTGGGCTTCAGCCTCAACTTTGGCTTTTCAGTATCACAAACGCAGCCTGCCCATCTGCCCTAGCTCTTCTCCTGTTTGACACAATGATTTGGCCTGGTTCTCCTGGATTGGACTCTGATTTTCCGGGACGGTACCATCCACCATGTGATTATTGAACTGGATAAACATCCTCATTCCAGACATCACCACCTAAACCACGCCTGAAACCAGACCCAGCAGCGATTAAACCATTTTCCAGCGGTACTGAAACAGGGCCCAGTGGAGCTCTGCTGGAAACCACATCGCTGGACCCGCTGCTCAGCAGCAGACTACTTGAAACGATCTTGAAATGGTCCACTGTGTCTCCTGGGTCCCTCAGCTGGTCTAGACTGGCAGGTTTCCAGGTTTCAACAGGATCCAACAGCATGTAAAAAAAAAAAAGCAAGGTTTTGACCTTCATCTTAAAAGTGAAACGGACCAGTTTCTTTGACTGCAGACGGTGTTCTCTGGTGACCTCTGCTGGGCCAAATGGAGAAATGAAAATGTACTTCATGTAAACCCAATAGGACTGAGGTACAGTAATCAAAGAGGAAACAACATCCTCTTTCAGTTCTAATGTTTTACATATCAGGACATAAAAGGACCATGTGGTCCTAACAAGGTCTGAACATGGAAAAAAACAAGAAAATCCCCAGAGGAACAACAACATGCTATTTACTGAAAGAAAGGAAACTTAAAAAGTGTGACGTCATCAGCACCCCTAACTGCTTCAAAGGATTTAAGAGTGACAGCCTGCCACTGATCACCTGATCACCAACAGCTGTGTTGACTTCTAGGAAAGCAGGTGTTTGCTGGTGTGGAGCATTGAGGTGTGTTAACACAATTCCAAGAGGGAAAGACATCAGCAATGATATCAGAAGCAGCTGCTGCTGTACACCAATCTGGAAATGGTTCAAAGACAATCTGGAGTTTAATATTTAAAAGGGAGAACTATTATTGACAAATGAAAAACATTCAAGACAGTTGTCAATCTTCCAGGAGTGGATGTCCCAGCAGATTTGATATGGACTATAAAATCCTGTATAATGATGTAAACCATAGTAACACACCTAGCTCATATTAGTGGACCACTGATAGACTCGTTTAGACAATGATGACGACTGATGGTGATCCAATCATTTGAATCAGGAATGTAAATAGCAATTTCAAGAACCCAGAAGCTGTGACCTTCTCCAAACATGCTCTGTTGCGTAAAGAGGCTGGACGTGCTTGTGAAATCCCGCACTAGGTCACTGGTCTTCAATGTGCTCATCAGACATAAAGAATTGTCAGATGTAGATGTTTTACAATGATAACTCGTCTACCTTTGCTGGTTTATTGAGTGAAGCAACAGTAGAAAAATTCAACTGCTTTCAGTAAGCACTATAATCCCAGGACTAGAGAACAGAAACCAGGACTACAGGAGTTCAAACCGGGACTGGAGAACAGAAACCTGGAGTACAAGAGTTCAAACCAGGACTAGAGAACAGAAACCAGGACTACAGGAGTTCAAACCGGGACTAGAAAACAGAAACCAGGACTACAGGAGTTCAAACCGGGACTAGAAAACAGAAACCAGGACTACAGGACTTCAAACCGGGACAATAGAACAGAAACCATGACTACAGGACTTTAAACCGGGACTAGAGAACAGAAACCAGGACTACATGAATTCAAACCAGGACTAGAGAACAGAAACCAGGACTACAGGAGTTCAAACCGGGACAAGATAACAGAAACCTGGACTACATGAATTCAAACCAGGACTAGAGAACAGAAACCAGGACTACAGGAGTTCATACCGGGACTAGAGAACGGAAACCTGGAGTACAAGAGTTCAAACCAGGACTGGACAACCAAAACCAGGGTTAGAGGAGTTCAAACCAAGACTAGAGAACTGAAACCAGGAATACAGGAATTCAAACCAGGACTAGAAAACAGAAACCTGGAATACAGGAATTCAAACCGGGACTAGAGAACTGAAACCAGGACTACATGAATTCAAACCAAGACTAGAGAACAGAAACCAGGACTACATGAATTCAAACCAGGACTAGAGAACAGAAACCAGGACTAAAGGAGTTCAAACCGGGACAAGATAACAGAAACCTGGACTACATGAATTCAAACCAGGACTAGAGAACAGAAACCAGGACTACAGGAGTTCAAACCGGGACAAGAGAACAGAAACCATGACTACAGGACTTTAAACCGGGACTAGAGAACAGAAACCAGGACTACATGAATTCAAACCAGGACTAGAGAACAGAAACCAGGACTAAAGGAGTTCAAACCGGGACAAGATAACAGAAACCTGGACTACATGAATTCAAACCAGGACTAGAGAACAGAAACCAGGACTACAGGAGTTCAAACCGGGACTAGAGAACAGAAACCTGGAGTACAAGAGTTCAAACCAGGACTGGACAACCAAAACCAGGGTTAGAGGAGTTCAAACCAAGACTAGAGAACATAAACCTGGAATACAGGAATTCAAACCAGGACTAGAAAAAAGAAACCTGGAATACAGGAATTCAAACCGGGACTAGAGAACTGAAACCAGGACTACATGAATTCAAACCAAGACTAGAGAACAGAAACCAGGACTACATGAATTCAAACCAGGACTAGAGAACAGAAACCAGGACTACAGAAGTTCAAACCGGGACAAGAGAACAGAAACCTGGACTACATGAATTCAAACCAGGACTAGAGAACAGAAACCAGGACTAAAGGAATTCATCCCAGGACAAGAGAATAGAAACCAGGACTACAGGAGTTCAAACCGGGACAAGAGAACAGAAACCATGACTACAGGACTTTAAACCGGAACAAGAGAACAGAAACCTGGACTACATGAATTCAAACCAGGACTAGAGAACAGAAACCAGGACTACAAGAGTAGAAACAAGTATCTGCCAAAGAGACACCAGGGCAGGCAGAACAGAAACCAGGACTACAGGAGTTCAAACATGAACTCCTGTAGAGCTGATACCAGGACTAGAGAACTGAAACCTGGCCTACAGTAGTTCAAACCAGGACTAGGGCACAGAAACCAGGAACACAGGAGTTCAAACCAGCAGTAGAAAAAAGAAACCAGGACTACAGGAGTTAAAACCGGAACTAGAGAATAGAATCCTGGACTTCAAGAGTTCAAACCAAGATTAGAAAACAGAAACCAGGACTAAAAGAGTTCAAACTGGGACTAGAGAACTGAAACCAGGACAACAGGAGTTCAAACAGAGATTAGAGAACAGATACCAGGACTACAGGAGTTCAAACCAGGACCAGAGAACAGAAACCTTGTCTACAGGAGTTAAAAACGGGACTAGAGAACAGAAACCAGGACTACTGCAATTCTTCCCAGGACTAGAGAACAGAAACTAGGACTACAGGAGTTCAATTCTACACTAGAGAATAGAAACCCGGAAAACAGGAATATATCCCAGGCCTGGAGAACTGAAATCAGGACTTTAGGAGTTCAAACTGGGACTAGAGAACAGAAACCAGGACTACTGCAATTCCTCCCAGGACTAGAGAACAGAAACTAGGAGTACAGGAGTTCAAACCGGCACTAGAGTATAGAAACCCGGAAAACAGGAATATATCCCTGGAGAACTGAAACTGCTTAATTAAACTGCTTTCAGTAAGCACTATAATCCCAGGACTAGAGAACAGAAACCAGGACTACAGGAGTTCAAACCGGGACTGGAGAAACAGAAACCTGGACTATAGGAGTTCAAACCGGGAGTAGAGAACAGAAACCAGGACTACCAGACTTCATCCCAGGACTAGAGAACTGAAACCAGCACTACAGGAGTTCAAACTGATGCTAGAGAACAGAATCCTGGACTACAGGAGTTTAAACCGGGACTAGAGACCAGAAACCAGGACTACAGGAGTTCAAATCGGCACTAGAGAACTGATACCAGGACTACAGGAGTTCAAACTGGGACTAGAGAACAGAAACCAGGACTACAGAAATTCAAACCAGGACTGGAGAACAGCTACCAGGACTAAAAGAGTTCAAACCGGACAAGTAAACAGACACCAGGACTACAGGAGTTCAAACCGGACTAGAGACAGAAACCAGGACTACAGGAGTTCAAACCGGGACTAGAGAACAGAAACCAGGACTACAGGAGTTCAAACCGAGACTAGAGAACAGAAACCAGGACTACAGGAGTTCAAACCGAGACTAGAGAACAGAAACCAGCACTACAGGAGTTAAAAACGGGACTAGAGAACAGAAACCAGGACTACTGCAATTCTTCCCAGGACTAGAGAACAGAAACTAGGACTACAGGAGTTCAATTCTACACTAGAGAATAGAAACCCGGAAAACAGGAATATATCCCAGGCCTGGAGAACTGAAACCAGGACTTTAGGAGTTCAAACTGGGACTAGAGAACAGAAACCAGGACTACTGCAATTCCTCCCAGGACTAGAGAACAGAAACTAGGAGTACAGGAGTTCAAACCGGCACTAGAGTATAGAAACCCGGAAAACAGGAATATATCCCTGGAGAACTGAAACTGCTTAATTAAACTGCTTTCAGTAAGCACTATAATCCCAGGACTAGAGAACAGAAACCAGGACTACAGGAGTTCAAACCGGGAGTAGAGAACAGAAACCAGGACTACCAGACTTCATCCCAGGACTAGAGAACTGAAACCAGCACTACAGGAGTTCAAACTGATGCTAGAGAACAGAATCCTGGACTACAGGAGTTTAAACCGGGACTAGAGACCAGAAACCAGGACTACAGGAGTTCAAATCGGCACTAGAGAACTGATACCAGGACTACAGGAGTTCAAACTGGGACTAGAGAACAGAAACCAGGACTAAAGAAATTCAAACCAGGACTGGAGAACAGCTACCAGGACTAAAAGAGTTCAAACCGGGACAAGTAAACAGACACCAGGACTACAGGAGTTCAAACCGGGACTAGAGACCAGAAACCAGGACTACAGGAGTTCAAACCGGGACTAGAGAACAGAAACCAGGACTACAGGAGTTCAAACCGAGACTAGAGAACAGAAACCAGGACTACAGGAGTTCAAACCGAGACTAGAGAACAGAAACCAGCACTACAGGAGTTCAAACTGGGACAAGAGAACAGAAATCTGGTCTACAAGAGTTCAAACCAATACTAAAGAACAGAAACCTGGACTAGCAGAACAGAATCAAAGACTACAGGAGTTCAAACCAAGATTAGAGAACAGATACCAGGACTACAGGAGTTCAAACCAGGACCAGAGAACAGAAACCTTGTCTACAGGAGTTAAAAACGGGACTAGAGAACAGAAACCAGGACTACTGCAATTCTTCCCAGGACTAGAGAACAGAAACTAGGACTACAGGAGTTCAATTCTACACTAGAGAATAGAAACCCGGAAAACAGGAATATATCCCAGGCCTGGAGAACTGAAATCAGGACTTTAGGAGTTCAAACTGGGACTAGAGAACAGAAACCAGGACTACTGCAATTCCTCCCAGGACTAGAGAACAGAAACTAGGAGTACAGGAGTTCAAACCGGCACTAGAGTATAGAAACCCGGAAAACAGGAATATATCCCTGGAGAACTGAAACTGCTTAATTAAACTGCTTTCAGTAAGCACTATAATCCCAGGACTAGAGAACAGAAACCAGGACTACAGGAGTTCAAACCGGGACTGGAGAACAGAAACCTGGACTATAGGAGTTCAAACCGGGAGTAGAGAACAGAAACCAGGACTACCAGACTTCATCCCAGGACTAGAGAACTGAAACCAGCACTACAGGAGTTCAAACTGATGCTAGAGAACAGAATCCTGGACTACAGGAGTTTAAACCGGGACTAGAGACCAGAAACCAGGACTACAGGAGTTCAAATCGGCACTAGAGAACTGATACCAGGACTACAGGAGTTCAAACTGGGACTAGAGAACAGAAACCAGGACTACAGAAATTCAAACCAGGACTGGAGAACAGCTACCAGGACTACAAGAGTTCAAACCGGGACAAGTAAACAGACACCAGGACTACAGGAGTTCAAACCGGGACTAGAGACCAGAAACCAGGACTACAGGAGTTCAAACCGGGACTAGAGAACAGAAACCAGGACTACAGGAGTTCAAACCGAGACTAGAGAACAGAAACCAGGACTACAGGAGTTCAAACCGAGACTAGAGAACAGAAACCAGCACTACAGGAGTTCAAACTGGGACAAGAGAACAGAAATCTGGTCTACAAGAGTTCAAACCAATACTAAAGAACAGAAACCTTGACTAGCAGAACAGAATCAAAGACTACAGGAGTTCAAACCAAGATTAGAAAACAGAAACCAGGACTGCAGGAGTTCAAACTGGGACTAGAGAACAGAAACCAGGACTACAGGAGTTCAAACCAAGATTAGAGAACAGAAACCAGGACTACAGGAGTTCAAACTGAGACTAGAGAACAGAAACCTGGACTACAGGAGTTCAAACCAGGACTAGAGAACTGAAATCTGGTCTACAGGAGTTCAAACCGGGACTAGAGATCAGATACCAGGACTACTGGAATTCATCCCAGGACTAGAGAAAAGAAACCATGACTACAGGAGTTCAAACTGGGAATAGAGAATTTAAACCAGGACTACAGGAGTTCAAGCCGGGACTAGAGAACAGAATCCTGGACTACAGGAGTTTAAACCGGGACTAGAGACCAGAAACCAGGACTACAGGAGTTCAAATCGGCACTAGAGAACTGATACCAGGACTACAGGAGTTCAAACTGGGACTAGAGAACAGACACCAGGACTACAGAAATTCAAACCAGGACTGGAGAACAGCTACCAGGACTACAAGAGTTCAAACCGGGACAAGTAAACAGACACCAGGACTACAGGAGTTCAAACCGGGACTAGAGACCAGAAACCAGGACTACAGGAGTTCAAACCGGGACTAGAGAACAGAAACCAGGACTACAGGAGTTCAAACCGAGACTAGAGAACAGAAACCAGGACTACAGGAGTTCAAACCGGGACTAGAGAACAGATACCAGGACTACTGGAATTCATCCCAGGACTAGAGAAAAGAAACCATGACTACAGGAGTTCAAACTGGGAATAGAGAATTTAAACCAGGACTACAGGAGTTCAAGCCGGGACTAGAGAACAGAATCCTGGACTACAGGAGTTTAAACCGGGACTAGAGACCAGAAACCGGGACTACAGGAGTTCAAATCGGCACTAGAGAACAGCTACCAGGACTACAAGAGTTCAAACCGGGACAAGTAAACAGACACCAGGACTACAGGAGTTCAAACCGGGACTAGAGACCAGAAACCAGGACTACAGGAGTTCAAACCAGGACTAGAGAACAGACACCAGGACTAAAGGAGTTCAAACCGCGACTAGAGACCACAAACCAGGACTACAGGAGTTCAAACCGGGACTAGAGATCAGATACCAGGACTACTGGAATTCATCCCAGGACTAGAGAAAAGAAACCATGACTACAGGAGTTCAAACTGGGAATAGAGAATTTAAACCAGGACTACAGGAGTTCAAGCCGGGACTAGAGAACAGAATCCTGGACTACAGGAGTTTAAACCGGGACTAGAGAATAGAAACCAGGACTACAGGAGTTCAAATCGGCACTAGAGAACAGCTACCAGGACTACAAGAGTTCAAACCGGGACAAGTAAACAGACACCAGGACTACAGGAGTTCAAACCGGGACTAGAGACCAGAAACCAGGACTACAGGAGTTCAAACCGGGACTAGAGAACAGACACCAGGACTACAGGAGTTCAAACCGGGACTAGAGACCAGAAACCAGGACTACAGGAGTTCAAACCGGGACTAGAGATCAGATACCAGGACTACTGGAATTCATCCCAGGACTAGAGAAAAGAAACCATGACTACAGGAGTTCAAACTGGGAATAGAGAATTTAAACCAGGACTACAGGAGTTCAAGCCGGGACTAGAGAACAGAATCCTGGACTACAGGAGTTTAAACCGGGACTAGAGACCAGAAACCAGGACTACAGGAGTTCAAATCGGCACTAGAGAACTGATACCAGGACTACAGGAGTTCAAACTGGGACTAGAGAACAGAAACCAGGACTACAGACATTCAAACCAGGACTGGAGAACAGCTACCAGGACTACAAGAGTTCAAACCGGGACAAGTAAACAGACACCAGGACTACAGGAGTTCAAACCGGGACTAGAGACCAGAAACCAGGACTACAGGAGTTCAAACCGGGACTAGAGAACAGAAACCAGGACTACAGGAGTTCAAACCGGGACTAGAGACCAGAAACCAGGACTACAGGAGTTCAAACCGGGACTAGAGAACAGATACCAGGACTACTGGAATTCATCCCAGGACTAGAGAAAAGAAACCATGACTACAGGAGTTGAAACTGGGAATAGAGAATTTAAACCAGGACTACAGGAGTTCAAGCCGGGACTAGAGAACAGAATCCTGGACTACAGGAGTTTAAACCGGGACTAGAGACCAGAAACCAGGACTACAGGAGTTCAAATCGGCACAAGAGAACAGCTACCAGGACTACAAGAGTTCAAACCGGGACAAGTAAACAGACACCAGGACTACAGGAGTTCAAACCGGGACTAGAGACCAGAAACCAGGACTACAGGAGTTCAAACCGGGACTAGAGAACAGACACCAGGACTACAGGAGTTCAAACCGGGACTAGAGACCAGAAACCAGGACTACAGGAGTTCCAACCGGGACTAGAGATCAGATAC
This sequence comes from Xenentodon cancila, assembly GCA_014839995.1. Lineage (NCBI taxonomy): Eukaryota > Metazoa > Chordata > Actinopteri > Beloniformes > Belonidae > Xenentodon > Xenentodon cancila. The sequence continues at coordinate 376,043 of CM026199.1, read as the reverse complement.
CAGGACTACTGGAATTCATCCCAGGACTAGAGAAAAGAAACCATGACTACAGGAGTTGAAACTGGGAATAGAGAATTTAAACCAGGACTACAGGAGTTCAAGCCGGGACTAGAGAACAGAATCCTGGACTACAGGAGTTTAAACCGGGACTAGAGACCAGACACCAGGACTACAGGAGTTCAAATCGGCACTAGAGAACAGCTACCAGGACTACAAGAGTTCAAACCGGGACAAGTAAACAGACACCAGGACTACAGGAGTTCAAACCGGGACTAGAGACCAGAAACCAGGACTACAGGAGTTCAAACCGGGACTAGAGAACAGACACCAGGACTACAGGAGTTCAAACCGGGACTAGAGACCAGAAACCAGGACTACAGGAGTTCAAACCGGGACTAGAGATCAGATACCAGGACTACTGGAATTCATCCCAGGACTAGAGAAAAGAAACCATGACTACAGGAGTTCAAACTGGGAATAGAGAATTTAAACCAGGACTACAGGAGTTCAAGCCGGGACTAGAGAACAGAATCCTGGACTACAGGAGTTTAAACCGGGACTAGAGACCAGAAACCAGGACTACAGGAGTTCAAATCGGCACTAGAGAACAGCTACCAGGACTACAAGAGTTCAAACCGGGACAAGTAAACAGACACCAGGACTACAGGAGTTCAAACCGGGACTAGAGAACAGAATCCTGGACTACAGGAGTTTAAACCGGGACTAGAGACCAGACACCAGGACTACAGGAGTTTAAATCGGCACTAGAGAACAGCTACCAGGACTACAAGAGTTCAAACCGGGACAAGTAAACAGACACCAGGACTACAGGAGTTCAAACCGGGACTAGAGACCAGAAACCAGGACTACAGGAGTTCAAACCGGGACTAGAGAACAGACACCAGGACTACAGGAGTTCAAACCGGGACTAGAGACCAGAAACCAGGACTACAGGAGTTCAAACCGGGACTAGAGAACAGATACCAGGACTACTGGAATTCATCCCAGGACTAGAGAAAAGAAACCATGACTACAGGAGTTGAAACTGGGAATAGAGAATTTAATCCAGGACTACAGGAGTTCAAGCCGGGACTAGAGAACAGAATCCTGGACTACAGGAGTTCAAACCGGGACTAGAGACCAGAAACCAGGACTACAGGAGTTCAAATCGGCACTAGAGAACAGCTACCAGGACTACAAGAGTTCAAACCGGGACAAGTAAACAGACACCAGGACTACAGGAGTTCAAACCGGGACTAGAGACCAGAAACCAGGACTACAGGAGTTCAAACCGGGACTAGAGAACAGACACCAGGACTACAGGAGTTCAAACCGGGACTAGAGAACAGAAACCAGGACTACAGGAGTTCAAACCGGGACTAGAGATCAGATACCAGGACTACTGGAATTCATCCCAGGACTAGAGAAAAGAAACCATGACTACAGGAGTTGAAACTGGGAATAGAGAATTTAAACCAGGACTACAGGAGTTCAAGCCGGGACTAGAGAACAGAATCCTGGACTACAGGAGTTTAAACCGGGACTAGAGACCAGAAACCAGGACTACAGGAGTTCAAATCGGCACTAGAGAACAGCTACCAGGACTACAAGAGTTCAAACCGGGACAAGTAAACAGACACCAGGACTACAAGAGTTCAAACCGGGACAAGTAAACAGACACCAGGACTACAGGAGTTCAAACCGGGACTAGAGACCAGAAACCAGGACTACAGGAGTTCAAACCGGGACTAGAGAACAGACACCAGGACTACAGGAGTTCAAACCGGGACTAGAGAACAGAAACCAGGACTACAGGAGTTCAAACCGGGACTAGAGATCAGATACCAGGACTACTGGAATTCATCCCAGGACTAGAGAAAAGAAACCAGGACTACAGGAGTTCAAACTGGGAATAGAGAATTTAAACCAGGACTACAGGAGTTCAAGCCGGGACTAGAGACCAGAAACCAGGACTACAGGAGTTCAAACCAGGACTAGAGAACAGACACCAGGACTAAAGGAGTTCAAACCGCGACTAGAGACCACAAACCAGGACTACAGGAGTTCAAACCGGGACTAGAGATCAGATACCAGGACTACTGGAATTCATCCCAGGACTAGAGAAAAGAAACCATGACTACAGGAGTTCAAACTGGGAATAGAGAATTTAAACCAGGACTACAGGAGTTCAAACCGGGACTAGAGAACAGAATCCTGGACTACAGGAGTTTAAACCGGGACTAGAGAATAGAAACCAGGACTACAGGAGTTCAAATCGGCACTAGAGAACAGCTACCAGGACTACAAGAGTTCAAACCGGGACAAGTAAACAGACACCAGGACTACAGGAGTTCAAACCGGGACTAGAGACCAGAAACCAGGACTACAGGAGTTCAAACCGGGACTAGAGAACAGACACCAGGACTACAGGAGTTCAAACCGGGACTAGAGAACAGAAACCAGGACTACAGGAGTTCAAACCGGGACTAGAGAACAGATACCAGGACTACTGGAATTCATCCCAGGACTAGAGAAAAGAAACCATGACTACAGGAGTTGAAACTGGGAATAGAGAATTTAAACCAGGACTACAGGAGTTCAAGCCGGGACTAGAGAACAGAATCCTGGACTACAGGAGTTTAAACCGGGACTAGAGACCAGAAACCAGGACTACAGGAGTTCAAATCGGCACTAGAGAACTGATACCAGGACTACAGGAGTTCAAACTGGGACTAGAGAACAGAAACCAGGACTACAGACATTCAAACCAGGACTAGAGAACAGAAACCAGGACTACAAGAGTTCAAACCGGGACTAGAGAACAGACACCAGGACTACAGGAGTTCAAACCGGGACTAGAGACCAGAAACCAGGACTACAGGAGTTCAAACCGGGACTAGAGAACAGAAACCAGGACT